>JAWNNX010000328.1:37500-637500 GCA_035044505.1 Zaprionus lineosus
TGTTGCGATTTGTAAACATTTGGAAAAAGCGAAGCGCGAAGTTTAATCAAATTAAAAATGCAAATGTCATAAACGTAATGGTTTTTTTTTCCATTACGAAAATCATAGAAAAATACATAATATCTGCAACAAGGCGAGGCATAAAGTTGTTTGTTGCTTTTCTGTTCGCGCTGCGTTGCTTTGACGTCTTCTTCAGTTTCAATTTCAATTTCAATTTCACTTTCATTTTGCGGTTTATAGTTTTTCCGACAAACGACGGCAACGGCAACGGCGGCGGCGACGGCGACGGCGACGGCGCTGCACGCAAGCTAAAAGTACTCCATGCGAGTGGGTGTACATGTGTGTGTGTGTGTGTGCGTGTGTGTGAGTATTTATGCTGTCTATTGCATGTTGTAACAACAGCTGGAAAACTGTAACAAGACCAACAACAACAACAACAATAACAACAATAAAGCTGCAGCTGCAATTCAGTTCCAAAGCTACAAATTTTAAGGCTTTGTTGTTGCGTTCTGCGAGCGAAGTAATAAATAAATAAATAAATAAATGAATAAATAAGTAAATGTATTTGATTATTGTTTATTTAAGATTTAAGCATTGCCACTTTTTTCCCTCTCTCTCTCTCTCTTTCTTTATTCCCTTTTTGTGGCATTTGCTTTCAAGTGTCTTGTTTTTTATTCAATTAACCGCCACATTACGTATACGCAATGTTATTTGTTTGTTTGTGTGATTTTTTAGTTGTTTCGCTGAAAACTTTTTATTTCTTATAAATTGCATATTGTCTTTAAATATTCACACATTTAAAAAAACACTTTTATAGGCAGTTAGTTGTGAAAAGCTATGACCACATTTCAGCAGAATTTCTAATGGCATGTTAAGTATACGCACCCCTAGCCCTCAGAAACTTATTTAATATAAGTTAAAGCCCAATTAACTGTATATAAAGCTATAAATAAAAGAGATATGCAACTGTGTCGCTTTTACGAGGGTAAAAGAATTATTGCTGTTTTGTCTTATGACTTTGAATTCGTCTCATTCCATTTTTGGGTTAGCACTCAACATTTTATACCCAAATATTTGAAAACATTTCAACACATGTAGATTCTCCTTTGTTTTCGTGAGCTTCTATTTTTCGGCAATCGCTGGGCAGCATTTGCACAGCTGTTTTTCAGCTTCGTTAGCTGTCAGCGGCTTTTCAACAGACATTCAAGGTACAAGTTCCCAGCTCCATTGTTCCGCATGTTAACAATGGAATCTGTTTGCCTGCCCTTTTGCCACCCACACACACACACACACTCACACATGCAGACAAAGACAAGGGAGTTCAGGTCAGAAACACTTTACGTAATCCTTTCCCGTCGTCTTCATTGTCGACCTGCCACTTGCACCATGCAACCTGCAACTTTGTTAACCAAGAAATCAAATTTATTATCTTTTGTTGCCCGCCCGTTCGCAAACTGCTCCGATTTTTGCAAAACGTTCGCATTTGAACTTTGTTATGTCAGTTACCAGCTGTCAGTTGCCAGTTGCCAGTTGCCAGTTGCCAGTTGCCATAGATAACTGGGTGATTTATGTGAGAGTCAGGGAAGGCATACAATCTGAGTGGGATGACAGCGAGGATGAGAGACGCGAAGTGATTGTTAATTAACAGGAAACAAGACTTTTCGCGGCCTTTGGTCTCAAAATGCGATCCAATGGAAGAAGTGGGTGAAGGTCAGCGGCAGGAACACAAGTTGATAGATGCTGCTGGAGGCTGTGGAAACGCATGCTTTCGAGGGCTAATATAACTTTCAATCTGCCGCTTCTTATATAACTCTCTAGGCGTAACTAACCGTAAACAGCTTTGTCCCAAACTATAAACTATAAACTTCACTCGTAATCATTACTTAACACCGCCAAGTCAAGTGAAGAAAAGTCCATTACTCATGCGCCCTGTTGTCCGCTCTCCACTGTGCCTGTGAGTTGCTGCTACTGGTGTTTGTGTTGTTGTTGCTCTCTGCACGGCTCGGTGTTTATCAAAATAAGTTCATTATCAAGAAATTGCGCACAACTGGACAAAAGTGAGTAGCAGCCGGTCGGTGATCAGGCGTGGACAAACCGGTGATGGTATCAGCAGCTGTTGACAGACAAGCCGTTGGCAGATGCTTTGAACAGTCTTCGTACCACGCGGTGCAGGTGACAGCGGGCGGCGGACGGGTGGCACGGGAGGGCAGCAGTTGAGGGTCTTGGGTGTAATGTCGTCGTCGGCGGCGGCGGCGGTGGTGGTCAACAGCTGTCAATGTCAATTAAAGTAAAATGCTGACGCCCCCAGTTTGAGGAGCTGCTGCTGCTGCTGCGGCTGCTGCTGCTGAGGCTGTTGTGTCAGCGAATTGCTGAAGAAAGCCACAAAGAAACAGTTGAAGATAATGGACAAAAGACGGCTGAAAGCCAAAAGCAAAAGCCATCAAAAGTTCCCATAAGCAGACACAACATGCAACAACAATAATGGCAACAATATCAGTCACTAACAACAACAACAACAACAGACGCTCGCTCTGTTTATGTGGCAAGTGTCTGTGTCGGCATAATTATGCGGAAGCTGACAATGCAACTTGCTTTTTGGCTGCTTACCTCCCCCCCTACTTTCCTCTTTTCCTCTTTTATCTTCCCCCTATCAGCAACCTCCACCCGCACCCACACCCCCTTCCACTTACTACCTCCATTACCAGCAATCTCTTGTTTCCGTTGCCCACTTCTTTACCGCCATGGAGTCACTTGTATGTTTTCTTTCAATGCTTTTGGCATAATTCCGCGCATACAACTCGCAAATGTGGCTCAAACGACTTAACAGTTGGCTTTCTTAACGCTTCTGTTTTGGTGACGACTCTTAATTGCCCCGACTAACAGTTGCCATATGATGTGTGTTACATAATTGAACAGTCGCTCGAATGCACGCGATGCCACAATCTGTGCCTCTTAAAGAGAAAGAGTAAGTCACATGCGAGCCAGCATACACGCACACACGCACACACATATACTCACATACTGATACAAGATATAAATATATTTATAGATATATGTGTGTATATCTGTATCGATGGGTTTAAAGCAGGCATTTTCTGGCTTTTGCCATAACCATAACCTTGAGTCCAAGATTCATTTGATCATCATCGGCAGAGCAGAGTCATCTGCATACGAGCGTACAAAAACTAACCTTAATCGACCTTAATTATGCAAACAACAAACATTAAATTGACAAAATGGCCAAGACAGTCCGAGCCGAGCCGAGCCGATCTAAGCCGATTCGAGCCAAAAAAACCATAAGCCATAAACAAGATTCGTACCGTTTGGCCATTGAATTTGGTCTTTGAATCTGACCAACGCGGTCTGTGGATAACTGTTTCAATGTATTTACTGTATTTACCAAACTTTATATTAAATATAGTTTTGATACCTAAAATCAATTCATAAATATTCATTACTCTCTATATACCCTGGCTTTATACAGCCATTGGGTTTCAGGTTTCAAGCCATTAATTCCCTTAAATACAAGACTTAAATAGTTGGTAGATTCTTTATTAAGTTTAAAATATATATTTATTTATGGCATTTGATTACAGTATCGATTTCGGAAAGAACTCCGAATTGAAGTCTACGTATATCAAATTACGCCATCTGCTCATGCAACGCCATCTATAGTTGTGTTATAGTTTTTAAATGTATCGCCAGACATTTGGTTATTAACATGACTCCGAATACAAGTCCGATCGGCATTCCGAAATTACTTCAACTTTTTTCCAAATATACTTTTAATTAACTTATAATTTCCTTCGAATTTATTTCGAAAATGCTTTCAATTTACTTCAAATTTACTCCTAATTTACTCCGAATTTACTCCTAATTTACTCCGAATTTACTCCGAATCTACTCCGAATTTACTCCGAATTCATTTCTAATTTATTCCTAATTTATTCCGAATTTACTCCAAATTTACTTCTAATTTACTCCTAATTTACTCCTAATTTACTCCTAATTTACTCCGAATTTACTCCGAATCTACTCCGAATTTACTCCGAATTTATTCCAAATTAATTCCAAGCTTACTCCAACTTAAATAATTTTAAAGTTAATTTAATAGAAAGCAACACAAAATTAAGCTCAGGTAATCATGTAAGTGTAGGGTATCTTTCGGTCACTCAGGCTGGTCATTCTCGGCGCTTGAGTGTCTGGTATTCATTTGTCGCCCTCCTATGGCTTTATCAGCGTTTTTTTCACACTTTATTTCTTAAACGTTTGGTAGCATGGCTCATGCTTTCGATTTCCTTATCGCTATGACTCGTCGTCGTTGACATTCAGAAGTAGTTTCGATATTGTCTTCAACTCCGTCATTCGTCTGCATCTTCAACGTCTTCACGTTGATTTTTAATCCGAATTTGAATTTGAAATTCGTCAAAATTTGACACCTTGATGAATTAATTTCGCTTTGACGATGTTTTATTTCTTTTGTCTTGATATTGGCTTTGTTTGAGTGAAAGTCTTGCTCAAGGTTATGCACGATGTTAACGAAAAGTTGTTGCCCGTTTAGCTGACTTGCTGGCTTTGAACTTCCAAGTTTATTTTTCATTTGAGGGCCAATTAAAGCCGTACAAGCAATTTGCCCTTAGGGCCGGGCTAACTGAACTTGACGGCGATTATAGCAGCTTTTGGAATTGATGACTTCAGCAAAATATGCAGACTTCGTGAATAAATTCTTCTCATTTGTTTTTACTGTAAGTTATGCGCCTCCATTCTATGTGCGAGGTGTGGCCAAAGAGTATGGCAATCAAATTACCATACAATCAACTGCTGCTCGCTGCAAGGTAAGAACAAGTTTTACACCTCGGCCAAGATTACGAGTTAAATATGGGAGGTCAATGCATCTGCGGTTGCGACTCATTATGTTTCGTTTGGAAGGGTTTTTTTCTTTTTCGGTCTTACTGCGACTTATGTAACCACAAGTCGAGCTCATTTGATGCTTGGTTCAGTCTTCTATAGACTGGAAATACTTTTTGCTTTCCCCTAAAAGTGATTGAGGCAATTAATTTTATGACTTTACATAGATTTCGATCACCCCTCGTATACGTGATATCGTATTCGCCGCTTAGCCATTTTCTCAATTAATTTTTTTATTTCTTTATTCAAATTTAAGTTGCTGCATATTTTCATTATGAATATTCCACGTTTTCGATTAGAATCTTACTCGAAAATGGATGAATAAAATGTTTAAAAACGCTGCGATTTCCAGTTTTAGCTTTGACGGCCAAGTTCGTTTCCTAAGTCATTTGATTCTATTTCCTTTTCGAACTGAAAATAATTTGCCAGTTTTCAGCACTCAGGCATTGGGCCAAGTTAATTGCGTCCGCACGTTGCCGTTGGGCGTAATGTCTTCATTTGTGAGTGGAATAGTGAGGCGGTGGGCCATGCCCGTGGGCTGAACCACATTCACATTCAAGCTTTTCCCGCAGAGTGAAAACTCATTCAATCTCAACACTTTTAACGCCAATCACGCCTCCCAAGCGAACGTGCCTTAGGTTTTTATTTTGTTTTCTTTCATTTTCATTTTCATTTTCATTTTGATTTTCGTTTCGTTTCGCTTCTTGCCAAAAACTAAAGCAATGGCTGAAGCCGGTAACGATTTTTCAAATGAGAGCCCCCAATAATTTACAATTAAACGTTTTGGCCATTTCACTTTCTGCCGCATGTGTGCACATGGCCAATGGCACACGGAACTGGCGGGAGATGCCATTTTGGTGAACGGGAACACGCGTCGCCAGGAGGAAGACTTTGTCTGGCAGTCTCTGTAGGGCACAGCTGCACTCACAGACACGCCCACATTGATCATATGGGCGTTCGGTTATTACTCTGTTTGATTTATTATTTTGCTTGCTTTTTCTGTGAAGTGCCACAGATTTGTAGGTGACTTTCAACTCCTCGTTCTATATAATCCTCATAATCTGTGGATCATTTGGATCCCTTCAAATTTGAAGTCACTTCGCACAGCAACTTTCCTTTTCCCCTCTTTTGGCAACGCTTGCAAAATTTGCATTCAAATTACCCTATAAATTGATATCCCATCGCATGTGCCTGTCGTTTGTTTGGGCCTCTTACTGCAACATCAGCGATCCGAAAGACAAATGTCATGCAATTTGTTGTAAGATTCGAAGTTGCCACATCCAAGAGCAGCTGTTCTGTTGTTGTTGTCAGTTGTTGTTGTTGTCACTGTTGTTGTTGCTGGGCAGCTTTGTTTGTTTTCAGTTGGCTTGTCAAAAGGTCTGGCCAAGTCGATGTGGATGCTGCCGCCTCTTGCCACGCATCGCTGCATCATTATTGACAATTAGCCGCATTCGGATGGCATTTACGCCCGGACGGATGTGCAGCAACAACAACAACAACAACAACAACAGCGACAACATATAGCCGATATTTGTTTTTGCTGTTGTTGCTGCCGCTGCTGCCAGTAGCTTCTTGGCCTTACGCAATAATTAATTATAGCCATCGGGCCAGAAAAGTAGGTTTTGTACAATAAATACTAATTATTAATTGTTGTACAAGCAGCGGCAACAAAAAGTTGCAACAGTTTTACGTTTCTCGCTGCCAAGCTGACTTGCTGGCATAATGTCCAGTTAAGCATGACACAGTGGCAGAGTGAAGTATGATGAGGGGCCTTGTTGGTCTGAAGGGAGCACTGGGAGTGCGGGAGAGGTAAGTGTTCAATCAGCTGGACAGGGGGGTGTCTTAGGAGCTATTGAGTGTGTGTGCGTGTGTGTGTGTGTGTGTGCCTAATGCATTTTACGTTTAATTTACATTTTTGCAATCAACCGGAATTTTTATTAAATATTCGATTTTCATAAGGGCTTTCGAGTTATGGCTTGGAAATGCATTAAGACGATCTTAAAAATAAATAATAAGAAGCCAATATTTATTATTATTACAATTTAATGTTGTTACTATAATTATTATTTGTTATTTAATATTATTATCAATATAATTTATTATTTATTATTTATTATTTGATTAAATTATTTATTTGCATAATAATAATTATATTTTTATTTTTTGTATTATTATTGTTATCATTATTATTTATTTTTTATTACTTTGTTTTTATAAATTATTTGTTTTTATAACTAAAATTATTGTTATAAAAAAAAAATAATTTGAAAAAATATAATAATAAAAAATAAATAATGAAAATGATAATGAAAATATTAAATAACAGATATAAATATTAATATTTATTATAAATATTATTATAAATTATTATTATTATTATTATTATTATTATTACTAATTTGTATTATTATTATTATGGTTATTATTTTATACTGTATTTATTTAATATAATAAAAAATAAATAAATAATATTAATAATAATAAAAATATTGATTAACATATATAAATATTTTTATATATTATTTTTTTATGATTATTATTTTATATCTTTAATTATTATTATTATTGTTATTATTTTATACTGTATAATGTTATTTAACATTTTAAATATGAAGTAACAACAATGCTTAAATTAATCAATAACTTAAGTTTAAGTTATCGATAATTTTGCTGCTACTATCGCTTCGATTAAAGACAGGCCTTGTTCCTCCTTCGACATCGCCAAATACCGAATGTGTTCCAATTCCGATCGGCCCCATATGAAAAATGCATTAACAAACATTTCAAAACTGCAGCGATCTGGCAACACTGTAAGAAGTTTGTTAGATGAAATAAATGAGTAAATATATTATTTACCGGAATAAAGACTCTGTTGAGCGTAGGGCTAATTATAAGATATGTCATACTCAATGCCATGTCACAGATATTATGGTTAAACTAGGAATATAAAACATTTATCCATAAAAATTTGACTTAATGACTGTGTTAATTTCGGATAAGACTGTTTGTCGATCTGAGATTTTATAGCCATAATTTGTATTTAAATAAGACATCAGATATCATCGGAGATATTGTTATTAATGAATTATTTTATTCATCTTCTCTTTGCAGTTTAAGTATCTTAAGGACACATACTATAGACAACAAACAATGTTCTCAATACTGGGCCTAATCACAGCGCTACTTTTGGCCATCACAATATGCCAGGCACTGCCAGATGTAAGTATCGCACTCTTGGCCCAAATGCCTTGAGTTGGGGGCCTATCACGTTTTAGTTTGTGGCTTATATTCAAAGAACTCATCAATCAATTCAAAGCAATAAATTTGGTTTTTTTTCGGGGGCACTTGATTAGACCTATGAACAAAGGTGAATTACGGTTATACGACTATACGGTTATATTTGACACTTGAGAAATACCAACAAAGCGACACAAATGACCGCCAGAAGTGAGTTTCATTGTCATTTTGTGGCTCGCATTCGCATTGTGCGTAATTAGCATTTAAAAACATTTTTTGTTTATTAATTAAATTACAAAACTCTTTGAACGCACAGCCAAGTGTCGAGCTGGTGAGACGAATCAGGCAATGAATGCGTCTTTCCTTCACCCCAACCCCCATTCCCCATCCCCACCCTCGCACTCCCTGGCTCTCCTTCAACGCATTTGTTTAATGAGTTAAGGTGCGCTCCCTCTCCCTCCCTCTCCCTCTCTCCCTCTCCCTCTCCCACTCGCTCTTTCTTTGACTCATTCTCATTACCACGCGACTTGTAGCATTGTCATTTTGTTCAGCAGCATGTATGTGTCTGTGTGTGTGTGTGTGTGTTTGTGCTTGTGTTGAACTTCTACTGAAAAGCACGCTCAGCTTTTGTCTTGAAGAAGAAAAAGCTTCGCCAACGAATTATGGCCCAAGGTCAAGCGTAAAAGTTCTTGTAATTATTTCGAGTAAATTTTCATTAATTTCGTTTTTGTTTTTGTTTTTGTTGTTGTTTTCCTTTGCTTTGCACCCCGCCTTTTTTTTCATTTTTATTTTTATTTGACTTTGCTTTGTTCTGTACGAAGATTGCAGCGAGCTTTGGGTTTAAATTAAATAATCATTCAAATTATTTGCTGCTCATGTCTGGGGCGTGGCAATGACTTGGGCTTCGTTCCCTTGTCTTAATTCTTATGTAAATCTTGAAATATATTTTTGATTTTTTTCTCTTCGTGGATCAGAAAATCGAAGCTCGGATTGTAGAAAAATAATCCAAAAAATCATTCAATCAGCTTTAAAGATGACCCAACAAATTTTACCCCAAACACCGTTGCCTCTCAGCGGGATATATCCCCATATCAGACAAGGGTCTTGACCGGAAATGATTGAAAGCTTACACTATTAATTAGCGCTCCTCCGATCAGCTTAGTGGCTATAATTAGCTAGATGTTAGAACCTGCAGTTGAATTTAAAACGAAAGCCTTGAAAATCATTTAAATTGAAATCCCATATCCAAGCCGAGTCTCGTGGGCTCCCAGAACAAGACAAGCCTTTAAGCTAGTCTAGCCCATGGGTGAGACTGCAATTCGCTTAGTCACAGTTACTAAATAGTTGAAGGTAAATTTGATTTTTCTCTTTTTTCATATTTTGCTCCGATTTTGCGTTTTGCTTGACAAATCCATTAAGCGATTTGGCAGCCTTAGTTAACTTTTAAGTTTCATCAATTGAAGTGTCACCAGTGTGACTAGAGGTGTTGCTTGCAACATGATTTGAACGGCGGCACAGTATCAAGTGACGAGGCTCATAGAATATCGTAAACACATAGCGAGAGAGAGAGAGAGAGAGAGAGAGAGAGACAAATTAAAAAAATATGAGAAACGCTTTGTATGACGAGGCCCTTCAAATCGCAGCCAAGCATAAAAATTATGGAAACGAGCAAGGCAACAACAACAACAACAACAACAATAATAATAGTTAACAAGCAAATGTACAGCAGCAGCAACCAAAACAACAACAACTACAACAAAACTAATAACAATCTCACGAAACTGGCAGCAATTTGAGAATCGATTCGTCTGGGACGCATGACTCAGCAAGTCTTTGTTGTTGTTGTTGTTGCTGTTGTTGTTGTTGTTGCATTTGAAATGTTAATGTTTTATGTGCTGTCACAGAGAAAAACGCAAATAAAATATGAAACTGCCACTTCCTCTTCCTCTTCCTCCTTCGGCAGCCCAGTCCAGCCCACAGCCATCAGCTCCCAGTCCCAATCCTTAGATGTTGGCCGGGAATATCAATTGCAGCTTTTGGCTGCCTTTTAATTGTGAAATCAAGAACTTTGTCGTTCCAACGTTTCTGTGGCACGATCTGTTGGTCTTGTTTGTTTCAGTTTGAGTTGTTGTTGTTGTTGCTGTTGTTGTTGTTATTATTGTTGCTTAAGTAGTAGTTGTTGTTGTTGCTGCCAGACGTTGAATGCTGCGGCTGCTTGTCACGCTTGACGTTTATCTTTGGGCTTTGCTTGGACTTGGGTCACGTTCCCTGTAAACAGCTTAGTGAGTGTTGTGTGTGTGTGTGCGTGTATCTAGGTATATATATGTATATCTATGTATATCTATGTATATCTATGTATATCTATGTATATCTATGTATATCTATGTATATCTATGTATATCTATGTCTGCTTGTGCTTGTGTGTGTCCAAAGTGAGAGATAACTTTGAATGTCTGCGGCATTTCAAGATTTATCTTCATCATTTGTCCATTTATTTATCAACCCAATTCAAGGCTTTGATAACTGAAGTCCTAATTGCTATATTTACAGTTAGCCTCAAGTCCCTTTTGAGGGTACCCCTTGCTCTCCCTTACCCTTCCCCAGATACCTCTTAGGACAGTTTGTGGATAGTTTCCATTGAAAGACCGAATTGCTTCTCGGAATGGGAAGCTCGCCATTAGACACTGTTAGGGCAATAGGTTTTATAACACCCTGAACTTTTCACACTTTGTTAATTTTACACACAAACACACACACACACACTCACAGGCACACACTGACAGAAGTACATCGAAATTGGCGCCAGCAGAAGCATTCGCTAATTTCCGGCGCTCGTCAGGCGAGGCAAGGTCAACACACCCAACGAATAGGTAGTTATATCTTGTGGTGTGTGGGCCCCTCTATCTGTATATATGTGTGTGTGTGTGTGTGTGTGTGTGTGTGTGTGTGTGTGGATATACCCTTAGTTGAAGTGTATAATTTCTTTGTATGGTTGGTTGGCAAAAGGTCGAGTGACACTCTTTCGAGCGTTCATTTTGAGAGGCGTTGATTTTGATGTTGACTTTGACCGGCAACACAAATTGCACAACGCACACACCAGCACAGCTTCAGGGGCATAAGTGTGTGTGTGTGTAAATGCCATAAAAAGAGTATTGGCCTCCCTGTGGCCAATTTGAAGCACACTTTTTGCGTTAATATGGCGTCTACACCTTTTACTTTGACTTGTTACTTGTTGTCACAATCTTATAGTCCATGTACTTGTGATGCTCTTGTTGTTGTTGTTGTTGTTGTTGCTGTTGCTGCTACTGTTGCCGTTGGTGCACTTAAGTAGTCACCATGCCGGTTATATCGGGCGTATGAGTAATCACACAATTTCAGTAATTGCGCACAGAAAACAGCAACGGCAGCGGACGAAAAGCGGACCAGCGGACAAGCAACAACAAGCAACAAACAAGCAGCAACAAGCAACAACAACAACAACAGCATCAACATCAACATCAACTATACAAATTACAACAACAAATTTCACAATATCCGTCATTGTTGCCCGTCGAAAATTAAAGCGCACGCCGCTTGGACAAATCGCGTTCGGCGTGAGCTATCGATGAATGATTACCTGGGATTCAGTTCACTGGTTCACATGCATCCACTCAGCTGTGACATCCGAGACTATTGACAGCTATTACATGCCACCGCTTACCCCGACGGCCACCTCGGCTGTCCAGCTGTCCCCCTTAGCACAGCTTCAGATCAATAAAGTTTTGTTTATCCAATTTCAATCTTGCCTGAGCCAGCGTTTCCGTCGTGTCCTCCTTAGATTGAGGGTGAATTGAAGACAGAAGCCTGTTGCCTATCGATTAACGATTAACGATTAACGATTACTTTTGATATCTCACGTATATATTGGGCACATTTTACATCCCATGGCTCAGGGGTTTATTGTGCAATAAATAAATATATTATATTATATATTATATTATATTATATTATTTATTAATCGAATACCCGATTAATGAGCAACATAAATGAATCGAAATCGCATTTCGAGTAATAAAAGTAGAAGTGTTTATTTATAAACAATATTGATTCAAATGTGGAATTCTGTCAAAGTGGATTAAAATTTTTCTTTTTTTTTTGGGTTCAATTTTTCAGATTGAATTAAAAGTCGATTTTATTTATATAAAAAAAATAATGCAGCTTAAATTAATGCAATCACCTAATTTATTAGCTTATGAGAATATCCGCTATTTATTTTGGCCATTTCTGCCAGCTTGAGACTTAGCTGGCCCAAACCGCGCGAGAACTGGTTCTATTTGGCTTATGCAACTGGTTAATTGAGGCTGTTGAAAAACACAACTAGTTCACTTGAGCGCAATCCAAGCCGGACAAGTGGTTCAAATGAACCTAATGGATTTTAGCCGTTTTGCATCCCTGATTGCGACATGGTTTATCGCCGTCGTTGATCTTGTTCATCAAATGGCGTCTCTTTGCATAATTTGCTGTTAATTCCCATTAATTGCAGTGAATTGGCAGCAAGGGCTGGCCCCCTCGCCCTCCCCTTCAATCAACGTTTCGGCCCGATCAACCGATCGACCGGCCCAAGTGTTGATTAGTGTTTGGTGTTTGGGGTGTGGCTGTGTGTTCGGATTTACATATTGCAAATTGATGCAGGTGCAGCTTTCCAAATGCTTTAATGCAGCAGCCAGGAAGCCCTCAGACAATTACCGTACCATCGATCCACATAACATAGACAGACACAGACACAGACACAGACACAGACGGACACAACCTCACACAGTCGCACACAAAGCGGCAGCACAATTCAATAGCCAACAGACACTCAACGGTCGACACTCAACCGTTTACACTCATAATTCAACTCGAAGTCTTTTGCTGGAGAGGCAACTCGGCGCGTCGTCGGCTTCAGTTTCACTTTCAATGGGGCAAAAGTTGCTCAATGTGCAACAGTGTCCAGACGTCAGCCGCCAGACGGCAGACGGCAGACGGTAGGAGGCAGACGGCACAGACAATTCCCCAACAGCTGCGGCATCGCCTTGCCACCAGCATTCGACGTGCCACAAAGGCCTGTGGTCGAAACACGTTTCAAATGAAAGTAAAAACTCTTTGGCATTGTCTTTGCGCGTTTCTTGCGGCTTTTCTTCACTCACTGCGCATTGTTCGTTCACCTGTCGCGCATTCAATTCATTTGGCTCCATTTCGCCGGCCGTTGCTTCCATTTCAATTATAAAAGAATTATTAAGCTTCATCCCAAAGATAACGGTATAAAAACCTAACTGAAAATCCATACACAAAAAAAAAGAAAAAAAAAATAAGCATCCAATGCAAACACTGTCCATCGAGCCGTTTACCTTGTCTTCCTTGTCTCCGGCTTCTTCTGGCTCTTGGCTGTCGTCATTTGCCGTACAATTTTGACTCATTTCGGCGGCGCGCCATTTACGGTTGTCTTTTAACAAAAAATGAGAAGAAAAACACAAACACACCACAACCAAAAAAACAAAAAAAAAAAAAAAAAATTCAAGAAATTTGCCTAAATTGTCGGCGAGACTTTGTTTTTGTGGCGCAGATCACATATCGCATGTAACCAGCAGCAAGTTCGTTGTCTAAGTCTTTTGTATTGGCCTGCATGCATGCGACTATTAAAGGAAATTCTTGTTTTTGCTTTTGTTTTTGCCTTTGCTTTTATTTTGACCCTGTAACAAATTTTTGTGAATTGTGACATGGAATGCATGCAATAAATAAATCAGATACATAAAACGGAAATGCGATCTTGAGAAAAAAGGGAAGGGGAAAACAAAGCAGAAGAATGGAGGAAGGAAACGTGGGTAATTCTATTAACGGAAACGGAACGCCAACGCATATGACAATTCAGTTAATCTGCTAGCCATAATAAACATTGATTACCAATGTCGATTGACTTAAAATCGCATTAATAGAAATAATAACAATAAATACACAAAATACAAAATACAAAATACAAAATGCAAAATTCGAAATACAAAATTCGAAATACAAAATTCGAAATACAAAATACTTCATTTGTTTACTCGGATATATGCAATTATTGTGCTCTCGATATAAGTTTATACGCGTTGCTTATGATAGGAGTGTTTTTAATTTGGGTTACACGCAAAGAGTATTAACCGTTTGTTTCTTGAGTTTCTTGAGACCCCGTAGAAACCCAAGACCAACATGCGACGCTCTGACCCTGACCCACTTGCTGAAGATACGCGCCAGCCGCGACCGACGAGCCTCGGTCCGGCTCAGCTCTCCTCAGACCACCTCAGACCGCCTCAGACCGCCTTACCACGACTCAGCTTGCCTCAGCCCGCCTCAGCACGCCTCAGATCGACTCGGGTCGGCTCAGCTCGGTTCAGTCGTTAATCTTGGGAGTACTTGAGTGGCCAATGCAAACAGAAACTCTCCTCTATGGCCGTAGAAACGTAGAAAATGTAGAGCCGTAGTGCCGCATAAACACTTGTGATCATGGCGAGCCTTTGCCGCATTCAATTATCGATTGTTTTTCAATTAGTAGATCAACAATTGATACAGTTTGTAGCCACTGGAGGTGATCTTCAAATCGATAATTGATTATTTTTGTTTACCCTTTTTATTTTTTTTGTCTCCTTCAGCTGCACAAACAAATGTCGCCAGAGCAACTGCAATCAGTCTTCCATGTGGATACGCACGACGCTGTGCCGCACTATGAGCTTGTCCAGCTGCTCCATCATACGCCGCAGGGCAATCAGCGCAGGCGTCGCAGCATCGGTGAGTCCGCGGGCGCAGCTGCGCTACCGCCGCATCACGTGAAAAAGGACTTGAGTAAAAATGCCTACTACAGCGAGCTTAAGCATAAGGCGTCCGCCTTTGGCGGAAAGGGTGGCAACCATTTGCTTGGCGACGATGTCAGTAACATCAAGTCGCACAATGTCTCCTTCAGTGCCTTTGGTAGACACATGAATCTCACGTTGCGTGCCACCCAGGGCCTCTTCAAGGGGGCGCCGCACGAGCTGCGCATGTGGTCGGTGGGCAGCGAGCCAAACGCTACCCACGGTCTTGACCTGCAAGAGATTTTAAATGAACAGGTAAGTGATCGATAATTTAAATATTGTTACCCATCAAATTGGGGGTTGGGGAATAATTAAAATAAAATTCCAAAAATAATAAACGATTGACGAATTTAATAGCTGAAGTAGAAGAAGAAGATATATTTGAGAGGGGGAAAGTTGTTCGAACTCTGATTGATGTAGTCTTCTCCTTTCTCCTACAAATGTGATGATCATTATAAATATAAATGATTCCTTTATTAAATTCAGTGAAGAAAACTCCTTGATTCCCTCTTTTGTTATTAAACTCAGTGCTGGGGAGTGTAGGGGCCTAGCTTATGCTCAGAATTTTTTTTTTTTTTTTGTAACAAATATTTATTTTACCGGAATCTGTTCAGTCTTTTGAACTCGGCCAGGCGCTTAAAAAAGGGAAGGGAAGTATGGATACAAAGTAGCCTTAAAGTTAATTAACCTAATATATACATTAACTGGTGGGATGTATTCTCTTTAGTCTGCGAGATCTTAGTGGCTCAGCTAGGCTCGACGCCAGTGAGTTAGGGTGCGCCTCAATTTTCTCGGCATATCGAGTACTGAGAAGATTTGCTGCTCCTCGACGCGAAGAAGCCGAAGCTCCCTTTCTATTGCACAGCTTGTGACGTACCAGGGGAGCTCGGATGCACGCCGAGCAGCAATCGATTGGACAACTCTTATTCTATTTATTTGTGTCTTGAATGCAGTGCCCCAAACTTGGATGGCATAAGTCCAAGTACGCGTAATTATGGCTTTAATGAAGAGAGCTTTGGTTATGCTCAGATTCTAGAAACACGTTTCCGGTTATTTGGGTCGCTGTTTGGCTTGCGAATTTTAATAAGTAAAATATCAATCTTCAGGAATGAAAATAATTAACAAAATTACTCGAAATTAATATGCATTTTTTATAATTCCCAACTGAACGAGTTTGATATAAAGAAGAATGTCCCGACTACTTAAGACGCGCATACAAATACTTTTGATTATGTTTTTATCCATTGAATATACCTATTTATTTATATATATACGAGGTTTGTTCAAAAAGTAAGGTGACTTTGTATTTTCAAGAAAAACTATTAATTTATTTATTAATATTTATGTTGTTCCCTTCAAAATAATCCCCCTCAGATACAATACACTTATGCCAACGGTTTTTTCAATCCTCAAAGCACTTCCCATAAGCACTTTTCGGTATAGCCTTGAGCTATCCCGGCGATGCAGACTTTATCTCTTCAATCGTTGCAAATCTCCGTCCTTTCATAGGTCTCTTTAGTTTTGGGAACAAGAAAAAGTCACATGGGGCCAAATTTGGTGAATATGGTGGCTGAGGCAATATTGTGGTGTTGTTTTTGGCCAAATAATCCCTCACAAGCAAAGATGAGTGAGCAGGGGCATTATCGTGATGCAAAAGCCATGAATTGTTTTTCCACAATTCTGGACGTTTCCTTGGCTCACCTGGGCTCTTCCATTGGGACGATTGGGCTTTGGTTTCGATATCATAGCCATATACCCATGATTCGTCACCAGTTATGACCCTTTTGAGTAAATCTGGGTCGTCGTTGACGTCATTCAACAGCTCTTGAGCGATGCTCATGCGACGGTTCTTTTGGTCAAAATTCAGCAAAAATCGCCGAGCACGCAAAACAACTAGTAACCTTTACGCCTCTCACAACCAAACAAAAAAGAGGATTCACTTGAAACTTGGTACAGATGTTAGGGAAGAGTGTACCAACATAACAAAATAAAAAAATCGATAATCGAAATTTAAAAAGTCACCTTACTTTATAAACACACCTCGTATATAAATATATATATATATATATATATAAATATATATATACATTTATATATTGCGTTATTTATTTATATATAGATTGAATAATTGCCATAATGAACTTTAAGTTCGTCAAATAAAGCTTCGTAGAACATTTCACAGATGCTTGCCCAATATTACGCGACGTGACTGTACAGTGAGATAGCCTTTGTCATGCAAGCCCATCGAGTCCCTCACACCTTCTTGGGCTTCTTCATTCTATTTTCCATCGCCATTCGCTAATTTTGAGTATTTCCAAAATAAATTGAAAACTTTTGTTGTTACTCGATGTCTGTGGGACGCGTTGGTCACGTTTCGTGGCTACCCATTGATTGGCTTCTTCGGCGATTGTTGCACTTTCGTTGTTACATCATAGGTTGTAAAATGTGTTTATTTGTTTTTGATTTCTGTTTATTTTTTCTATTATTATTTTTGGCTCCTCTTCCGCTTCAATTTAATCGTCTCTCTTATCATCATCATCGTTTTCAATATTTTTATTTTTATTTTCAATTTTTTTCGGTTCGTTTGCCGCTCCTTGTCTACGCGTACTCCTCGAAGTTGGGCTGAAAAGTTAATTGGGCGTGTGATAAAGGGATTAAACTGGGGCGTCGCTTGGGGGCTTAGCGGGCACTGAGCTCGGCTTGACTTAATTGTATTTCTTGTTATGTAATTAGCTAGATATTCAATAGCCAAGGACGTGCGGAAATCGGCTTACGTACAGAGCCCAAAGCCGGACAGATAAGTTGATGACAGTTGCCGGTATTAAGATCGAAATTGATTGGCTTAGAAGCGTGTGACGTGTAATTGGACGGCAGGCGGATAATTAGCTTCATTCCTCGCCGATTTATGGAACACCAGAAACTATTACACACACATATACATATGTATATATGTGTATATGTAAATGCTTGTTAATCCAAAACCCCAATAAGGAATTTTAAGCCTTTGGACTGACCTTTATTGTTGCTAATCATGAGAAACAAAACGTTCAGTTTATTAGAAAACGAACATTAAAAGCTCTTTTTGTAGCTGTGACTTTGCCGTGAATGTGAACGTGAACGTGAACGTGACTTATATGCAATATGAGAGTTCACTTTCTTTTGCCTCGCTTCTGCACACACACACACACACGCGCAGCACATGTTTATTGAAATTTATTTACGGTTTAAAGAGCTGTTATAAATAATTATATATTTATATCTATGTATATATATCTATATATATATATATATATATACTGATAGATAGCGCGCAATGTTATTATTATTTCCATTGTTGTTTCTTCACATTTTCTTTCTTTTGAAATTAAAAGGCTTTTAAGCAATCGTCTTTAAGTGGAGAAAAGCTCTACTTTTTACCCTTGAAAGGTTTCACTTCCATTCGGAAGCAACTGTGCTCCCTGGACCCTCTTCCTGGTCACGATGGGACGACTGGCTTCTAATGCACATATGATGTCTCCTTGTGACCTGCTGTTGTACATGTTTGCTGTTTACTTGACCTAATCCCCGGATAACTGTAATCGAGTGCATTCGCTGGTCTACACACATTTTTGAGGCTTATGGCAATTGGCCCCAAAGCTGCGCTCATCGAGCCGCAAATATAAAAATGATTTCAATGCAAGACACAAACTTCGGAAATGAAAGTGAAATGTCATGTCAAGCGACAGGCGGCGGGCGACGGGCGGCGGACGGCGGACGGCGGGTGACGTGTTGCGGGCGGTAGTCGGTGTGGAGTCTCTCTTGGAATCTCTTCAAACTGGTCGCCCGCTCAGTGATTTATGTGTGATAATTCAACTTTAAAGCTCTTGAAGAAATGCGGAAAGATTTATTCGGAGTCGTTGCATGGGGGGACTTCAGGTTAAGTCTTACAATATTTTTCATTTAATTAAAATGAAATGTAATGCAATTTTATGCAACAAGACACACACACACACACACGCACACACACACAGAAAATCCCACACACGCACACGACATTTTTTAAGTGTCTCGTAGTATGGCAATTATTTTTCGCCCGCAACAAAAAACTTTGACTCATGACCACAAAAAAAAACAACAACAACAACAACAAACTGCCCCAGGCCCCAAGCTGCACACCAAAGGAGCCACAGAGCGACAAGAACAACAATTGAATTGTTTTTGTATTTGTTGCAGCGTTTGTTGTGTTTGGTAATGGCGGCACTTTGCCAGAGACCTTCCATCGAAAAACATTTATTCTAATTTGTGGCAAGAAACTCGGACTTTGTTTTGGTTTTTATTTTCGTTTTCCTTTTCGTATATTTATTTCATTTTGGGGGTTTTTATTTTGGCAATTTATGTGGTTTTTTTTTATTTTTTTTTTTTTTTTGTTTTTGGCGGTAGATTGTCTCGGGACTTTAGAAATCAACCGCATGCGGAAAATATTCTTGATGACCGTCTGCAAAAATTGACCTCGTTTTTTGCTACGTAAACAAAAGACTGAGGCAACAAACGTGGCAAGGAAAATTTATGAGCAAGCCACAAAATTAATCAAATTGCTGGGAATTTTATTGTATATTTTGTGAATATATTTTTTTAATTTTTCTGAATGAACTTTCAAATTTTGGGACGGAGCCAAAAGTTTGAACTTTAATTGCAATTTTTTGCCTTTGGTTGCCGCCGTTGCAATCGCCTCTTCGTGCAGTGAAATTTTTCGTTTAATAACTGGATAAACAATGAAGGCGGCAACACCCAAATAGTTTTCCTTTTCGCTGCCACAAATTTAAAGGCAAACACAAGGCGTCGCACACGTACACGGCACTCCCACTGCCGCATTCAAGCGATAAGCCCACCAAAGGTCAGGCGCAAAAAATTAAATAAAATACACCAAATAACTATATATATATACACATTTGCACACATACACACATATATATATATAAAGGTGCAGGTTTCCATGGAAGCTTGTTAAACGGGCCATAACTAATTTTTGCAAACAGGAAAAACAGTTACAAGAAAAGGCGTAGACAATCTCCGTTGGAAAATCGTGAAAGAAAAACCAGCCCAATCCACCAATAGAATTTTTTCGGGGACCATGGCATCGTTCTAGGCATTCCTTGAATTGAAAGCTGCTATGGAAATCAGTAAAAGGATTAATAGAAAATTCAAAGCTCTCGAATCGACACTTTAAAACGTAAAAATAAGTGAAGCAACCATAAGTAATTCAAAAGACTTAGGCAACAAACGCTTAGCTCTAGGCATTCCTTGAATTGGGAGCTGCTATGGAAATCAGTAAAGGAATAAATGGAAAATTCAAAACTCTCTAGTCAAATATATTCTCGATATGGGGCTTGGAATCGAATCGACTCTCTAAAACATTTATATAAATGAAGTAGCCATTAGTAATTCAAAAGACTTAGGCAACAAACGCTTAGTTCTAGGCATTCCTTAAATTGGGAGCTGCTATGTAAGTCAGTAAAGGGATGAATGGTAAATTGAAGAGCTTTTTTAGCATATTGGTTCCTCGATATTGGGCTTGGAATCGAATCGACACTCTAAGACGTGTATAAAAATGAAGTACACATGAGCAAGTCAAAAGACTTAGGCAACAAACGCGCATGACTTGCAAGGCGCATGCTGCCCTCTGCTGGCCAATCGGCAAAGCAAAGCTTCGAAGCTGAAGGCGAATTAATTAAGATTTCAAATTTAAAAATGAAACTGAAATGCATTTCTGACGGATGCCTCGGGTGTTGAGTGCATAATTAAATCGCTGTTATGGCAATTCGAGCATATTTCACAAGCCACTCTCCGCGTGCAGATCCCCTTTCATCGTCACACCAAATACAAACATTAAGTGCAGTTTTACGAGTATCTCCCCAAAGTACCTTGTCATTGCAAAACGACTTCAACTTACGGCCCAGTTACAATTTACAATTCACAACTCACCATTTACCATCCACCGTCCACCAGCCACCATCTACCATCTACCATTTACATTCATCCACGCGGGCTTCAGGCAGCCTGATTAATGAGCTGGCGTCTGTGGCCAGCGCTTGGCAGTTGAATGAATTTGAAATTAGTTTAGTGTCCCACTGTCTCCCACTCGGCGGCTGAGAGATGCCGACTGGCATAGAAAGTGGCTGAGGCTGCATTTCGTTCGTATGCGTCTCTCTCTCTCTCTCTCTCTCTCTCTCTCTTCCATCCCGTGTCTCCGATTCCCTGATCCCGCCATGTCTTGACGCTGCAATCGGTTGCATAATGCTCTGCAGTTGTTCGATGTCTGACAGTCTCGGTTATTGTTGTTGTTGTTGTTGTTGTTGTTGTTGTTGTTGCTGGCCATGCTCATGTTGCAGTTATTGTTAACGCTCTGCGGCTTGTTGCCTTATGCCGAGGCACAAAACAACACAACAATCAGCAAACCGACAAAGTCGATCTTACAGTCCATCGAGATTTTCGTTCCCTTTTCCCATTGCTGCTGCTGCTGCTGCTGCTGCTGTTGTTGTTGTTGTTGCAGTTGTTGTTGTTGCAGTTGTTGTTGCTCTTGTTACTCTTGTTGCTCTTGTTGCTTTCAGTCCAAAAAATGGGAATATGTCTGCGAGTAAACGTAACGAGCGGCCAGACGCCTGGATAATATTTATTGTGATTTCTGGCTCTGGGAAATTTGCTTATCTATTGACCGCAGGAAAAGCTCGTAATGAAAGTCTAATGAAACCGCGGAAGCTTTCGGCCCAATGAAAATGAAATGCAAATGCAATGTAAAAGTGTTCATTGAAAGGAAAGCAACTCCGAAAGCAAAGGTCGATGGAAATTGCATGGTCGACCGTTTAAATTTTATAGGGTATTCAATTAAGCGAATTTCCTTCCCAATTGCCGCTCCTCATATACTGATATATATTATGTATACGACCTGTAATCCACCTTTAAGACATGAGTGTCGATCTTCGTGTTTTACGCTCTCTTTTTGAATGTTTGCGCGTGTCTGGGACAGTTTATGTCGATCTGCCAAACAATTGGCGTAATCCGACACAATCATAACACTGATCGTCGCGCTGCGATAGGAAATCTGTAATTAGCCAAATGCCGGCCAGCCAACCAATGGGGCCCAAAGAGCTAGAAAAAGCCTTGGCATTGCGTGGACCGATGACCAAGAGCCAAAGCAAACAAATGCGAGTACTCAAATTTATTCGAGTGTGCGGCGTGTTGTGTGTTGTGTGTGTCTTGTTGTGACTGGCAGAGTGTGTCCGTCGGTCCGTCAGCCCGTCAGCCCGTCAGTCCGTCTGACATTGTGTGTACACTGCATAATGGTGCGTAATAAACAGCAGAAACAACAACAACAACTACAACAGGAGCGACGCACAACAAATCAAGTCCGACGTAGCGATAAATGGAAATGATTATGCGCACTTCGAGGCGCAGCCAACGCGTCGTATGTGTAACCAGCGAAGAAACGACATGACGCCCACATGGCCGAAATTCACATCCACATCGACGTCGCGGCTAATGCGTTAATTGTCAATTTACGTGGCTAAATGGCGTGTGGATTTATGTACATTGTGGCCAGGTGGGTGTCACGCACACACACACACACACACACACGCAAACTTATTCTCACAGCACACATATGTATATAGGATTTCCTTTGTGCCTTTCATTGAAGGCAAAAGTAAGTCGAGTCGCAGACTTAAGGCTACGCACCGCAAGGGCCCAGTGATGGATTAGAGTCGCGAGCCATCGAGATCGAGATCGAGATCAAGACTCGCTCCAGCGGTTCACACAGAGTTCAGGGTGTAATTTTCACTTCGTCGAGTTCGTTGCCTAAGTCATTTGTTGAGCTGTGCCCATTTTTCTCCCAATTTATTTTCTCCTTCTCCACACATTTTTTTTCCACTAATTTCTTTCTCTTTTTTGGCCACTAATTTGCATAACGAAATGCCAAATGTTAATTTAAGAGTCTTGCAGGAAGTTGTTAAGCTTTTACTTGGGTTAAAAACGCTCCTCAGTCCGATTATAATCCATGCAAAGCCTCATTAAATTTAATCACCAGGAGAAAGAGAACTTCTGTACATCTGACCGAATCATAACATTTGTCTGCCTGCCCACACATTTTCATAGCCTGGCTAAAAGGGCTCTTCCCCCCTTCCGCTCTGTAAGCCACTGTCCATCGGCTGTCCACAGCCACAAGAAATGTTGGACTAATTGCCGTGAGTGCTTTTTCCCTGCTGCCCCCCCCCATGAGACGCACTTAATGAGGGGCAATTTATAAAAATAATATTCAAGCCACTCGAAGAAATTTGCCAAATGGCCAAATGGCCAAATGGCGCCACTTGAAATTAGAGGGGCGGGGGACACGCGGCGACTGGAAAGTGGCAGTTGCAGAAAATCTTACAGAGTTGCAAAACAATTTCAATTGTAATTAAAAAATGTACAACGCCAAACGTCGGACACTCGAAACAGCAAACAGTTTACAACTCAGGCATCACGTTGGCTAATTAAAATTGCAGCAATTGGCGGCCAAAACGAGAACAATTGTCAACTGACAAAGGAAATGGGTACAACGGCATGCAAAATCACCTCAAGAGCAATCGAAAAGGAATAACAAGCACACCGAGATATGTGCTCCGAGCGAGTCTTGTTTTTAACTAAGTGGCCACTGGATGGGGGACAGTGGACGGTGGACGGTGGACGGTGGACAGTAGACGCCACCGGACGCCAACAGTTCATAAATGTGGCCAAAACACTTGGCCATAAAAAAATAAATATGTTACAACTGTAGACAACAAGTGCCTTGATTCTGGCCATTTGGCAGCTGAATTAGAAATACAGAAATACACACACACACACACACACAAGTACAGAAATGCAGACACAGAGAAAAACAGAAACACAAAAATACGTGAGGCTCTCTGTGTGGGGGTCGCTCTTGTTGCTTTGAACTTATTTCCACAAGGTCGTTTCCAAAGACATGTCAGCCTGGCAGCCAGTCAGCCGGCCGCCAGACAGACTGTCAGACAGCCAGCCAGCTTGCCAGCTTGCCAGCTTGCCAGCTTGCCAGTTAGCCAGTCAGCCAGTTGGTTAGCTAGTCAACCCGTGGCTCATACCTCCCACTCCACCCTGCCTCCCCCTTATAGGGGCAACAAATTAAGCCGTAAACTGCTTGTTGCACATGAAAACTATACATGTATGTATGTGTGTGTGTGTGTGTGTGCGTTTGCGTGTCAACACGTTTCGCGGTCAAAATAGTATGGCACCCAGCTGCCACGCCCTCATATGACATGCCAGACATGCCCAATGGCTTGGTTAAGCAGCAGGCAAATTATGAAAATTGATGCAAATTTGACGTGCATCATGAATGAAATTATCGCCGGAATATCGATTGGATTTATTTAAATATATCTTCGAAACATCCGGATGTTTGCTCATGGCTAAAAGTAAAATAAATAAAAATTATTTACTTTATAATTAATTAATAATTAATAGACATCCTCTCCAGCCTTTGACTCATCAAGCAACGCTCTCAGATTTTGGATGGTTTCCCTAATGAAATTCATCCAGGATCATTTGAATTTGAGTTGGTTATCATCTCTGCCCCAACAGTTAACTATAGTCAATGCAACCTGTAATTAAATATTTCGATAGTTGCATTTTTTTAAGACTTAAAGCAGGGCCTTTATATGTGTCTTTGCTTGGTCTCTCCACAATTGAAGCACAGAAGTATCATTGTAAAAGTATCCTTTTTAAGCATGGGTATCCTTTGGACATGAAAACACATGTAAAGGAAGGAAGTTAGATATTCACAATTCAACATAATTACCTCAGATTAATTTAATTAAAATAATTTATAATCCTCTGTCTGAGTGACTTCCAGTTCTTGCCCTTGTACAAAGGAGACTCCTACAGCTTCTGGGGGAGATCTCCCTAAGAGCAACGCGCATTGAATATATATAATGTATAGTATATATATAGTATATATATATATTTATATATATATATATAGTATATAGTTCTTATATGTCACATGATAAGTTTCGTTCTCGAGTTTCAATGTCTTCTATCAATTTAACCCCGAGCTGATTTATGGCCTATTCGATTTCTCGGGCTGCTTTCATCGCATGTAAGCCAGTTTTTGGTCAGTGGCCAGTGGCCAGTTGGCAGTTTGACTTTGATTTTGGCACTTGGCTTAGTTTTATGAGTATTTATTATTATTTTATATTTCTTATAGAGATCGGGCCAGTTATGAAAATGATTTATGCTTGTAATTTGATAGAGCGCCGTGGACAAGTTGTGCGCTTTGCGGCTCCCATTTGACGGGCTGCTCCAATACGCAGTCAATGCCAAATGTTGATGTCAAGTGTCAGATTACATTTATTTTGATATTTGTAACGGAATTAATGGGCAGGCGCAGCGGCAATTAACTTAATTAGCTTCATGCCAAAGCAGCCACCAATTTATGATAATCCGCACACAAGTCACATGCGTGGATTCCCTGGTTGTCCGGCTGCCTTGAAGAAATATTCGCATGAATGTCGATGTCAAAGGATAACGAGAAAAAAACTTGGCCATAACCGGGCCAATGGTCAAGTTGCTGCTGCCCGTTGACCAAATGTCAGTGGCTTAGACTATATTTAAGCCAAAGTCAGAGCTGGATCTAGTCTCGGCGCTGGAGCTGGCACTGTATTTTCATGGTCAGGCGCAGACTTAGTCGCAGGCAATGGCACGGCACACACGGCACATACGGCACATACGGCACACATGGCACACATGGCGTATGAGTGACGTGCATGCTGAGGCGTCACATTTGCTAACCAAGTGCATAAATCAAAGCGCCGTTGTTGCCGCCGTTACTGATGCCGGTGGCACTTAACCCCCCCACACACACAGACTCCGGCCACATCTCAGACCAAGAGTGCCTCTTAATCTCTGTCCATTCCTCCAGTTCTGTCTCCCGCTCAGAAGTCTCTGTCTGGCGCATTTAATTAATATACAATCCATCGACTTTGTCTTTGGCTTCGGCTTCCACTTCGGCTCCGGCTCCGGCTTTGTCTTTGTCTTTGTCTTGGCCACAAACAACAATTTTTTTGTTGCTTTTGAATAATTGTTTTTTGTATAAATAAATTTTCTATAAGCCCAGAATGACCAGCCGCGAGTTTGGCTACTCTGGCGGAATTCGTGGAATTTGCGATCATAAAAAACTAAAAAGCCTTCTCTCACATTGAGAAAAATGCAATTTACGTCCTCGGGCGTTTCGACAATCGACCTAAGATCAGATTTAATCAAAATTATAAAATCAATTGATTAATTGTTTCCTTCTCCTTTTGCAGCATCACAAGCATGAGATCGGCGAAGTCTTCCAGGACGAGGATAACATGGCAGCGATCCTGATGCGTCGCCACGCGGACACGGGTGACTTGATAATGGTAAGTCCATGTTTATTCAGGCTGCACTGCGAGTGCCCTGCCTTGCCTCAAGGTCAACACTAAAACTCAATAAATGTGCGGCAAGAATTTCAATTGCCACACACACACCTCCAAGCACACCACTTTTTCCGTTTCGACTCTTAATGGTCAGTCGGTCAGTCGGTTGGTATGGGGCATGCATATTGTTCTGATTGGTAACCACTTAGGCTGTAGGTTGCACTTGGGGCAGTTACAATTAAACGCCTGCCACTTGCCGATAATCCACCGATCCGGTCAATTTCTGCTGATTAAGCATTAATTTACAATCGCAATGTGGCCAAACGGCAGCCGCAATCCGCGATCCGCGATCCGCAATCCGCAATCCGCAATCCACACGGCAGCTCGATTTGTCAAGCGAACAGCTGCGGCGGCAGGGAGACTCTGAGGCCCAAGAAAACTGCAGAGGAAAAACGTTTTCGAATTGTTGTCACAGCCAAATGGAGCACCTTGACCAATTTGCTTAACTGTTTTCACTTCGGTGGCCTACGGGACAAGTGTAGCTCCCATGGTCAGCTGCAACAACTACAACAACTACAACAACTACAACAATTGTAACAATTGTAACAAAAGTGGGACTGATCTTTTCTTGCTAAATAATTTGTCTCTTTTCTTTGAGGTCTAAATCTGTCAACATTCAAAAAAAATATAGAAATATAAAAATTCTCAATAATAAGAATAAAAATCTTCCTTTTAAAGTTTAGCAGCCTTAAGGAGCAACATTAATGAAGTAATAAAAAATAAATAGCTTAAAGGTTTTAATAGAAAAATTGTATGGGCAAAATTATCCCTAAATGTGATCGACCACTAATAATGTAAGCTGTACATAGACTGGACACTGTTAACTAGTAACTGTTAACTCCTGACTGTTAATTATTACTGTACATAGACTGTAGACCGTAGACCGTAGACTGTAGACTGTAGACTGTAAACTGTAGACTGTAGACTGTAGACTGTAGACTGAAGACTGTGGACTGTAGACTGTAGACTGTAGACTGTAGACTGTAGACTGTAGACTGTAGACTGTAGACTGTAGACTGTAGACTGTAGACTGTAGACTGTAGACTGTAGACTGTAGACTGTAGACTGTAGACTGTAGACTGTAGACTGTAGACTGTAGACTGTAGACTGTAGACTGTAGACTGAAGACTGTGGACTGTAGACTGTAGACTGTAGACAATTGTACGATGTACACTTGCACCTTAATTGGCATCCTCTAACAGTTAACTGTAAACTGTCAAATGTTAACTGTAAGCTGTTAACAATTTTCTGTAAACCATTAACTGTTAACTAAATGCTCAATCCAACGGGTGTTCTACAAATTAATAACCACTGTACAATTTTTGATTGTCTGTTAATCCGATTTATGCCCAGAGGCCGATCTTTTCAATAGAAACGCAAAGTATTTCTTGGTGCTTATTTTCTAATATTGGTCAGCTTGACAGGAGGGCGTGGCAGTTACCATTTCAGGGTGGGAAACTCATACGAGCCGACGTTTCGGTATTCGAGCTCATAGTCATTGACCCAGTGCGTCCAACAGAAGACGTGGCATGCTCGATGCTCGCTTCCTCAGCTTGGCTTCATCTTTGAAGGTCGGTCATGGTAATATTCAAGCTTTGGTATTTGGAAGATAATAAGTAGCCGATAAATAGCTGCGCCTTCTAATTAAAAAGGAAAATAACAACAATTGGCAATTAACATTTGAGCAGAAGCGGAAATTAATTTCAAATACTTAAGAGCTGAGCCATGTGCTCCGTGCAAAAGGAAGTTAATTCTAATTGGCATGGGAAATTTGCAAAACTATCAAACAGTTTTCAGTTCTCACCATTCAAAAGTTTTCAGTTTTGTTTTCGCTTTTTTTTTGAAGATCAATGCAAATGTCACAATGCCAAAAATCAATAATCAATAACGAGAAGCGTCATGGTAAGAGGGTCAATCGAGAGTTGGCTACTTGGCCAATGAACGAGGCTGCCACAAGCAACCCAATGCCTCGCATATACAATAAAACTATGCATGTGTGTGTGAATTTTATATTTGGCAATTAACTAAATTTTATTGTTGTGTTTTTTCTTCGTTTTAATTTTTGTTGTTCAACAGTCAAAAAATGTGTTTCTGATAATAATTACACAGAGACCGAAGCCGGCTAATAAAAGGTCAAAACGGCAGTGTCTAGTACCAGCCCGGGTCTAGGTGCGAGTTTGGTGTCGGCTGTGTCGGCTACGACAGCAGAGACTTGACCGTCTTGACCAACTTGTCATGGCCAAGTGCGCGACTGTATGGAAAATCAGAAAATCAGAAAATCAGTAAAATTGAAAAACTTCGAAATTCATAAATAATACGTAGAAAATGTTCGCTCGCTGACATTTTGAAGTGCAAAGCGTTGAAAATTTCGCAAGTCTGGCGCAGCTGTTGGCCTGCCGTCCAGTCGGCCAGCTGGCTAGTTGGCCACAGCGGCCATTTACCCAGTCGTCAACATCTTCCGGCTTTACTTTGACCTTAAGCGGCAGCGAAATATCAAAATGCCGACTCTTAATTAAGAAACCCATCAGAAGATGTCTAAAGCAGCGACAGTTGCGCAACTCGACAAACTCGACAGTCGTCTCGCTCCTTTTGGCCATTTAATTAGAGCCAACAAATGCGCGTCTTACTTCGGCCACGCTCTGTAATTATTGACCTAAAACGCGGTAAATATTTCAAGCATTTTCCTTCCATCGCGCGGATTTGTTAACACCCGCATTCTTGAGGCGGCACAGTGGTCAAAACTAATTCATTTTGTGTTTAAAACTAACGATTTGTTCATTACCAACTAAATTCTAGAGATCGAGCCGAAAAATAGCCAAAAATTGAACATTTTGACCATAGCGCAAATAAAGACTTAGGACACAAACTTGCTAACAAAATATTGCCCAAGTTTGCCACAATGGAAGTTGTTTTTGTTGTTTTTGAACCCATTTAATTATGGCGCAGCACTCAAATTGGCACAACACTTGGCACGCACTATTTGCTGTAGTTGTAGTTGTAGCTGTAGCTGCTGTTGTAGTGGCCGTTGTAGTTGCTGTTGTTATTGCTGTGTGTTGCTCGTGTTGCTCTTGTGGATCGATTACATAAAAAGTCACAGAAACGCAGCCGCCAATCGCCCTGCCCCCAGAAACCCTCTGGCATTTAAAGTTGCGGCGCGACGCGGCGTTGCAAATGGGCAGCTACATTTGACCGTTAGTTTCGCTGGGAGAGGCAGTTGAAAGGGAATCGCGGTAACGGCTTCGCCCCAAATTGGATCAGAGCCACGCGTTCAGCCGGCAGACAACAAACCAAAAGCTTACAGCCAGGTATATGTAATGAGGCGTAGACCCCAAGGGTGTTTTCAGTACAATGAAAGGTTGCGACCCCGTCCTCGCCTCTGTCGTTAAAGTCAATATTAAGACAGCCTATGTTTTGCCAGGATTACCAATAACTTTGGACTCCTGCAGGATTTCTTTTTGACAGAAGTTTCCCATTCAACCATTTGCTTGAAGTATTTCGACTGGCCACTTGACTCATCGTTCGCATGAAGAGGTGGGAATATATTTCTCGGCTGACCAGTGCCCTAAGGGGTTTGGCCAAATTGCTCTTTGGGCGTTCCTTGTGGCTGAAAACAAATGTGCGGCCATTAGTTGCACAAATATACAAATGGATGACAATATTTCTAAAGCCGGGCGCCCGTTAATAGTTTAATAAAAATTGCCACGTCCATTGCACTGTGTCAGAGTGCGTTTGGATTTATAAAAGGCCACACACATGAGAGGGAAACCAGCTCAAGGGAACCCGCACAGCCGTCAATCTCAATCTCAATCTCAGACTCAACTTAATCTCAGCATCAATCCAACTCCAACTCCAACTCCAACTCCATCCCAAGCTCAAAGCCTCAAGCTAAGGTGTAATCATAATTTTTCTGTTATTTATTTTTTGCTTCTTGCCGCTAACAAATGATCTGCGCCATTTGCTGATAAATAAAGCATTTTGGGGTCAACTATAAGCCAGACTTGATTAATGCTAATTGCACCAAATGTCAGGCCAACAGTTGCCCGCCACTTTTTTCTTGCTTTGTTTAAACAAATGAGCCAAAAGGTCAGACAAGCTTCGAAGCTTCAAAGATGATGCAGCCAGTACTGAGGACTGCGAACTGAGGACTTGACGGCAGCTCATCAACTCTGCTAATTAACTGCTCAGCTGAGACTCTTTCTTTGAATGACCAAGCCTCTAAGTCTCAAACAGAAAAGGGTTGGTGGGTGGAGGGAGGGGGGTGCAGATGCGAATCAGAAGTATCAGAAGTAGACGATGGTCCAATAATCATTCAAATTTGGGTGGAGTGGAGTGACTGAGGCTTGTGGCCGAAAAAGACTCGCTGCAGCCTCTGTTATATTAGTGACCCGTTCTGCACCCATCACTGTTAATCAAAATGTCATTTACAGCTGATCCTTAAATGTTAAAAAACAAAAAAATACAACAAGAATTTTCTTTATAGAGCTTAGCAAGTTGTACGACGCTTGGAAGAAGAAGCATCAGTTTTTTGTTTTGAGTGTTTTGAGATGCAGCTGTAATTAACCTGTTAGTAAGCTGTTATGTGACAATGAATCTTACATAAGCGACCCCTTTGGATACCTAACCTTACCTTAAATAAACGTCTCTTTCGTTTCGTGGCTGGCAGACTGCCCTTTGCCTTTAAGTTGGCATTTGAAAAGTGCAGCCGTAAAGATCAATAAGCACCTCACCAATAAATATGGCAACTGATCAAACGGCATAAGGAGATCCATCATAAGAGGAGTCGGTGCAATTATAAAGTAGCTGAGCCGATGGCACGTTGCCATTTTGGACACGGGCTTCGACATTTTGGGCAACTCTATTAGATGCGCGTACATCAGCATCATCATTAAGCAGCCTCTGGCATGAAACTAGTTTTAACCTGACTTTTGAGCTTCTTCATCGTCGCCTTCTTTACAAATTGCTTACCTGCTGCTTTGCCGCTGAGAGCTGAGAGCTAAGATGTGCTGGATGCTGGTGTACATCCAAGTGCTTGGTGTTTGGTGCTTGGTGCTTGGTGCTTGGTGCTTGGTGCCTGCTGTTTGGTCTTTCAGCCTTGATATTTACAGGCAAAGTTGAACCTCTATTTGCTTTACAATTTCTAAGTATATCTTTAAATATCGCGCTTGCTTATAGACAAACTGGTCACTGCTTTGATTTGCATCAGCATCAGCAACAACAACAACAACAACAACAGCAACAACAGCAGCAGCATCAGAAGTGGCATCAACATTTAGAAACCAGAAAAATTTATGTTATTTGCTCTTTTGGGCTGTCGTCGCGTTCGTTGCCAAAGTCTTTCGATTTGACATTCGCAGAGGCGAGCAAACGTCTGCATTAAAAGCTCAATGCAATTTATGCGACATCATTTGCAGCTTATTTGGATTTAAATTTCTGTTTGGATACAGCCCATAAAATTGTAGAACGAACTTTGAGAACTTTTAAGATTTCAATTTTAAATTAGTTAATGGATCGTATCTAAGCCTTAAACTTATTGTAGGTAGCGCATGTTCACTATATGTTATATACATGTCTCGTATGTTGTATATATGGTATATCTTGAATATGTTGCATATGTATCTTATGTTGCTTATGTTGAATACACAGTTCCACATGTTGCATATGTTGCATATGTTGCATATGTTGCATATGTTGCATATGTTGCATATGTTGCATATGTTGCACATGTTGTGTATGCTGCATATGATGCAATTGCTGCATATGTTTAATATGTTTCATATGTTGCACATGTAGCATATGTTGCATATATAGCTTATGTTGCATATGTATCACATATTGCATATGTCGCAAATATTGGAAATAATGCACATGTTGAAAGTATGGCCTATGTTGCACTTGCTGCTTATGTTTTATTTGCTGCATATGGTGCATATGTTGCATATGTTAAATAAGTTGCACATGTTGTGCATGCTGCATATGATGCATATATGACATATGTTGCACTTGCGGTGTGTGTTGCATTTCCTACATATGGGGCATATGTTGCATATGTTGCATTTGTTGATTAAGTTGCACATGTAGCATATGATGCATATATAGCACATGTTGCATATGTTGCACATGTTGGAAATGCTGCATATGTTTAATATGTTTCATATGTTGCATATGATTCAGCTTATATACAATAAATGAGGATTCTGCTGAGCAAACACCAAATACTCATCCACAGTATCGATACTTTGAATACTCCATTGGGGCTCAGACTTCTTGGACTCTCATCAATTGAGCAATCGAGGCCAAGCGCACATTTCCTATGTACAGCGATCAGATACAAAGTGTGCATTTCATATATCAGATCTTATATATCTTACGGAGCTTTGGTCAATGCAAATTTGATTGCTTAAGCGTTACGAGTTTGGTGGGTTGCCCGTCTACCCGTCTACCCGTCTACCCGCTCGCCCGTACAACCGGCAGCTAGAGTGGACCAAAACTGATCTAACATGAGACAAGCGGCGCGAGCGTCGAAAGCGTCGCAAACGTTGCAAACGCCGCAAACGTTTAGCACGCGCCACACACCACATCACACCTAACTATGGCAGGGGGATACATTGTTGTTGCTGTTTTTGTTGTTGGTGTTGCAGCTGTTGCTGCCACAAAGATCAGCTACTTGCAATCTTTACGCATGCACAAAAGGCTTGCCGCAAAGACTTTTCAATTATGGAAAGCGGCATTTGCATTATTTAATCAAATTTTTTTCGGGGCAGTTTCCTCATGAAAAATGTTTTTTAATTGCCACTACCCCCCGCATCTCCCACCACTCACTCCACCGCTGAAAACACACCTTTACAACTGGGGACTGGCTGGAACAACCTGATAACAACGAGCGTCCAATTGGAGTCCCGTTCGCTCGCCTAGTGGCATATTGCATTTTAATAACAGTCCGTATCGGTTACGTGAATAGCTAACTCCCGACTGAAAGCTCCCAACTCCCGACTCCCGACTCCAAGCTCCCAGCACCCAGCACCATCCCCTGCCATAGATCACATAAGCCGATTACCGCGAGGCATGTGGATGCAGTTTTCACGCCGCATGTGGGGAAAGTCAATTTGGACTTAAGTGAATTACTGGGGCCCGCATTGCACGTTGCCTTCATTTCAATTAGCCAACTTTTAATTGACTTTAGATATCTCTAATGCATGTAAACATTACCAGTGTGTGTGTGTGTGTGTGTGTGTGTGCGTGTTCCTATCTTTATACTCCAATAAATACTTTTCAATGAGCGGGAATGCTTCACACTCCCAAATAAGCCATTAAGGGCGGACCTTGACTTGGTCTGTCACTACGGGTTAACAGTTAGTGTGGGATTCACTGTTAAGCTTAACAGCTCAGTAACTTATCACTGTTCCGTTCTTAACATTTTTCTACCTTCTGTAATTTAATTATCTACCTTCTGTAAGCCTAACAGAATATTAAATTTATTAATAACTATACTAAGTCTGAGCAGTCAAATTCTTCGTAGACCTTCCTCTGATCTATGTTAATGCTGGTTAACATTTACTTAACATAAATCGGTTAACTCAAGTTGCATCAATGTAAAGGTACATTTTTTCATATTATTAGGAATTAGTTTTAGCCTAAAGGAAAGTTCCATATTTCGGGCATTTGAAATAAATGCGACTTTCAGTTGAACAGGACAAGGAGTAAATGGCAGCAGGATGTGCACTGTTCGTCAGTCAGTTTAAGCACTTTAAGCCACTTCTCTGAAGCTGTTAATTATACAATGATTAGAGACTCAAAAATTATTATTTCTTGTCTATCGAAAATGTTGTTTGAAGCGAAAAGCAAAAGTCTTGGTAGACCTTCACTTGGACGCTGTAAGTGCAAGGATAACTGGAGCCGCTTTGATTTTTGACTCTGGCTGACATTGACATGCAACTTCATTAAACTTGTCTCCTCTGCCTCGACCCCTGCTTCACTACTGCCCAAGTGCCCCGGCCTGCTCCTGCCCCTGTCCCTGCCCCTGCCCCTGCCACAGCTGCTTGCCATGCAAAGTTATTGGAGCGGCAACTTTAAAGCGCACTTTGACTTGGCCCGTTCGCATTGAACTTGTTGACGGCGACCAACGCATAGGAGCCACACAGCAGGTAAACACAAGCAGCAATGAATATATATATATATATGTGTGTGTGTGTGTGGATGAAAAGGCATTGAGTGCGTTTAGCATCCAGCAGATACATTTTGCCAAAACAAGCAACTGAGCAAATTAATTTTGATTGCTTTTGATTGCATTTTGGCTTAGAACGTCAATTGATGGTGTGGGCCACGTTCTTGTTCTTAAGCCACTGGCCATAAGAGTGACCATGGGCGGTGCCTGTTGCTATTGCTATTGCTATTGGTATTGGTATTGCTGTTACTGTTTTATAAATATTCATTGATTGCACGCACACACACACACTCACACTCACACTCACACTCACATAGACACTTACCCGGGGGACATACATCGAATTCAGAAGTCATTTTTCTTCTCTTTTTTCCTAACGACTCGCTTTATGTAAACAAACTGTTAACACTGTTGGGGCTGTGGCCGTAAAGGCTGTTGGTGTTGGTGTTGTTGTTGGTGTTGTTGTTGGTGTTGTTGTTGGTGTTGTTGTTGGTGTTGTTGTTGGTGTTGTTGCTACTTGTTCTAAATGCTGCACTGCTTATTATTGTTATTGTTGTTGTTCTTATTGTTATTAGTTTTGTTTGCTGCCTTAGTTTATGACTACACGTATTGCAATGATCTTAAGCAACGATTAGATTCAGCCTTGACCAAGATGATAACAACAATAAAAGCAAAAAGACCAAATCAAAATTTAAAAAAGGAACATTACGTGTGACGTGAAAGACACGCGTTTTTACCTTGATTAATCAGGCAGATCAGATTTTTACACATCAAAATAAAATAATAAATATAAAAAAATTAAATAATAATTAAACAATAAATAAATAATAATTAAATACTTAATAATAGTATTTAAATAATAAATAAATAATAATTAAATACTTAATAATTAAATAATAAATAAATAATAATTAAATACTTAATAATTAAATAATAAATAAATAATAATTAAATACTTAATAATTAAATAATAAATAAATAATAATTAAATACTTAATAATTAAATAATAAATAAATAATAATTAAATACTTAATAATTAAATAATAAATAAATAATAATTAAATACTTAATAATTAAATAATAAATAAATAATAATTAAATACTTAATAATTAAATAATAAATAAATAAGAAATTTATAATAAAAATTATTATTATTAAGTAAATAGTAAATAATTAATAATTAAATACAAAATTATTAATGATAAATAATAAAATAATTAAAAACAAATAATTAAATTATATACATGATTTGCCATTAAGATTCGGAGTATTTATGTTTGGCGATCAACAACAACTTAAAGCACTCAGAAGCTACAGATGGTCTGAGGTTTTCCCACAGAGCACCAAATACAAGAGTGGATGATAGCTCTCGAGCTTTCTGTTAAAAATAATAAACCCTGAGATTGGCTCGGTATAAAAAAATATGCATAATTAAAAGGTAAATTACAAAGGAATAGATAAATGATCACACAGATCCTTTGCTATGAGGCTAATGTTTTGTTGTTATGTAAAATTATTGAATTATTTGCATAATTTAGATATGATTAATGTTTTAATATTACTGAGCTCATCTCGAGGATTTATTTTTAACATTAACATTTCGCTGTTAAGCTATAACCCTCCTTGTATTTGGTACTCTCCGGGTCTTTCTCTGCAAATGCCAATGGATAACCCTCAGCATTTTAAGCCAAAGGCTTAGCGGCCAAATGGCACTGAGGGCGCTCCCACTTAGTGCACTCTTCTTCACTGATGCAAGAAATATTATCCAACAATTGTGACAGGCAACTGACCTACAAAGCCTTGCAACTTTAATTGACACATATCACATGCATCAGATATCAGATATAATATCAAATATGAGAAATATCTGATATATGTGAAAAAAGCTACAACCAATAATAATTAAAAATAAAAAATATCAACTGATGAAATTAATTAATAACAATTTAAATGTTTTTAAAATTATTTGAATTTATTTTTATTTATTTTTGAATTAATAATTTTAATTAAAATAATTTAATAAAAATAATATTCGAATTTATGTTTATTTATTTTTAAATTAATAATTTTAATTAAAATAATTTAATAAAAATAATATTCGAATTTATTTTTATTTATTTTTAAATTAATAATTTTAATTAAAATAATTTAATAAAAATAATATTTGAATTTTTTTTATTTATTTTTAAATTAATAATTTTAATTAAAATGATTCTCTCTCCACCCTAAGACATTTCACTTGCATTACAAGAAATTTTTTAGCTCAAGAAATGTGTAAATTCGTTGGATGTTAAACAGAAAAGTTTTAAACATGAAATCGACAGGTTTTTTAATGGATAAATTATATTTTTTATTTAATTATTATTATATTTTGTTTTTTTTTTTGTAATTCAATTAAATCCAATGAGTTATTTGATTAACAAAAAAAACTACATTTAAATCAAAGTTGAATTCGTTTGAAAGGAACCCAAAGCAAATGAAATACGTATACGTAATATTTAAAAATATATTTTGAGGTTCAAAAATGATCGACTGTTGAAGAAGTGAATGTCACATAAGCTCGTCGTATTCACAGAATCATCGCAGCTATCTTCCGGCTTATAGAGAACCCGATATAAAAGTAATTACTCCCTTTGGTCCATTAAACCCGAGCGTAAAATCAATTAACTGCGCTCTTCAATTAAGGCCAATCACAGTGGCTGATAGAAGCTGTTATATATACATATTTATATATATTAATAACTATATATGAGTAGCTGATAACCTGACGTCATGAGCCAAGTCACTAGCAGTCACTCTGAGCAGCAGCAGCAGCAGCAACAACAACAGAAGCTACGTCTATGACACTCACAACTCCAGCGGCGGGTGGCTTTATGTTCGTGTCATGAATTTGCACAAATTATGCTAATTTCCAAAATTACAAACCACAAAACAATTTGATATTTACTGAAGCTGTTGTTGTTGTTGTTGTTGCTGATGTATTTGTATATCTATGATTTGTTGTTGTTGCTTTGGCTGTCGATTTTCAATATTTGCACAACGAACACCAATCTTTTCGGGCTATTGTCTGATGGCAAGTAGGAGAAGGAGAGGGAGGGGGGAAGCGACTAAAAATAAACATCAGGAGGTGTTAATTTTAATTGTAATTTAATTTTAATGCCTGCCCATTGTGAGTGTGTATATGTGTATGTGTGTGTGTGTTTGTGTTGGTTCAGTGAACTTTGTATGGAGGGCAGATGGCTATATGAATGTGTCTCTCTGTGTTGTGTGTGTATGTGTGTGTGAGTGTTATGCAACAGTAGACAAAACTTATCTTTGTCTTCAAGCTGCTGATGATAGACGCGAGTTATGCGAAATTAAAAGCCAATTAATCGGCTTTATGATCGTGTAATAATCGCAGAGAACAATGCAAACATCACAATCATCGCATTGCAAATCCATCACAGAACTGACAGCTGATTTGGATCTGCGGAAGGGCGTGTCTTGGTCCAAATGGTTGGAGTTGAGTGTGTATGTTAGGTGTATGTGTGTGTGTGTGTGGCTGCAGGTGCCTGTCATTCCGGTGGCTTGTCGTCCAACACTGAGACGGACTTTCGACTCGTGTATGAAAGGCATCTGTTTGTATGTGCCTGGACGTCGGGTCCGGGACTGCGTCTGGACCGTGCCAAGCAATAAATACCACCGCCTGTCTCCACACAACAAGACACAACAATCATGGTGTGGGTGATTACATAAACTGCAAAAGTAGAAAACTTCATTTGGGGCCTGCACCCCCAAAGTGCGATTCGAAAGAAATTTACGGTTTTCATCATTTTCACCGTTTCATCGTTCTTCCTTATTTTTGGGCTATTGCCGATACGATAAAATTTTGCATCCATCAATAGATAACTAGCCACGAGCTACGCGCCACGAGCTACGCCACGTGCCACGTGCTGCAAGTGAAGAAACCGAGAAAAACATTTTTCGTGGCAAATAAAAAGCTTGGTAATTTATTAATTGCAAACGCGCACTAGTTTTCCAGTTTGCAACTTGTTGCAAGTTGAGAATTACATAACAGACGTCGCTTGGCTGCCACAAGAACTCCGCTGGACAAGCCGAAATCAAATCAATGACCAGAAAACAGAAACAAAAAGAAACCAAATATAAAAATAAATAAATTCAAAAATAATACAAAACTTAACGCGGCACACGCCCAAAACGCCTTGGCTGCCTGTCGGAGTGTTGCAAGTGGCTCAAAAAAAAAAAAAAAAGGCGGAACACAGGCGCATGTTGTATGTCTCTTGGCCAAGAAATACGAGATATCATTACGCCCATTTGGCCAATGGAAACGCTAAAGAAATAATCGCAGGCATAAATATTCGGGCTGAGGTTGGGAAAAGCGTTTGGGAAAATTGGGAAACTCATATAAATGATTTCCAAATTGAAATCCCCCAATTTATGACCTTCAATCGCCCTTTCACATTCACATTCTCGGCCGTTCACCAGACTCGTGCTTTCAAGTTGAATGCCAACTTCCAGCGCTAATTCGAGGCATTCATCATACGCAACGTGCGCCGCCATCGATGGAAACGCATTCAAGTGTCGCAATGGCCATCATTTCGCATAATTCAAGTGGCCAACAGCATAGACGCCAGTCGAGTCGACTCGTCTGTTGGCCACAATGTGGACGCCACTGCACGAACGCACAATCTTCCATCGACGAACGGCATTGGGATTGCCTTCGCGCTGGAGATGAGATGAGGTTTCGAATGGCCAATTTGTTATTGCGTTCGTATGCAATTTGTTTATGGCTCAAAACTGTGGTTGCACTTTTTGTAGTCGTTGCAGTTGTTATTGTGGTTGTTGTTGTCTGTTTGACATTTCGACTGTCAGCGGACATTGAACTTTGGGGCTTCTTTTGGCATTTCTGAATGAAGCCTGTTTTATGGGATTCTTAACAGCTTTCAGCTTGCCATAAAAAAAGTCCATCAACAAACTGCGTCTATGGCCAATCCATGGGTAATGTGTATTTACATATTTATTTATTTATGTATTTACATATTTATTTATTTATGTATTTACATATTTATTTATATATAAATCAAGCTTAGTAAGCGCCAATGACTCAAGTAAACGATTGGAATTCCAGTCACAAGTGCCACGAGCAGAGTTCGTGTTTTGGGCACATTAATAACAGAAACTTCAGAGTAACTGCTGTAATTTATATTTAATATTTTAATTACAGCATAGAATTTAATTATCCCCCACTCAGCCCATTCCCCCCTCACTCCACACTCCACACTCCATACTTCATATGATTTGATGATTTAAAAATCTCAAATTAATACTTTTCAATGGGAACTATTACTCAAAATAGGATTCAATCTTATTACTAACCTTTTTCAAGGTCTCCCCAGCTACTTGGCCTTTTCCCTCCCTTTTAATTCCCGCCGTTCGTTCTCATACATTTCTAGCTAAATATTGCAATTACAGAGGCGATAAAAACCGCCAAACGGCAACAACAGACGCCCAAGAAACATTCTTATCTGGATCAAATATATTAAGAATTTGCATAAATTGTTCAGCTATGCAAATCGTAGCTAATTTTTATGACCGCTCCAGCGGGCAGCCAGCTCATTCATACGACTTCTGAGCCATAGATTTATGAACAACAAAAAAGTGCAATAAACAAATGTTGTAAATTATAAATATGTTTGTGTGCACTTCCACTTGTCAAACAGTTTAGTTCTTAGATCGCAATGGCAACGATTACAGAATGCGAGTTAAGCAGTTGAGACTCGAGCACGAAGTCATGCATTGTCAATGTTCATGTTCAATTAACAGCTGTTAACTAAAGTAACGGCTCAAAAGTATTTCTGCTTTGACCAAACAAGCGAAGGGATCCCTTGGAGTACACGATGTCCTTCAGCATACGTAAACATATGTCAAGGGGACTGATGGAGATCTGGACATTTTTGAATTTCGTATCGAAGATCTCTTAATGTTAACTCAACAGCTTTTATTTAACAGTAACAGTAACAGTTCACACTCCTGTTAAAAGAGATCTTAGATCTAAAGAGAGCTATAAATTCGCGTGAAATGTTTTTACTTTTCATCGTCAAAGCTGTTAATTAACATTAATGTTACATAAATAGATAACATAAAATAAATACAGCTAGTTTAACATTTTTTCTCGCTTCACAGAAAAATGTTATTACCATTTTTTACTTTGGCACTAATACTTGTACTTCTTATAGATTTATGATTTATTTTTAATTACTAAATAATTATTTTAATTATTTTTAATTTTTTATTTACTCTTAATTAGTGGGTTGAGTCAATTACTACATAAAAGGAAAAACAAAGCCCTATCCATTGACTACTTTCCTGTAGAGGAGGGTTTTTTATTTATTAGCTTAAAGTCCTAACATCCTTTGATTTCCTGAGAATCTAAGCAAATTCAAGTCAAGCCTAACACCAGACTTTTCCTTCATAAATCTTTGCAGGAGGGCAGCATCGGGCACGATCTGGTAATTAAGCCCTTGCCCCACGAGCTGAGCCCCAACAAGGAGCAGGCGCATCACATTGTCTTCAAGCGTGAAGCATCTGCCACAGATGATCAATTGAGTGATTTTGGTGAGTTTAAAATTAACTTAAATCAAACTCAGAAATATGAGTCAAGAGGTGATTGCCATCCGGAAAGATGTAACTTCTGTTTTGAGGGTCTTGGCTTTTATAACACTTTGTATGTTACGTTTGTCGTTTGTCTGTCATTGACCCCTTGTGTGTTATGAAAACAATGAGCTCCACACTTCAAGCTACATTTTCATATGCATCCTCATCCTCATCCTCATCTTCATCTTCATTTTCATTTTCATTCTCATCGTCATCATCATCTTCATCTTCATCTTCATCTGCATCTGCATCTGCATCTGCATCATGCGCTCATCCTAAGTAATGGGCACATTGAACTAGAAACCCACTCGAAGCTTTAGCATAAATCTGCCTGTCTTCGGGCCATTCCACTGAGAGATCGACGTGCCCATGATTAGCATTTCCTGTTCACTTGAGCGGCTCTTGCCAAGAGTTCAATCCGATACTTGAACTTTCGGTGTCGTCGCCGTCGCCGTCGTTGACATCGTCGGTGTCGCGGATGTCACTGATGTTGCTGTTGTCCTTCGCCGGTTACGTTTACCTTTGTGGTTCGCTCGGTGGCGCCAAAATTCCAAAACCTTAATTTGGCCGGTCTATAAAAACAGTTATTTTATGGATTCCCATACCCACATCCTACATCCACAGCGATTTGTCCATTCCGAAAATATGCCAATAAATAAACAATTTTGTAAACAGCTTTTTGGGGGCTGCCTTTTAATGAGTAAAAAATTATATTTAATACAATTAAATGTGCGGCTACCTGAGTTAAGCGTTGTGTGTGCTGCTGATTCATTAATCCTGTTTCCCTCTGTGCCCCAATACCCGCAGCCTTCATGGAACCTGACGATCTGCTGGCCAGCGAGAAACTTGAACGTCTGCAGCGCCGCCAAAGCCGACGTCGCCGCAGCAGTGGCAGCAGCGGCAGCAGCCCCGACTTTGAGGACATCAACGACGAAGATGAAGGCACCCTGGACAGCGAGGCAGAGCCAAGTGAACTGCACACATCGGAATCACGCGTGCGTCCCAGACGCCAAGCTCCATACATCATCTATCCTGAAGTCCTGGTTATTGTCGACTATGACGGCTACCGCCTACATGGCGGCGATAATCTGCAGGTGCGTATGAAAACAGAAGAAGAAGAAGAAAACCAAAAACAACAGATCGCAAAAAGAATAGGCCAAAAAGAAACAAAAGGCCACCGGACGGTAACTCCAAAGAAATTCATGGGTAGTGCTCAAATAAAGCTGTCAGTGATTGTCGGGGAATTGGATTGGGTTTGGGACTGCCAAAAGTCTGTACACTCCCAGCTGATCCCAATCCAAAGATTTGTAAAAGTTGTTTCCACGATTTCAAAGTCTGATAGCTAGAAGGGGACATGTGACATGTAGAAGACAAGGCGTACATATTAATTGCCGGTCTATGGTCTATGGTCTGTAGGCTGGCAGCCCGGGCCTGGCTAGTTGATAGATCACCCTAGGGAGCCGACTAACTAGACACTCGAAATCTGTTACTACATGTCCAGTTTTTGAGTCTCTCCTGATACATTAGTTTATACTCTCGGCAAGCTTTGCGTCTACGCCCAAATGGGTTCTGTCTTGGGCCTTGGCGACGCACCTTTTTTAATATTCACATCACTCGGCTAAGATTAATGGGGCTGCCCGAGCGGGGTGCGATCTTCTTCGGTGCCTCAGGCGGTACAGATGAAAGCCAAACACTGCGACAGCTGCTGCAGTTGATCGTGACGAATGCTTCTTAGGCACGGACGACGAACCGGATTCTTCTGAAGCTTAATAATCCAAATCCACCCATTATTCTATTCCCCTCCTTGTGTAGGTGAAGCGATACTTCATCTCATTTTGGAATGGTGTCGACCTGCGCTACCGCCTGCTCAAGGGACCCAGAATACGCATCAGCATTGCGGGCATTATAATCTCACGGGTAAGTACCAAGTCCACGTACGATCATTAACCAATCTTGACTTTCATTTGGCACGGTGACCCCCATTTACCCAAATTCAAAGAGCCAAAAAAAAAAAAAGAAAAATAAAATTAAGGACCAATTGTAACAATTGGCCGCAAGCCAGTCAAGAAACTGCTACGTCACGATTGGACTGCCAATACGGCGGGGAAACAAAAAGCGAAACAACGTGCAACGCATGCACCTCAAATTAGATTCGCTTGCAAAAAATGTGAGCAATCAATTTTGCTATAAACAAAGCAAAGTTACAAATTTGAGCAAGTTTTTTTCAAGAAGCAAAAAAATCAGAAAATTTTATTTATTTTTTTTTTTTTTTAAATTTGAGGCACGCAAACGAAAGACTTAGGCAACAAACTTGCTTCAATTAGAAATGACGACGAGTGGCAGCAAAAGCGCTGATGGTTCATTCAGCCATTAAGATGAACGTCTGGACCCAAAAAATCCTTCATAAGTCATGCAGCCCCTAACTACCCAACTACCTAACTACCTAACTACCTATCTCCCTAACAACTTGCCGCTCTCCCAGCTCCCTAATCAGGCCTAATCAGTTGCATAACCTGGCCATAAAACACTTTGACAACATTATTACATCGTCCGCTTGACTTTCTCACACAGTCGTTCAGGAAGCGTGTGTGGAGGAGAAGCGTCTGGCAGTCAGTCCCATGCACATATGGCTGCAGTTAACCGTCTCAGTGTGTCTGTGAGTATGTGTGTGTGTGTGTGTGCGTACTTTACCTGGAAAGTGGTAAATTGGCGCAGATTTTCCATGACTGCCACCTGCAGCGGCCCACACGATGACGTCGCCAGGGTAACCAAGGTACGTCAATTGGTTTTTGGCCGTCGCGACGTAAACAACAACAACAACAACAACAACAGCGACGGCATAAATAATGCAGAAGTTGTCAATGTGTTGTTGCTGCCGCTGCTGCGTTGGATGCTGTTATATAAGCTAATGGGCCTCATCGGCCAAAAGAGTTTCGTCTCATTTTTTTTTCAATTTTTTTTTTTTTTTTGGCCAATTTCACATAGTGAGTTCCTCTTCTAAGCCCACAGATAAACGTGTCTTGCGTTTATAAATTCACATAAATATAAACACACACACACACACACAAAACATATTCACTTACACGTACAGACACACACACACACATCTGCTGCATCCGCCGACGTTTAGCAGAGTTTTTGTTTTAGTTTGTTATTATTTTTCGTGCCGCAAATCCAAATTCGAATTTATGACACCAAATTGTAGCATGTCCAAGAAGCTGGAATCCAGCTCTTTGCGTACTGCAGCTCGGGCCTAGTAATTACTCAGAATTTGCGAGGGGGCCACAAATTACCTGATATTGCATATCCGATAAGCCGACGAAGTCTGTTTGCAAATATGCAATACCGTAACAAAAACACGCAGTCGGCTCTGTACAAGAGGGGTGTGGGGGAGCGGTACTGACAGTTATGGGAAGTAATAATCAATTTGTGGACATATTAAATGTCTACGAGGGCAAATGATAAATGGATATATATTTAGTCTCATACCAAATCAATTTTCACTCAATAAACGATATCAGACTTGGCTAAGGGCTCAGAGGCAGGAATCATTTGATTGGATACTGAGAAAGTAGGCAAAGCTGAGTGAACATAAAGATATGCGACGAAGAATGAAGATTCTCTTAAGATGATGTATCTTTTAGGGATTTATCTCACACATCTCCGTAGACAGGCAATCGAAGCTGCAAGCTGGAGATCTCAAGTCGCCTCCTTCGATATCCCACAAATCGCAAGCTTATCTTGAGCGGTAAATGTTATGCGCCATTCGCAATGGCCCCCCACTGTTCCCACTGTCCCCGCTCTGCGGATCAATTAATCACTTGGTCTGTTCCCTTCTTGTGTGCGGATAATCATAACAAGTTGTGTCTTTTGATTTATAAAGCCAACGGTGTCCCATAAAGGCAGATAATTAAATGAACTCGCGTGGGCCGTTGACGTTAAAATCTTGGATCTTGGATCTTGGGACGTTGGACGTTGGACGTTGGAGGTTGGATGTTGGGCTACTGTTGGGCACACACACGATCGTTTGAACTTTTATCTATGACATTTAATTAACATTTTAATTAATTGCGGGCAACTTTCCGTTAGAATTGCGCCAATGCCTGTTCCCCACAGCTAAACATGCATTGCCTTCGATTCCAGTTGCCCCGCAGCTGTCCCTCGACTCCTCCTCCTCCTCCAGTCATCCCCATGCCACCACACCACCTCACCCCCTGTTGAATATATAGCGACTTGCGACAGCCAACAAGCGACAACTGTACAAGTGTCGAACGTTGCGCTTGCGCCACAAACATATTTCAATGCGGCGCAACGTTGCGTATACGCAATTTATTATGTGCGTGTCGCTGCACGCTGCGAACTGATGGTGGCCCGACGATCGGGAAAGGAATAGGCGGCAGGGGTGGCTGCTAGTGTCTATACGTGTGTACACACTATGTACATTTAATATGCCTGCAAATTGTAATTTGAGCGCCGCTGCGGCACTGCGGCGCTGCGCTGCGAACTACTCTGGCCTAAAACCCGATTAGAATTTCAGTTCAGTTCAGCCATAAATTGAAGTTTGATGCATTATTAACTTGGCAACTCGAAACTGGGTTGGCATTCGTTTTAGCCCCAACTTATTGTTGAATGGCGCATACTAGAGCCCCAGCCCACACCCTTCGCCCCTCCCATTACCACACGCCATTTGTTGCTCCAAATTGGCGCCGCTGCAGCCTCTCGAGTGATCATTTGTGCCTCGCCATGAAGTAGCTGAAGTGTTATAGACGATCCATATATATATATATATATATATACTTCTCGATTTGCTTTGACTTGACCAAGTCTATTCTTAGAGTAGCCTTAGGGTTGCTTCCGAAGCTCAAGTGGCCTTTGACTTGCCTTACAGGCACTTACAAGGTATTTGCCAGTCGAGTAAGCCCCATTTAGACGCCTTTGATTTACAGCATTTAAACAGCCTTGCCGAACTGTAAATTACATACTAAGCTCTAAAAATATTGCGTTTGATTTTTAATCGATTCGTTGTTACTTGAGTTCAACTCAAACATCGATTAATTTTGCGTAAATTTAAAGAGCACTCGAATCGCCTAAGTAATTCTGCTGGTTATTTGTCAGATTGTGATTTATTTATCGAAGGCAAAAATACATATATATATCTTATATATATCTACTTATATATATTTTTATATATCTATATATGTATACATATCACGGGCTTCCCTGAGAGACTGCAAAGCCTTTCAAGCGCCCTTGACTGAACAAAAGAAAGTTCTTTCAAATTTGAATTGGTTCTCCGCTGGCTGTGCGTGTGTGACTTATTTGAGAGATTGCTTGGGAGCTGCCAATCAACAATCTCCACTCAACGCTATCGCTTTGGGTTTATCAATGGCCACGGAAATGCCAAGCGCTGCAAAGTGGACACACCCAGACCTGATCCAGATCCCAAATTACTTTTAACGCTCATATTTGCAAATGTCATAACGAATTCCTGGCTAACGAAGTTACCTCAGCCAGGTGTTGGCCCCAGGGCAGAGACGTGTGTGGAGACATGCATATCATATCCCTGCGGCAATGCCTCAGTGGCTCGCCGCCAGTAGCTGCAAGTGCCGGAGGTACATTAGTTTGGAGGGAAAAAATAAGCAAACAAACGCAAAAGCAAATGGAAAAGTTCACCCCAAATGTGTGACCCAAAAAATAGAGATCGTTAAGCTGCAAACGCCGTGGGTGGTGTCCAAAGGTGGAACCGCCGGCGCGGCATTCGCCCAATCCCGTTCCCAACTGCGGCGATGGTGTGGGCGCAGCAGCCACCTAAAAGAAAAAAAAGTCAAGCCGTATGTCATTGCAATGGAAGTGGGAGCTGGATTTAAAGCTGGGGCTGGAGTAGGGAATTTTCAAGCTAGAAGCTAAAACTAAAGCCAAACCAAAAGTGTCCCCAGGCCAAAGCAAGGTTCGGCTTGCCGCTGCACATTTCGAAATGATAGGTATTTTCAGCGGACCCCGTGTCCGCGTCCGCGTCCGCGTCCAAGCTGAAAGTTGTCAAGTTGTCAAGATTTATGCGCCCTGTAAACTAAATTAAAATATTAAGTCCAAGAGCCGAGAGACTACGTTTAATTACGCACAAGCCCATTGCAAAATTGAACAAAAAGCGACACAAAAAGCAAAACAGAAACTGAAACTGAAACAGAAACAGAAACTGAAACAGAAACTGAAACAGAAACTGAAACAGAAACAAAACAAAAGCAAAGCTAAACTAAAGCTGAAGTATATCCATTTTTGGGAAAGGCAAACCGGTCTCCCAGTTGTCAGCCTGGCTGCATTTTAGGTACTCCTCGGGCTTGTCTGCCCTCCTCGCTCCGCGAGCACTGACCGATGCCTGCAACGGGGCGTATGTGTAATATCATTTCAAATGCCGCCGCCTCACAAATTTGATTATTTGACTAATTACTCTTGTTTATTTACGCTGACGGTGGAGAGATACTTATTTATGTATCTTGCGGATGCAAATCGGACCATTCATCAGCCAAGCAAACAGCCTGCAGTTCAGTTACGTAACCAAAAGGTCACCCCGGTTCGTAACCCTGCCTGAAGTCCCTTCTGCATTGTGCGCTGACTGTAAATGCCAGTTGATTGAATACGTCGGAGTTTTGAGTGAGGATTCAGGTTTCAGGTCCAAAATGTAATAAGAGAGATTCAGAAATTTATTTCTTGAAAATAATTTAAGATATTTTGAATTTCCCTGATATCGTTTAAAGCGGCTTTAATGTTCATTCTCCAAAGGAACTTTACTCCAACCTCCTTTAAAAACCTCAACCACGCCTTTATTCAAAATTCATCTTAATCGCAAATCTGATCTGAATTATAATTATTTTGACTCTAAGCTTAGCATGAAAACGTAGCTCAAACTTAAAGAAGCTGAATCTCTCTTCTGGACTAACCCCAGAACGCATTCCACAACTGATCTCAAAAATTATGCCATAAAAGATACCAGAGCTCATCCCACACAGCTCGTATCAGAGCTAATCCTTAAATTTATTTCACAATTGATCTCAGAGTCCTGATCCCAGGACTGATTCCACAACTGATTAACTCTTTATTTGAGAACTCTTCTCTGAAGTCATCCAAGAGTTTAATCCAGAACTGATCCCAGAACTGATCCCAGAGTTGATCCCGGTACTGCTTCCAGAACTGATCCCAAAACTGATCCCAGAACTGATCCCAGAACTGATCCCAAAACTGATCCCAGAACTGATCCCAGAACTGATCCCAGAACTGATCCCAGAACTGATCCCAGAACTGATCCCAGAACTGATCCAAGAGCTTATCCCAGAACTGATCCCAGAACTGATCCCAGAACTGATCCCAGAACTGATCCCAGAACTGATCCCAGAACTGATCCGAGAACTGATCCCAGTACTGCTTCCAGATCTCAAATCCCAAAAAATATTCGAATGCCGATCTTTGAATCCATTCCAAGGCCCTAAGCTCAAAGCTCATCTTTGAATTTATTCCAGAACTCATCTCAGGACTGATCCTTGAGCCCACGACAAACTTGTCTCTAATCCCATTAAATGTTGAAAGGGATGGTCTAGTTAGCTCGAAGATAGCATAGAGTATCCTCAAGTCATTTATTCTTAGTTCATCTGCGGGTTCTGTAGAGCTGAGTACCTTTAAGATGGAAGCCATCGTCTTGAAGACGAACGCATCGTGAATTCCAAAGATCATCGGTCGGCTTGTAATAGATGCGTTTATGCTGAAGTGGAACACATCTTCAGATCACAGACAAGTGGATTCTTGGCAATAATTCGACTTAATTTGGCAATACCCAAGCTCGGATTTTGGCACCGAATGTGCGTCAGGCATTGCCTTTCCCCAAACGCTGTGCGCCAAGGTCGCAGCTGAAGCATTTAAAATTCTTTATAGCTCTTTATTATTGTTACTTATGTTGTATTTGTTGTATTTGTTGTATTTGTTGTATTTGTTGTATGTGTTGTTTGAGTTGGAGACGTGCTCGCACTGCCAATTGATCAATATGTCAAATTGTCAATTATCTAGTCGCCCAATGTGCGAATTACTTGGAGTATAGCGAGAATGGATCCAACTTCTTGGAGTGGCGCTTCGAGGCGTTCAGAATGTGCGACACAGTGGGCACTGCACAGTGGGTCAGGCAACTGATAATTGCTACGAATTCGGACCACTTATCCCTAAGATTGCGAAATATCGATCGATGTTAATCGCAGTATAAACAACTCCGAACTCTGACTGGAACTCAAAATGTACGTGGCTTGTACTGAGAGTTGTTTATAGACATTCTCTTCGAGTATTAAGATATATATACAATATATCAGATATATATATATAGATATGGATATATATATATCAACGGTTACATTTGTAACTTCAAGTGACTGCGAGTCAGAATGATTGAAATTCATATCTCTGGATAGAATGACAGTTAACTTGTTTTTATCACCTGCACTTGGGAAGGGGTTCCTTCTCTCTGAGTGGAGAATTTGCATATTGATTTGCCTAGGGTCTGACATGATTGACAATTGTGTTACAATAATTTATGTAGCTGTCGTCTGAGAGTGCCTTGGGAGTGGGGAGTGGGGAGGGGGGAGGGAATCACGAAAAGTGTCCGTTGCATGCAACGGGTAGTCGAAAGTTGCCTTGGGATGCAACTGCCAGCAATTATGCAACGCACAGTTGCAACTTGTTTGCTTACGGGCCGCCGCCACTGAGGTACACGACTTTGACTTTGCACCACCGCACACTCCACACACGCCACTTGCCCCCAACAATGCCACCAGTTGAATTTAGTGTCTTGTGGCCTCCTTGCCGCTTTATCGTCTTAGCGTCATCGTCATCATCAAACGTCACGGCACGTTTTTCCACGTTCACTTATTTCCGCTTGGCACACAGTCACTGCGAGTCGATACTCCACTTGCAGACCCGCCACCGGCGTGTGCAACCGCTGCTAGGCAGCTTCAACACGGTTGCTGCCTACGCCAAATTTTTGAACTGGATTTGTGGCACTGTGTGGGTCATAAAATTAAATTTTCCATTTGTTTCGTTGCCTTCTGTCAAACACTAGGCCCATTACATAACAAGTCCAAAACGATTACTCACTTGGCAGTTGAACACAGGGTAATAGGTCCCAAGGATCTCTCAAGGGATGTGCCTGTTACAGGACGATTTATACATATATAAAATAATTTCTCAATTATAAATTTTCCCATTTCCCATTTTCTAGGGCCGCGATGCCACGCCCTATTTGGAACGCAACCGCGTGGGACGCGATGCCATCGACTCGGCCGCCGCTCTCACCGACATGGGCAAATACCTGTTCCGGGAACGCCGCCTGCCAGTCTACGACATTGCCGTGGCCATAACCAAGTGAGTATCGCCACCCGGTGGCATCCCGTTATGGTCTCTTCTCTTCTTCTTGCAGATTCGGCGGAGAGCAAAGTCTTGTTGGTATCAGAAATCAGCAACAGAGTCAACTCCTCCATCCATCTTGTCCCTCTCTCTCTCTTTTTCTCTCTTCCTTTTTCTCTCACTATCTTTCCCTCTCTCTCTCTCGATCTCTCCTACTATCCAACTCGCCCCCCTCCAACACTCTATGTATAATGCCAACTATCTGAATTATCTGTATAATATATCGTACTTATGCGCAGGTATGATATGTGCCGCAGACGTAAAGGCGGCCGTTGCACCAAAGGCACAGCGGGTAAAAGATTGAAATCCAAACAAACAAAAAATTATAAATTATTTAAATAGATCTGTAGAATTATGAAAGACCAGCCACATTTTACGCACACTCACACACACACACACACGCAAACACACACGCACACTGGAACAATTGTCATTTTGGGCTTTAACATTTGAAAATGTTAGTTAAATTTTTTTTCTACTTTGTTGCTAGATTTTTAAAATTCGCACCAAAAAAGCAAAAATAATTTAACTAATTTTTAACTTAAAACTACGTGTGGGTCTGAACACACACACACACACACACACACACACACACACATGACAAACATGACGTTCAGCTAACACAAGACGTTATTTCATTTATTTTGTAGATCGGGCTGGTTATATACCATAAACCGGTTTAGTTTCCTATAAACAGTACGCCTCTTGGTGGCTTTTGGTGATCCTCGGCATAAGTTTGGCTCTTTTGGTCGTAGTGGCTTAGTCTAACTGGAAGCAGGAAACTAATAGTGAAAAAATAAATGAATTTATTGCATCTAGTCTATAGTTATTTAGTATACTTTTGGTATTTTATTTGAAGAGAAGTTATAATTAACCCTAAGGTAGTTATATCCATTTATAGCATTAAGGGCTGTTCCAGGTTAAGGCGAGTGAAGCGTTAGGAGAGCTTTTATTTAAATGTACTTTATTCTAGATTATTAAATCAAGTCTGTAGTTATTTGGTATATTCTTGGACTTTTGTTTAAAGAGAAGATATAATTAACCCTAAGTAGTTATACCCATTTATAGCACTAAGGGCTATTCCAGGTTCATTTAAATATACTTTATTTTTATCTATTGAATCTAGTCTATAGTTATTTGGTATATTCTTGGACTTTTATTTGAAGAGAAGATATAATTAACCCTAAGGTAGTTATATCCATTTATAGCCTTAGGAGAGGTTTTATTTAAATATAATCTCTTATTTAGTTTTAGATATATTTATTATTATTTGTTATTTATCTATTATTCAACGGGTATATTTATTTATTGTTTTTACCTAGTTCTAGGCTTAAGTCTCGAATTATAAATCGATCTTTTGTTTATCTCTCCAAACTTTCCTTTCCTTTCGATTCCTCTAAATGAGAGACTCGTGAACTCTTTGTGTGGACATCGAATACCTAAAAATGGGGACACGCCCACAAGCCCTATTTGTTAATAAAAACATAATAATTCCCAAATAATATATTTCATATAAGATACAAAGAAACAAAACAAACACCAAAAACTCAAATCTACGCATTTTGAAATCATTTTCGCCCGCAGACTTGATATGTGTCGTCGCACCTCCGCTTATGGCGAATGTAATCGCGGTACCGCAGGTAAAACACAATAACAATAGCAACAGCTACAACAACAACAACAACAACATCAACCACTACAATCGTATATATGTATATATATGTGTGTGTACATTTATATATAACATTAAAGGCGGTCACCGCCAAACACAAGCGAACCCAAAGCGTCGCTCCATCATCTCAATTCGCGTCAAATAATTGAATTTCATGCACGTTTTTCTATCTCTTTTTATTTGTTTTTGTACTTCTCTTTTGTTTCTCAATCTTTTGTCCATTTGCATTCTGGACTCTGTTCTCACCTTTTCAAAGCTCTTAATACTTTATTTTCCAATTGATGAGTCGCACACGTTCCTTTTGTACAGCAACTCGAAGCAACGGCCAGGGGCAGGAGTCTGCGCGCATGCGCGAGGCTAAAGCTGCTGAGACTCCTGTAGCTTCTGAAGCTTTGAAATTCTGCAAATTCTTGAAATCTTCTAAAACTTTAAAATTAAATGCAATCTCCTGAAATCTTCCGAAACTTTGAAATCTTCTAATTCTATAACTTCTCAAACTGTACAAATCTTTGTCTATTTAAGTGTTTAGCCTTAAGTGTCCCGACTGCGTCTTCTCTGCTCTGACTTTATGTGAATAATTTATAATCTATATCTATATATCTTTATATATCTTAACATATATATCTTCATTTATGAGTATGTATATATACGTATATGATCAATCAAACGAGATTTGTGTATTTCGTATCGTGCCTGATATGGCCCATATCCTGTATAAAGCGTCTGAATGGCCCATAAGATAAATGAGTCTTACATGAATGTCCTGTAGATAAGATATGTATATAAATGAGTAACCCAATTAAGTATGTATATATTCTATATAAATAATCCATTCTATTCAACTAGACAGATAAATATATATAGGCATATATAAAGCGAAGATATCTCTAAGAGGATAATCACTACTTAACTAACTTGGTGTTGGATTCGTGGCATTAAGTAATCAGTGGTAATTCCGTAACCGAAATGTAACTAACTTTTCTGAATAATCTCAAAGAGCATGGAGTACACTGAAAATACACACATCAAGCACACACCTCAATAACACACACTCCACTTAGATTCAATTAAATATTTATATCACATGGAAGACCGTCATTAAGCTAAAGGTAAACGCCGCTTGGGCCGCCTTAAAACTCCCCAGTCTCAGATCTTAAAGTCTCAAATCTTAAAGTCTCCAATCTTAAAGTCTCAAATCTTAAAGTCTCCAATCTTAAAGTCTCAAATCTTAAAGTCTGAAATCTTAAAGTCTCAAATCTTAAAGTCTCCAATGTTAAAGTCTCAAATCTTAAAGTCTCAAATCTTAAAGTCTCCAATCTTAAAGTTTCAAATCTTAAAGTCTCCAATCTTAAAGTCTCAAATCCTAAAATCTCAAATCTTAAAGTCTCAAATCTTAAAGTCTCCAATCTTAAAGTCTCCAATCTTAAAGTCTCCAATCTTAAAGTCTCCAATCTTAAAGTCTCAAATCTTAAAGAAATCTTCAAAGCTGCAAAACTTTCAAAAACTGAGTATTTGATAATTGAATATTTCAAAATTTGAAAGCAAAGACAAATTGAACTCAGGCAAAGGTACCCAAACGGCTTTTATTTTTTTTTTTTTTTTGCTTTTTATTAATAACTGCAACTAGCACTAGTAGCAACTACTATAAGTGAGAAAAAATTGTCAACTTCCCGTTGTCTAATTGTGTGTTTATTTTTCGTTTGCGCCATGCGAATCGTGGTCCACAGGCTTTGCCTACGTCGGAGGAGCCTGCGTTGTGAACAAGCGACTGGAGAAGGTGAACAGCGTGGCCATCATCGAGGACACTGGCGGCTTCAGCGGCATCATCGTGGCTGCCCACGAGGTGGGACACTTGTAAGTATGCCTTTGGCCCCTATAGGTTCCCAGATGGTGGAACTCTTTACATGCAACCTGCAACCTGCAACCTGCTACCTGAAACTTGCAACTTGCATCATACTAAGTACCACGTACAACTTATAACTTAAAGCTTGTGACTAGCGACTTGTGAGTTGCCACTTGTCGCTTGCGACTAACGATTAGCAACTCACAACTTTGAGCCGCCACGCCCTTTCCCCCACTCTCCTACACTCTACAAATGCAAAAGCCTTGTAAGAAACTCCACTGACTTCCGCCGCGAAACTGAAGTTGGAAACTTGTTTGCATTTCCGTTTAACATCATTTGACGTGCAATTAATCAATTAACAATTATCCATTTTACGATCTTACGATTTAACAATTTTACGATCTAACGATTTTACGATCTTACCATCGTACGGTCTTACGATTTTGCGATCTTACGATTTTACGAACTTGCAATCTCCCGGTCTTACGATCTTTCAATCTTACGGTCTTACGATTTTACGATCTTACGATCTTACTGTTTCTTCTAACCTCTGTTCGCTTACAGACTAGGAGCCGTCCACGATGGATCACCACCGCCCAGTTACCTGGGGGGCCCAGGAGCGCAACGCTGCCGCTGGGAGGATGGCTACATAATGTCGGATCTGCGACACACGGAGCGCGGCTTCCGGTGGTCCGCCTGTACTGTGCAGAGCTTCCATCACTTCCTCAAGTAAGTTTTATAGAAGCAACCAAACATACACACACACACACACACACAGATACATACTCTTCAATTCACAGTGGCGATACAGCTACCTGCCTCCACAACGCACCACATGAGGATAGCGCCTTGGGTAGATCCCTGCCGGGCACCCTACTCTCCCTGGACGCGCAATGTCGTCGTGATCGCGGCACCTACGCCTGCTTCAAGGACGAGCGCGTCTGCGCGCAGCTTTTCTGCTTCGACGCTCAGACGGGTTACTGCGTTGCTTACAGGCCGGCAGCCGAGGGCTCAGCGTGTGGAAATGGTTATGTAAGTGAAGGATATTAAGCATAGGAGTGGGTAATATAGAAATCGTCCTTTTAATCGCTGCGTCCCTCTCGATAATTCCTTGTAGCATTGCCTGGACGGTCGCTGCACTCCACTGCCCTCAAACATTATACCCGACTATGGAAATAACTACCGTTTAGTATACAAGTAAGTAAGCCCAGCCCCGGCCAGGGACTGTTTTACGTAGTTCGTTGTATTAGACTAGGACTCTAATTGCCTTGAATAAGGACCTAAGTATTTTGAGTTACAAAGAAAAACACACAAGCAAAATTTATATTTTAATATGCAACCTTTTACACCTTTACAAATATCAACAACAACAACAACAACAACAACAACATCTTCAACAACAACAACAACAACATCCACAACAAATAATAAACACAAACAACAAAACAAAAAAAAACATAAAAACAATAAAACAACAAACACCAAACACAAATCACAAAAACAAACAAATAAACAGTAAAATCAGCACAAACGTTGATAAAAATGTGGAAGAGTCTGTAGAAGAGGAAGTGGAGAATAGTGGAGAGGAGGGCGAGTCTCCGGAAGAGGACGCCCAGACGGAGAACGAAGGGCAGGAGGAAGAGCAAGGCGAGGATGACCAGACGAAGGGCGTGAATAGTAGTGAGGAGGAGGAGCAGGATAATAAATTAGAGCAAAGCTCGGCCGCTGATGCTGCAGCTGCTGCAGTTGCTGCTGTCGTTGAGACTGAGACAGGGACGCGGTCAACAGAGCGCACAGTGAAGACAGACGCAACGGGGACTGAGCGATCGAAATCCTTTGAATATCTGCGAAAATTATACAACACTGACAGCGACGATAATTTGGCGTTACGCAACCCTCAGACACACTGGCTACAAAATGGCGCAGTTGTCGTTAAGACGCATACCAGCAGCAGTGTAAGCAGCAGCAGCAGCAGCAGCAGCGGCAGTGGCAGCGCCAGTAACAGCGACTCACATAACATAGCAACAACAACACGACCCATAGACACCACAGCAACAACAAAAACAACAACACAAAAAACACAAATTATTTTTCAAATTTATGCACATGAATTACGAAAACAAATCGAATACTATTTCCACTTGCTACAAACACAAAACCAACAACATCAACACCAGCAACAACATCAACAACAGCAACAAGAACAGACGCCACATAAACATCAGTCTCAAACAACAACACTACTCAAACAACAACAACAACAATACAATGAACATATTTCAATTCCCTTGGTACAAAAGCAAATTACAAATTATAGTGCCACCACCAACAGCAACAACAGCGGTCACAGCAGCAACAACGTCGTTAAAGAACATAACAACAGCAACAGCAACAGCAACAGCAACAACAACAACAGTGAGGAAGTCAAGAAGCGACAACAACAGCAGCATCAGCAACAACAACAACAGCAACACAGTCAAGTTGATGAGGAAAACGAGGCCAATGCCGGCATTGAGATCAATGAAGCAATTGAGCGGCAAAAACGTAAGTTTCTCATACAACACCAACAACAACATCAACAACAACAACAACAACAGCAACCCCGACACTTGACAACACTGCAATATCAGCAACAACAATTAGCAACGCCAACAATAACAAGCACAACATCAGGCTCAACAACAACAACATTATCAGCAGCCAAACCACCAGCACCACCAGCGCCAGCAACAATTGCAACTAAATCAAAGACAACATCAATATTTGATGCGTACTTTAAGAAATTACAAGCACTGCATTTACCAACACTTGACGGTGGTATAACAGCCACCAGCACAACGGTGTCCACCTCAGTGAGCTCATCGGCAACACAGGCGGCCAGTGCACTCGATCATCGCCAGGAGCACAAGGAGAGAGCCCAAGAGCACGGGGAACAACAACAGCAACAACAGCAACAACAGCAACAGCAACAACAACAACAACAACAACCGCAACAGCAACAAAGCCAACAACAGCAACAACATAAATTTGATGGCAGCCAATTCTTAAAACGTACGCCAAATCGCAGTAGTATTTTAGCATTGAAAAATAGTAGTAATAAATTTAGTAGCAATAGTCACATCCATAGTCAAGAGCAGCAACAGCAGCCACAGCCACAGCCACAGCCACAGCAACAGCAACAGGCACAGCGACAGCAACTGTCGCCACATACATATATTGCAAACTATGTTGGCGATAATACGAACAATTTGCCAACGGTGTTAGACAATCAATCAAGCACATCATCGTCATCAACAACAACAACAACAACAACAGCAACAACATCAACAACAACATCAGTAAAACAATTGCAACAACATCAACAACAACAACAACAACAGTCAACAAATGGCAGCTCATCAGCCAAAAAACCCAAAATCAAAACACAAAAACTGATACGCCGCACACGAGTCATGTAAACAAGAACGTTAGCCAACACTGGAAATTACCAAAGTGGCGACAACTCTGCTACACATTATATTTACTGTTATTCAACAAACTTCTTATACTGCAAACGAACCAAACCAATAACTCGTGTCGAGCTTCATACAACAGACACGTACACACACACACACTCTCTCTCTCTCTCTCTCACACACACACACGCTCAGAGAGAAAGAGAGGACGACACTCGACAATGACACCGCCAACACCACAGACTCGAAATCAGATAAAGACACAAAAATCGTGACACGTTCGCATGCAAAACTGTACCCCCAACGGTCTAACCTCTGACCTCTGACCTCTGACCTCTGACCTCTGACCTCTGACCTCTGACCTCTGACCTCTGATTCAGATTCTGATATGATTCGTTTGTCTCCTCCGTGTGGTAAGAACAAGCATTAAACAGTTCTTAAAAATAGTGTAACGCTTTGCCTAAAAAGTACTCCCAGGACAATGGGCAAAAGGGCAAAATGGGAAATGGGAAATGGGAGTTGGGAAATGGAAAATGGAAAACTGAAGTATGCAAATATATGGAAGTATGGGAATTATCCTTAACTTGCCTGAATGCCTGAATGGGCGACTGCCTGCCTGCCTGCCTGCCTGCTATACATACTATAAACACAATTGGTAAATGGGGCTCACAGTTACCAATTAGCATTCGTAATTGGCCATTTAGAATTAAATACATATATTTTGAAATTATTTTAAGCATTTGCCGCATGACTGCCTACCCAATACCATAGCATCTGAAATTGTAATCCTTAAACGTAGTGCTTTAATTGTAGTACTTAGCATGACCGATTAAAGTAAGAATTCAAATATTATTTATATCAATACATTTTCAAACCTAATTCAACATTCTACCAATTATGTGGAAAGCAAGCTTTAATCAAAAAAAAACCCGAGATTACATGGATGATGTCATCGAACTCATTTTCATAAAGTTCAAGATTTCCATATCGAGCATAAGAATCGATCCTCAACATCCTGCGCCAAAAAATCTCATCATACGCTACATTTCTATTTTTTTACTCCTCACCTCAATTCTCTAACTCTTATTCTCTGTCTTTCCAACTTACATACTGAGTGCATCACAAAATCATAAATCGCAATATCAACAACAACAACAACAAATATAAACAAAACAAAAGCAATATACACAGTAAAACAAACAACAACAAAAAACCAACAGCAACAAACAATCCAACCAATACAGATACGAATTGGTAATAAAACTTCACACATATCACATACCAACAAACACATGCGAAAACATTTCCATCACTTACACACACGCAAACACACATACAAGCCACATAGAACTAGCGAAACTAAGTTATAAGCTTTAGAAATCGATACATTTATTTATTTATTATATGATTAGAAAAATTCAACTGGCATGGCGTAGGATCAACTTAATAATATATAATACCAACCAACCAATAAAATAAAACGCATCCTGAAAATCAACAAAATCAAACAAAAATCAATTCTCGGCTATTGGAAACGCATGGAACGTGGAACACTGACTAGCGAATAAATTGAGAATGGCACAAACACACATTAGAATGGCGTCTGGTGGCGTCTGCAAAGTTTTTAGAAAAATTAAATACAAAACACACACTGCAAACATATCTCATCTTTGCACGCCTAACATATTTTATGCATTACACTTTATTTAATAGCTAATTAATTTTTGTCTGTTTCTCTCTCTCTCTCTCCCTTGCTGTGGCATCCCCGTTAGTGGTTAACTGGAAGCTGTTCCCCTTCTAGAAAAGTGCAGCCAGGAATAAAGCTTGGAATTGGAATTGGCACACGTCGTATTTGGTTTGGTTGCCATTGATATTCGAACAAATACATATTTGCAGTTAAAGGAAATGTGTTTTTAGATAGAATTTGTATTTTTATTAATATTATTATTACTATATTAATTACTATTGATTTGTTTATAGTTCTAGACGCAACTAAATTAAAATACTTTTGTTATAATAACGCACCGATCAAAGCAAAACAAAACAATTAATTCCATGCGCCTACTTATGTATGCTCTATATACATACACACACATATATATATATATATATATATGTATTTATATTTTTATACATATAATCTGTAGCTTAACTCGAAACAAAATCACATATTACTTGTTAAATAAGTTTCTATAAGAAATGCATACCCATTCATATTGGCATCAAAAATCTGATAAATTATTCCTAAACATTTCAATTTTCCATTGTGATAAATGATTATATTTTGTACACTTAAATACAAAAAAAAAACAAAAAACAAAAAACAAAACAAAAAAAAGAAAAAACAAATATTTATCTTCCTTAGAAAATTTTCTTACGAATGTGTATAAACTTTTTATTAACCTAGCCGCACTTTGCCTTCTAGAAAAACTTACACGTCCATCAATCGCGTTGTATTTAAAATATAGAAAATTTGTGCATTGTTAATGCGAGAAAATTATTTCAAAAATTATCTGCATTACCTTATAAAGATAAAGTATAAAAAGTAATTAGTAATTAAAGAACTTAACACTAAGTTATAGTATTAGTATAAAGTGAAACTGTACATTTATCACATACACAACACACAAAATAAATATATATACAAATAGTTTAAACATATTCCTAGTTGTTTCTCCTCCCAAACGGTCACTCGACCCGAAGGCTCCATGTCAGTGGACTTTATAGAAGACGCTCCCTAGATGGTAGCCCATTTTATTAATTATTTATTTATTGGCTATCAAAATAATGAACAGTCGTCATATATATGGCCAATGGTCTACAGCTTCCCTTGCAACAACATGCATGTATATTTGGCCTAAAGAATCCTTATTGGGTCACAGCCTCTGATGCACCAGTAGCCTCAATTGTCTCTTGTGCAGTTGGTAACACCAAGCGATGATAGGGCACCTGCCACTTGGTCCTGCCAGCGTATCCGGGGTCTTCCTCTCCTCCGTTGACTCCTCCGCCTACTGCCGCATCAAGGGCACTTCGAGCTGGAGCTTGTTTATCCAGCCATCGCATACCCGACGGATCACATCAATATCATCGTACAGCTCATCGCTCCATCTTGCACGGTAATTTCCGCACAAATTAGGCCATCGATTTTGGGAAGAACTTTTCCCTCGAACACCCCAAGAGCGGCCACATCTGTCCAGGCTTCTGCACCAGACAAAAGCACTGGCATGATGAGCGTCTTGTGGAGTGTTGTCTTCGTCTGTCTTCCGACAGAGAGAGTGAGCTCTGCTCATTTGCCTACTGAGCCCATGGTAGCACCTGTTGGCAAGTGTTACTCTTCGCATTATCTCAAGGCTGATCTGGGTGACGGCATAGCCAAGATGGATGCCTTTTTTGATTGCTTCAAAGTTATAGCTGCCTGCTACCAGTTGGGTATCACCACGTCTTGATACCCTACTAGAGCACACCATAAGGTTTGTCTTGCCCATGTTCACCACAAGACCTACCTTAGCCGACTGCTCCTCGATTGCCCGGTACGGCCAATGATGTCCGTATCGTCCGCATATCCAAGGAACTGGACACATTTATTTGCCAGAATTGTGCCTGGCCGATGAACACCAGCCTTTCCGTAAATATGCTCCATTAACAAGCTAAAGACTATACCGGAATGCGAGTCGCCTTGTCTGAGACCACGCTTTGTACTGAAGGTTTCGGATTGGTCATTTCCTACCTTGACAGAGCTGACTGTGTTGCTCAATGTCATTCTGCATTCTGCCCAAGCGCCTAATCTTTGCAGGTATACCAAGTTCAGACATTGCGGTATACAGGTGATCACGCTTGGCGCCATCAACAAAAAGGTGGTATGTGTCGATTTGGTTTTCGTAAGTCTTTTCCAGGATTTGGCATAGTGTGAAAATCTGGTCGGTGGTGGATTTACCAGGACGGAAACCGCACTGATAGGGTCCAATCAGACTCTCCGCATGTGGTTTCAGTCCTTCACATAGTACGCTCGTAAGGATCTTATATGCGACGGGAAGAAAACTTATGCCACGATAGTAACATTGCCCTTCTTTAGGATGGGTCAGATCATACGGAGGTTCCACTCAGCGGGCAAGCCATACTCTGCAGACAAGTTGATGCATGCACCTTACCAACTCATTGCCGCCAGTCTTGAGCAATTCTGCAACTAGGCCTGCAGCAGCCGGCGCCTTATTGTTTTTAAGCCGCTGCATGGCGATTTTGACTCCGGAATGGCTTAGAACGGGTACGTCAGTATCGTCCTCATCGCGAGTACAATCGCTTGGCTCCCCGCCCGTCAGTAACTCCGAGAAGTGAATCCGCCATAACCTCAATACGATTTCTACATCAGTAGAACGCCTCCACTCTTATGACCTTGGGTCAGACGCTTAACCCAATGGTAAAAGATTCCAGTATCATTCCTCCTTCGACTGCCTTCAATGTTTTCACACTCGCGCCCAAAGGCTTCGACATTAGCACGTGTGGCACCAGCCCGAAGGGTTCTACGGTACGCGACGTCCTTTCCAGCACTCCTCGTCGTACCACGGATTCCTTGCAGGTGGGCGCTGGATATCTCGTGATATGTTTGTCCACATATTGTTGTCACTTTCAGGCATCGGAGTTTTCTGTATAAGCAGATCGGAGAGTTGAGCAGAGAATGCATCCTTAATCTGTTGTGATTCCAGTTCCTGATGTCCAGCTTTCTTGGCATACTTTGACGTGTGGTCGGTAGTGGTAAGGAGTAAGGTAAGGACATTCTTATGTAGATTTAAATGTTCCTATATTTTATAATCCGTCGTATATCCGTCCATTTACCTTTCGATATTGCATTTTCCATTCATCATGTCCATGTGATGTTCCATCTGAAGTTTTGTTTAGTATCCTGTTAGCAGTGGTTTGGCACCCAAAGGCGGGTAGAGTTTCGTATCGTCGTGGACCAACCATTATTCTACCGGCTGCCGTGAGACCAAAGATTGGCAGAGATTTAGATAGCCCTCGCTCCAAGCCCAGGAGCATGTCACGACCTGACCGAAGTGACCTCCTTGGCACCTACGAAAAATTCTTAGAAGCGGAATGTTAGTTGACGCTTCTCTAATCCGTACTCGGCACCATGAGATTAAACCATTGCGACAGGTTCCCGTTAAACACCTTGACTTTGGTTCCATTTTCCATTGCTCCTTTATCTAAAAAAGGACCTAAATTCATTTCTAGTTAATTTTAGTTAAAGCAACAAAGCTTCTTTTTCGGAATTAATGATATTTATATCCTGTCCGTTATCCTTTTGACAGCCTTTAAAGATTTGTACTAAAGTTAAAATTTTTTACCATCGGCGAGAAATTTTTAATTATCGCACAGTTTTTGGTCATCCACCTGGCGGACTTAAACTCACCTGGGGTACTTTTAGATATTGACTTAAATATATCAGATTCAGATGAACTGAAACTCCAATATAGAGAGATATTATCCCTGCAATAGCCTACATAAAATTGACATTTGCCATTGATAAGTGTCCTTTTGGGTCTCTAGATATTTGTACAGAAATTGAGTGAACATCTCAGCCGTATCATTTCGGGTCCTGTCAAGTCTCATGCTAGATACCATAAGGATAAGGACATTGTTACATATCAATATATATATATAAATATATGTATACATATATATTAAGATTTACATATATATATATATATATATATATATACATATGCAGTAAGTCTGATAAAATGTAATATAATTCCTATGGCACAACTAAGCATTTAAGACGGAAGCAGAAAGTAAGTGGTGCATGAGTGGGCACTATCTTATCGGTAGCTCATGGAGAACACATGGTTTCTTATTCTATGTCACCAGCACCATTCTCATTTTATTTTATATAAGAAAGCAAGATATAATTTCAGTTTATAGGTATTTGAATCCCTCGGCAAGTTTACTAGCGGTTCAGTGTTTAACGTTCTATTCGCCCTTTGATGGCAGTGGCAAGTAGCGGTTATATGTTACCAAGTTCTTAACCAAAGCAGCCACAGAAATCATGCACACAAGTCCAGCTGGCATAAGTTTACCAGAATTATTCCATCGAGTACCCATTAGACCGGCCAAAAATATTGCTGTACCCAACTGAAGTAAGGGACGTGGAGGACTCTGTGAATTCAAGTGGGCTCCATAGCCTAACAATGCTCCAAAAGCGACTCCCGCACCAAGTGATGGAATAGAGCCTGTTTACAATGTGGGCATACATTATTAAATATAAATAAAACTTTCGTAAAAGATTCAAATACTTACTAGCCTTTGCAAAGCCCATAATGCCACCGGCAGCTACTGTGGCAGCGTATGCATAACCAAACCAATCAACAGGCATTTTTTAAATTATTTTTTACTTTTCAAACTTTAAAAACTGTACTTTCTGTGGTTATAATTATTTTTGTTAACACGCTAAAACGAAAACAAATATTTTTTCCTCAAGCGGCGAGCAGCTGATTCTGTTACCAAAACCTGTAATGGAATAATAATAATCTTTGTGCTCTGTGGTACACGCAGACAAATAGTGGGAACAGAGTGTCGTCGGAACTAGTACCAAAACTCGTTTGTTGAAAAGGCTTGAGTATTTGAAAATAAAAAATATACAAAATAAAATGTTTAAAAATAGTTTCCCATTGAATTTTCATTCAAGATTAAATTATATATTCATTTATTTCAAAATACCCATTGTTTTAAAATCTTTTGTAAATACGTACATTGTTGCACTTACAAATCGATAGTTAAAAAAGAATATCGATATATACATTTACAAATGCCACACTGTGGCAAGTAGTGGTCATCGCACATAAAAAAGTATTGGACACTAAGCATCCCTGTATATGCGTTTTGGTGCGCATAATTTTCACCGAAAAAATTAGGAAAAGCAATAATTGTGCGCGTGGAAAAATATAATTATATAAATACTGTACAGCTTAAATGTTTCAAAAAACTTTTTAAAAAAAACTCTGCATTCATTAGCATATTTTTTGCATCTAGTGAATTTGGTTATTGAATTTTCCAATTGTACGTCCCCAATTTTTGTCGGTGTTCTGTACAAAAAGTGCAGGGCGTCGTCTATTATTTAAGAATTAAAAAGAAACACAAATAACAACGTAACGTTTAGATTTGGTATTGTTGCAAATATGAGTGACTTCCAGACACAGCAAGCGAGTTTAAGTCAATCGCAAGCCTTGGCAGCTGCCATACAGCGTGCCAAACAGGTAAGAAGAAGCAATATACACCCCAATGCTGTCTAAACGGTCAAACCGAATGACGCTACGAAAGTGATTGTTTTTTATATTTGTTTTGAACAGATTGCTGCGAAGATTCAACCAAATCAGCAACAGCAAGGAGGCGGTGGTAACGAATCTAGTGTTCCCCCTTTAGGCGGAGGAAATGGAAATAATTTTAAAAGACATAACGACGATGGTGACAGCGGCCCAGATTGCAAACGATCCTTCGGCAGTCCTGATTATGGTCAAAATAACTCAAACATGAGTAGTGGTAGTGGTGGTGGAGGTGGTAGTGGCAATATGACCCAGGCAATTGCGCAAGCGGCCGCAGTCGCTGCACGCTTGGCTTCTTGGCCTGCGTCAACTTGCGAGGAACAAGTACGCATTCCCGAAAGCATTGTAAACGCATTCGTTGGACGTAATGGCAGTGATACGCTTAGTCATTTAGAAGCTGAATCTGGCGCCAAACTAGAGCTTATGCAGGATCAAGAACGTGTTATAACACTACGTGGTACTCGAGAAAGCTGTACTAAAGGTCGTGAAATGCTGCAGCAAATGGTAAATCGCAATGGCGGAGGAAATGGTACTTGTGAGGTACTGCTTACTATTAACATGCCTCCACCGGGCCCCGGTGGCTATCCGCCATACCAAGAGATTATGATACCCGGGACAAAAGTAGGTCTGGTCATTGGTAAGGGCGGAGACACCATTAAACAACTACAAGAAAAGACAGGTGCCCGAATGATCATTATACAAGACGGTCCAAATCAAGAAGTTATAAAGCCACTTCGCATTTCTGGTGTCCCTCAAAAAGTAGAGCACGCTAAGCAAATGGTCTTGGATCTCATTGCTCAAAAGGATGCACTATCCCAACAACAACAGGGTGGCCGCAGTGGAAATGGCTCCGCGGGTGGTAGCTCTGAACAAAGCTTTAATAATTTTAACAATGGCAATGGTGGTGAAAGCGTTGAGGTGTTTGTACCCAAAATTGCTGTAGGCGTAGTCATAGGCAAGGGTGGAGATATGATACGAAAAATTCAGACCGAATGCGGATGCAAGCTTCAGTTCATTCAGGGCAAAAACGACGAAATGGGCGATCGACGATGTGTTATTCAAGGAACACGCCAGCAAGTGGAGGATGCTAAACGTACCATTGATGGACTTATTGAGAACGTTATGGTAAGGTACCAAATTGGAAAATGGTAACATTTTCGTTCTATTTTTTTTTCGTATATATCAATTGGATTAGTATGTTCCAATTAAAGTTAAATTTATTCAGTTCAAATTATTCTTAAAGATTATAAAAATAATTATCGCTTACAAATTGTAAGCTTTACCTGAACAATGTGCAAGTAAAAGTGAGAATATTTTTAATTGTAAATATTTGTTATTCACAGCAACGAAACGGAATGAATCGCAATGGAAACAATGGTGGAAATAGTGGTGGCGGCGGCCAAGGAGATTCTAACAACTCCAACTATGGATATGGCTATGGAGTTAACCATGCTCAAGGCGGTCGAGAAGAAATCACCTTCCTGGTACCAGCCTCAAAATGCGGGGTAAGTTGAAATTTTTCCGAGTCATAAATTTGTTTTGATCTAATACTTAAATAATCTATAGATTGTCATTGGACGAGGTGGAGAGACAATTAAGTTAATTAATCAGCAGTCTGGCGCTCATACGGAAATGGATCGAAATGCAAGCAATCCGCCAAATGAAAAGCTTTTCAAGTCAAAAGGCACAACCGATCAAGTGGAATCTGCACGTCAAATGATATCGGAGAAAATTAACATGGAGCTGACTGTACTGTCACGGAAGCCTATCAGTGGTACTGGTGGAAGCTCTAATAATCCACATCAGAATCAGCAGGGTGGCTATGGAGGAAACCAAATGCCGGGAGGTGATCCCAATGCAGCTGCTGCGGCCGCATACCAACAGCAACAGCAGCCCTGGGGAGCATATGGACAGCAAGGCAATTGGGACCCAGCTGCTGCACAACAGCAACAACAACAACAAATGGCCATGGCTGCAAGTCAGGGTCAACCAGGCTCAACTGCTACGGGTGGTGGTCAAGATTATTCTGCGCAATGGATTGAATATTACAAGTAAGTTGAAATGCGATGTAAACTTAAATGATCTCTTTATTAAACCAAGTTCTTTTGCAACCAAGGCAAATTGGATGCCATCGTGAGGCAGAGATGATTGAGCAACAGATGAAGGCCAAAATGTCAGCAAATGTAACAGCACCCAATCAGCAACAGCCCCAACAAATGCAGCAACAACAACCGGCTAGTGGTGGCGGTGCCGACTACAGTGCACAGTGGGCGGAATATTATCGCAGTGTAGGAAAAATTGAGGAAGCCGAAGCCATTGAAAAAACGCTTAAATCAAAGGTAACAGATCAACCAAAGAGATGCTTATTTTAAGGGATTAATCCAAGCAATATTTTTTTTATCAAATTTATAGCAAAACGGAGCAGGCGCTGGCGCCAATAGTAACGCACCAAATCAAAATCAAGGAGGTCCTGCCAACCAGCAGCAGCCCAATGCAGCAGCTGCGGCGGCGGCAGCAGCGGCAGCCGCTGCGGCAGCGGCTGGTGGGTATGCTCAAGGTATGACTCCTAGCCAATATGCACAATATTCACAGTATTATGCAGCGGCGGCTGCTGCGGGTCATCCACAAGGGGCGCCGCAACCCCAAGGTGCCGCTGGCGGTGGAAGTAGTCAGGGAGGTGGTCCACCAGCTGGATATCCAGGTGGCTATCCTGGCGGAGGCTACGGTGGTTATCCCGGGGGTCCCGTTAGTGGACCAGGACAGCAGCAACAACAACAACAACAACAGCAAAAATCACATAAAAATGATAAGCATTAAGTGGACTGAAGATGTTCCGGGTGCCTTTAGAATGGTAAGTACAGAAGTGCAATCACATTAAGAATTTATAATGAAGTGCAACTAAGTAGCACGTTGCACTCTCTGCCTCAAAATTTGTTGAGTATCTTTGCTTTTGCTTTGGTTTACTTTATCTGCCTGTTTAGTTTTGGGATATTATGTATATATATATATAAAAATATTAATATATATATATATATATATATATTCATATATATTGATCAACTTTTATATTTACAATTTGTGTATGTACCATTTACCTTTACTATCTATGAATATCCTAACGATTTCTTGTTTACCATGCGTACAACTCTTTGCAGTGAATCATTTGATTTGTTCTACTATCCTATGTCTTTTATCCCCCAATAAACTAGCAAAAATAACGCGTCGCGAGAGATGAGCATGAAGTACAATAACAGCGAGCGTCGGTCAACAGTCAAGATCAAGACCATCAATCAATCAAGTCTAAACAAAAACAAAAACAAAAACAAAAAACAAAAACATAACAATAAATCAATCGATCAATCAACCATTCAATCAACCAGTTTGAACATTTGCAGCATCAAGCCAAGCGTCGCGCTTTGCATAAATGTATATTTATTTAATTTTTTATATTATATGCAAATTATATTGATTTTTTTCAAGCTATAATTTATTTAGATTTTAAGAAACTTTCCCAAGAAAATATTAATTTAAAACAACAAAACAAAACAAAAACAAGAAATATGAACAAAAACAAATCTGAAACCGAACTAAAACTTAATATTAATCTTAAACCTAAACCCAAAACTAAATAATACTGTTTGCTCTCCAGGTTCAGACAACAACATAGCTTAAGTCTGGGACAATATATTATTTATGCGTACACATATACTTATATTCAATTATAGATATAACTATAAATCAATATATATTTATACAACAATCATATATAAATATATATATAAACGAATATATATTTATATATTGCATATTTCCATGCATAACAATTTCTTTTGACGTCAATTTAGGCATCTTGAGCGCATCTTCCGACAGCTGCCAACTAGCAAATTAGAAGCTTAAACGTTCGTAGAACCATTTTCACATCGGATGGTGTAAATTGAAAGACAACCGAATCTATAATAATTTGTAAACTTATGGATATCAGTATATATATACATATATATACATATATACATATATATATATATGCATAGAAGTACTTAAAATGTTTTTCACGCAAAAACTTTTTGATACTACACAACAACAGAGAGAGGAGGAGTAAACTTTTTTCTCAAGAATTTTAACATAATTTAGAAACTATCCGACATCCATATATAATACATGTATATATAGTACACATACTTATACAGAAAAACCCAATTACATATTATATTAATAACATATTATAATCAACGTTTCTTCAAATGTGGTAAGAATTTTGAACTGTTAACTGAACTCTTTATGTATTGAAACAAATTTTGTCTAGAATGTCTTGGTTTATCGTCTTTATACAAACATATAAATACATATATATATATATATATATATTTGTATATATGTATATATGAATATAAGCCCATATGTATCTTATCATATCCTAACTAGGATCTGGAACCGGTTAATTAGTCTGAAAATGATGATGTGAACTTTAATAGTTGATTTATCCTTTGCCTTTGCCTAACACCTTTTGTTGTCATATCTCACATATAATATCTCGTATTTCAGTTAAGAACAAAAAAACAAAAACAAAATCGCCATTATTTGTTTATTATTATATTTTAGATGTTGAAGACATAATGTGTAATTGTGTCATATATCATAAATATCATATAAATCATAGAAGGTTCCAAGATTGCTCACAATGTATGCTCTCTATTGGCTTGTCCCATGGAACAACTTGGCACGCGCATCAATTTCTTTCTATGAAAATCATGTACCAATATATCTTTGGTAAGATCCTTAGTGATAAGATTTTGAAATTATAAACCAATGTTTTGTGTACGTAAATATTTCATTTAACATTTTTGAACATATAAATTCAGTTCTTTCTTAAATATGCAAATTAATATTTAGCTATATATATATATACACATATATGCATATGTATACGTATATGTATATATAGATATCAAATGATGTGCATATGTAATTTCAGAGATCGTTCAGTTAAGGCAAACATCTTCAAGCCAGTTCATTAAATGTACCCTCGTGAAAGCCTTTTAAAGTAATTGAAAAAAAAAAAAAAAAAATAAAATATATCAATTTTTGATAAAACAAAAAAAAAATAATAATAATTAAACGTGAAACTTGGTAAGAGCATCTATTGTTATTGTATATGTCTTGAAAAAACATTAAAATGCAACCATTTAATAATTATTGCCTAGGTCTGAAATAATGAAGTATAATTCTATGAAATATTTATATTAATATATTTATATATATATAAACGTATATATATATATATATATTTATATGCAATAAATAGTTGTAAGTTTTATTTCACCCAATGAATAATATAATAATTAATACTGCAATAGATAAAATGATATGATGCACTCTTCTTATAAATATTTGTATAAGTGGTAAAGCCGCAAGATTTACTAATTCTCTCGCAGCAGTCTACGATTAATTGAATAAACACATAATATAACTATATAATATTATATTTATATTTATATGAAATCTATAAAAAACAAAAATGAAATGCAATGTACGCTGCGTGCATTGTATACATTTTATGCGTTTCTATTTATTATCAATTTTTATTTCATCAATTTTCAATATTCCATTGCCATATATGAAAATCGTTTCTCAGCGTTTTTTCAGAGGCGCTGATGAGGCGTTCAATAAATGCAAGAGATCGGGATCGATTCTAGGGCCGGGATTTTACTTTTGTTCAATTGATGTCGTTTTTTGTTGGGTATGTAGATGGTCTAAAAAACACATTTATATGTCTTGTCAACCTATTGAATATATATTAATATATATGTATATAAATATATATATATATTAATATATATTATATTAATTTATCTTATCTCGTTATATTGATGATATATGTATGTCTCTTTATCTCTATCTCTCTATTTAAATATATATATATATATATCTTTTTCCCTCTCACTCTCAATCTCATTTCATATATTTGTATAAAATTGACATACGTATGATGTGACATATATATATACATATATAACTTTCTATATATTCCAATAGCCAACGCAACCTCAGAGATTTTCCGAGCTGCACTGTATGCCAAAGTAGCCTCACATTTGAGTCTCCAAAGTCAATTCTAATTTTCTGAATATCCTTAATATAATTATAAATAAATTTCATGATCTACACGATTTATTTATTTAAATATCAGTGCCGTTATATGAATGTATCATTTGGTTGCGATCTGTGCGGTTTCCTTAACTATATAATATGATAACGATTATCCCTCCATTGTATTGCTAGGTATATATTATATATATATATATTTGTCAATAGTAAAAAGTATAAGATCTACGATTGGAGCTTTGAAAAATGTTTGTACAGTTCGCTTTGTATTTATTTTTGGCTTAGAGTCGCAATTTTCTCCTGCATCGGGAAGTCTTTTGTTTCTTTACCATTTTCAGCAAATGATTCCATACCATATCCGCATATCTGATCAAAAGGTAAGTATAAACTATATACTATATATACCCCTATAAAAGTTAAAATTCTATTCAAAAATATTTATCTCACATTTTGGGTCAATATTAAGCCGTTTATTTCGCAATCAAATGATATTTTTCTAAATAGCGATTTATATATATATATATATATATATGTATATAAATTTATAAATGTATTTCTTTATATTTTATTTAAATTATGTGCTTTGATCTATTTGCAGGGCCGATTGAGTTAAAAAAAAAAAAAAATAATTTTAAATAATCTGTTTAATTCCTAACAACGATTAAGTTGTCAAAATATTTAAACCAAAACCTTTGTTTTTAATATACTTTAACTTTTAGTATTTGTCTTTTAAAAATCGTTTATTATATTGAATGAACATATTTTTTAATCTCTGTGTGTTACAGCCTTGTGGATGTGCTTAACTAATTAAATCCAAATTATTTAATTCTAAAATCCATTCTTCATATCTCTCACATTCTACATTCATAAGTAAAAATTATATGAAAATTATGATCATTACGATATTACGATTATTATATTTTTAAATGATGCCAAATATTTAAAATTTTTTCGATTCTCAATAAACTTTCTATAAAAATATGAAATGACTATTTTCTAAAGTATTGAAAGGATTTTTAAATCATGTTATAAGGCAAATGAGGAAAGTTCTTAACCTTAGCCCAAATAAAACAATGTTTAAAGGATTTTATTTTTTTGCGATATATTTTTTGATACTTCATCTGTTTTTGTTGTAAATTTTGAATTCTTGTTTTGAAACATTTAAAATTGAAACAAAATATCTATTACATTACAGCTAAGCATCCGAATTGGGATGCCAACGCCTTTCGGCTTATGGCTTACGATTTACGATTTACGATTTACGATTTACGGTTTACGTGTACGATTAACGGATAAGATCTGTTCTATTATGAAGAGTTTTTAATTATTTCTATTTTTTAAACAGTTTTCTCATATATGAGTATGTATTGAACGCGATCGTATGCATTAAATATGCACATTGGATTTTTTTTGATTTTCATTTGTATTATTTGGTTTTAAGTATTTCACTTTTGCTTTTGCTTACGACGAAGAAAACGTACATTGAGATATATGTTTGCTGTTGTTTGCCGGTTTGTGTTTGATCGGTTTGTGTGTTAAAAAACATTTATTGGAAATCTACATTTTTTCATTTAATATTTTATTTTCTTTAAAATGTACACTCATATATTTTGTAGGATAGTACGAACGATTCCTTGTACTATTCTTTTACTTATTTTTGTTCCTTTCTCTGTGGTGATTCTCATTTTATGTTTTATTTTTTTTTTTGCGGTTCTACCAAAGAAACCTGCTTAAGTTCCGTCCTCGTCTAATGCCAAAGCCAATCAATTTAGATAATTAAAAAAAAAAGCGAATTAAAAGAAACTTTCATCAATTGTAATTGTACAACATTTTGACAATTCGAATTTAATAAAATGAAAAATAAAAACAAAAAAAAACTGGCAATTTTAAGGTGTCATGTCAGTTTTGAAAACATTTGTAACCTTTAATTATTTTACAAACAAATTTTAAATTTCATGCGTCTCCCTCCAAATTTCTTAATTTATAGCCCTAATATCCTCGATAACACTAGGTAATAATATTTGCCGCTAGTGGTAAATTCCAAACTTTTGTTTTAATTTTTAATAGCCAAAAACGTGAAACTTCAATGTCGTAAATTTAAAATTTTGCTTCGTTTTTTGTACTGCTGCCAGTGTGTGAATCTTAGATACGTTTTAATCATTTTATGTAATGTAATTTTTGTTTCTTTTTTATTTATCCTTTTTACTTAATTTAAAATACATAAGTTCCGAACGTTAAATCAATCAGCTCTACATTTAAATGTATAAACTGTGTTCCAAATTTTTTATCTCTTATCAATTTTTACATTTTTCAGTTTCTGAATTTCGGTTTCTCTTTTATTGTTTTATACTTAAACTTACACACTTTTTGAAGAGCCGTTTTTTTTTTTTAAGAGCACAGACATTTCATAAAGGGGAAATGAATATAAATTTAAGTGTTTACAAATTACGTTTACCTATATATACATATTCACATGCATATATATAATAGATAATGGTCTCCTAGTGCACAAAATCATAGGATATACATAATCCACTAAAGGTTAAGTTTAGTTAGCTTTAAAGAGTACAAACTATACGCTTATAGGAAAACTAAGGATTCTAGCTCATCCTTTGATGCAGCAGCTCTCAAAAAGTGATATTATAAGTTGTTGCGGTCGCTTGATCATCTTCCCTTTTTAGTGTTTGGTATAAGAATTTACTGCGTGCCGACCCATTTTCAGGTTCCTTGTGTCTCACTAGTGTGTGGTTTTATGTAGCAATTAACTAAGATACAAGAACGGATTAATCAATATGTAGCAATCGGATAAGCAATACACACAACTGGACCGGCCACTTACCGCCTTTACGGTTGCCTTTATGAAATCTTTTTTATCCGTTAAATCAAAGTCGGGGTATTTTGCGTAAACTTGTTTACACACAGTTTTCATGGTAATCTCTTCGAGATTTGCCTTATCCAAAATTTCTTTAACGTAGCCACGAATTTGTTCATCCTATTAATAAAATTGTGATTAATAATGCGGCAGGAAACCTTGTAGCATCCTACTTACTGTTGGGAACGCCAGTTTTCCCTTTTTGGTTAATGGCTCGTCTTCATCAGATTCATCTTTGTCATCGGCATCTTCCTCCTCTGAAGTTTCCTTCTTTGACTTCTTCGGTCGACCAGCGGCTAATGTGGATAATCGATAAGATTATTAAAATATCAATTTATATCATTCGCAAAAGTTCACCTTTTCCCGCTGTTTTTGACTTATTGTTAGCTTTGCTATTTTTCGCAGGCGTTGGGGGCTTCTTATTCTTTTTGGGACGTTCCTCCTATAGACGATGAAGATGTAACGTAACGTAAGTAACGTTGAAACTATGAACAATATTTAAAAACAGTCACTTACATCACTTTGATCACTGCCAAAATCGGACAACTCTTCTTCCTCTTCATCTTCTGAAACTTCCTCTTCTTCGCTGTCTGAGTCTTTGCGTTTTCGTGCTGAAGCACCTCGTCCACGTCCTCTCCTTCCAGTCGAAGCGCTTACAGCGGTTCGGCCGCGTTTGCCTGCTGACCCACGCTTATTACGTTTGGGAACCTGTTAAATAATATTATATATTTCATATAACATATAATTGGAAATCACCATTACGGAAGCTTACATCACTATCTGCATCGGATATTTCCGATTCTTCATCTTCTTCGGAATCTGAATTTCTTCGACGGCTTTTTCGCGCCGGTCGTCCACGGTTGCCACGACCTGAAAGCTTCCGACCAGCACTAGCTCCGCCGCCAGCGCCAGCTCCACCACGACCCGCGTCAGAGTCCGAGTTGGCAGATGGGTTATACTAAAAGACAATATTGTTTTTTTGTTATTTTGATTCCATAATCAATTCCAAGAAAAATGTAAAGTTACATCTGATCCGGACTCAGAATCATCGTTTCGTCTTCGCTTGGCTACTGTTACTTTGTGCTCACTCTCCTCAGAGCTTGATAAATCTACATACGCGGACATCTCTTTACGATGCAAGGAGTAAGAAGTAAGATGTAAATCAATTGAGTATGAAATGGACAGCCATTGATAATTTCTTACTTTTGCCGGCCGTCGAACGTCGTGGACGTCCACTGGAATTTCGTGCTGATCCTCTACCGCCACTGGCCTTACTACTCTTACGTTTTTTATCTTCTTCGCTTGCAGGCTCATCATCTTCCTCGTCAACATCTTCATCATCAACTTCCTCATCTTCCTCATCGCCCTGTTCTAGGCAAAGCGACTCGTCGGGCTCCATAAGAAACTTGAGAACACGCCCCGAAATTTCATCCTTACTTCCCTTTCGGTCTAAGGTGAGAATTTCACAAATGCTACGCAACGATTTATTATCCAATTTTTTAATGGAATCATATTTCTTTTTATATTCTGATGAATCCTTGGAAAACTCAAAGCCAGCAAAGGAACGCAGATTCTTCTTTACAACATTGTTCTTGCCTTGTGCTCCGAAACATAGCTACAAATACACCAATAGGTTCATAACAATTAATAAATCATCATAAATAAATCCATAGATACACAATTCTTTAAGCTGTAACTTACCGCATGTAGTGTCTGCAAACCATCTACTCGCGTCTTATTAATGTTTTCATTAATGCGATCAATCTCCGCTAGGGCAACAACGTTTTCATCATCCTCGGCCACCTCGTTGTTTTCATCAAGCCCATCGCCTTCGTCCTCATCATCCTCATCATCTTTCTCGTTATCGTCCGACTTTTCAACTTTACCGTTTTTAGCCTTGGAATCAGTCTTTTTAGCGACCGGCGACTTTTCCACTTTAGTCGTCCCTGACTTTGCCTTGGGACCATCTGTAACATCGTTCTTCTTCTTGTCTGCTATATTAGATGTTGATTTTTTTTCCTCATCACTGGCGTCGTCATTGTCATCCTCAGCCTGATCATTTAAACTTTCCTCTAAATCATTGGCCTCATCTTCGTCCTCATTATCATCATCATCATCATCATCTTCTGCATTTTTTTCATTTTTTTTTGAGCCGTTGTTCACATTTTTTGCTGCACTTGGCACTGGGGATGTATCCTTTGTGTCTGATCGTTTTTCGCCTAAGGATATACAAAATATACTTAGTTCGTTACGAAAAAATACAAAAATATATTTAGACAATTGATAATTAATACTCAAGGTCCAGTCGAGCTTTTTAATTGTTTCATAATAAAGAAAATTAATATAAAATAGATTTTTCTCAAGGGGTAAAAACTGATAAAAATTAATTTATTTATAAACTAAAATTTATTTAAAAAAAGTTTGTTGACAAATGTTTTCACGCTTGGGAAGTTCATTGCTACTTTTAATGGTTTGGGAGCACAATGAACTATGAAAATTGAAATTTAATTTTCCTCGACTTTTACTACACAAAACCATATTGTTCAGGGTTTAGTATGAACAATAGTCGAGGGTAAGGAATTTTAATTTACTAATATTTTAATTAAATATATTTGTATTTCTCTTGCAGCATATTATTTTATGCACACTGCTGTACCAGGTAAATAAATTGTTATTCGAAAAAATCCCGCGCATTTTTTATTTTTTTTTTAACCAGCCGCCTTCATCGGGAATCGAACCATATGCTTAAAAACTCAATTCAAGTCGTATACAAATTTTCCGCGTTTTAGACAGCGGTGCCAAAGGCCGCGTACCAATAACGACCGACAAGCAACAAAAATGAACTAAGAGGGAGAGAAATTTGCTGACAGTTTCTGACCGCGCGCGAAATTTCATGATTTTGTTTTTTCTTTTCGCTCTTCCCTTACTCAAACAGGCATGCATGCACATGACATACATATATATGCATATGTACATGTATACGTGCACACACACACACTCCTGTTTTCGACAGCTCTTTACAAATGTGTGTGTTCCCCGTATGCATACTTGTATGCTTTTATTTACCTGCATCCAATGTTGGCGCGGTCGCAGCCGATGCGTCTCCAACAGCTTTTTTATCAGCTACGTCATCAGAAGCGGGTGGCTCTACTGTATCGCCATCTTCCTTGACACTTTTAGCTACCTCCCTATCGGGTGCATTTTGCTCTGCCGCACTTTCTAGCGATTTCGAATCACTTTTCTTATCGTTGGCATTTTCCCTTGTCGTCGAATCCGACTCTCCGTCTGACGCTGTGTTGGTATCCTAACGTAAATCAAAACAAAACCAAAACTCATTTTAATAACACTGGTTAATTGTTTATGGTTATCACACTTAAACACTTCAACTACCATTAGACTTTGTGCGTTGCGCGCTTGCTGGCTTATGCGTTTCGGTTACTTTTTCGAATGTTTCGGAGCACAAAAGTTTTCATTGGGCTTTACATTTGTGTATGCGTGCCTATGTGGGAATCGGCATGTACACGTCGTCCCGCTCACACGCATTTAAACCTAGCACGTTCAACATACAAACTCAACGACGCCATGTTTATACACATAAACGAATAGTCGCAGGGGAGAACACCGAAGTCTTAAAGCAATATTTGTTGCGCTTTGTTTGTACGTGAAACACTTTAACAAGTTATGTTTTTTTTAAGTGCATTTTTTATGAACAATTAAACTTCATTTTTAAACAGTTTATACTAATTTACATACCATATTTTCAATGGATTTATCTTTTTTTTCGTCAGCCGACATGCTTATGCTTATGTGTGTGGCGTTAGGGATGAGTTAGAAGATATCGATAATTTTGCCATCATAAAATCGAAAAGTGGCGGCTTATCATATAAAGTACAATATTTCTCACAACTAACTCCAATTAGTTTTTGGATCTGTAGCCTTACATTTGTAATTCAAATAATAGCTGTCTTGAACATAGAAAGATTAAATTTTACTTAAGAAATATAAATTAAAGATTTGGAAACGATAGATTATCGAAAATATTTTGTTTCCCACCAATAGATTGCATTTTATATTGTCAGTCAGAAGGAAACGCTGACATAACATTTGCAAAGAAAAGCGCGCGTAAACTGTTTTGGTTCAGCAATAACACTCTGATTAAATTAAAAGTAAATAAACACAATCAATTCCAAGGCCATGGGAATTTTGGGTCTTTCGAAACTCATTGCGGATTTGGCTCCACTAGCCATACGTGACAGTGAAATCAAAAACTTTTTTGGTAGGTTTGTGCAAAAAATGAATAACTCATTTACTAACATTAAATTGCTTCCTTTGCCAGGTCGAAAAGTTGCTATTGATGCTAGCATGTGCTTATACCAGTTTCTTATAGCTGTTCGTTCTGAGGGTTCTCAACTTGCTTCCGTTAATGGTGATCCAACCTCACATTTGATGGGAATGTTTTATCGGACTATTCGTCTTCTGGATAATGGTATTAAGCCGGTCTACGTTTTTGATGGCGCACCTCCAGACATGAAATCTGGCGAATTGGCAAAGAGGGCTGAGAGACGAGAGGAGGCCGAAAAGTCACTGAAAGCAGCGACAGATGCAGGTGACGAGGCGGAAATGGAAAAATTTAACCGCCGTTTGGTCCGTGTAACAAAGGAACATTCTCGCGAAGCAAAAGAGCTCCTTACATTGATGGGTGTACCTTTCGTGGAAGCGCCCTGTGAAGCCGAGGCACAATGTGCAGCCTTGGTCAAGGCAGGAAAAGTGTATGCGACAGCTACCGAAGATATGGATGCACTCACGTTTGGTTCCACAAAATTGTTACGGTATCTTACGTACAGTGAGGCACGTAAAATGCCTGTCAAGGAATTTAGTTATGAAAAGGTTCTTCAAGGCTTGGAGTTAACTAGCGGTGAATTTATTGATCTTTGCATTCTTATGGGCTGCGACTACTGCGAAAGCATTAAAGGAGTTGGTCCAAAGCGCGCCATTGAGTTAATCCAAAGTTATCGCGACATTGAGACAATCCTGGAAAACATTGATACTTCTAAATACACAGTGCCGGAGAACTGGAACTTTAAAAGAGCCCGCGAACTTTTCCTTGAACCCGATGTAACTGATGCCAGCGGAATTGATCTAAAATGGGTGAATCCCGATGAAGAGGGCCTAGTTAAATTTCTTTGTGGAGACCGGCAGTTCAATGAAGAGCGTGTCCGCAATGGTGCCAAGAAACTGCTCAAGTCCAAGCAATCTCAGACCCAGGTGCGCCTGGATAGCTTTTTCAAAACACTACCCAGTTCGCCGAATGCAATTGCTTCCGCCAAACGCAAAGCGGATGAAGCAAAGAAAAGCGCTAACAGCAAAAAAGCCAAAATCAGCGGTGGTGGCGCTGGACGTGGTCGAAAACCCAAGTAATTTTGTAAGCTTTTTTGTTTATAAAAATTACAAGTTTTCTTATTTTACTTCTAATAATATTAATAATAATAAACATTAATTATAATAAATTTTAAGCTTAAAAACTAAATTTAAAACTTTTGTACTTAATTCTAATTGGTCTTCTTTGTCGGCATCAGGGTGCGCGTAGTTACTGAGGAGAAAGCGGAACAGACCCTTCAGGGACTATAGCAAATACTGCTTGGCAAGAGCTCGCAGGAAGCGCGACTTGCGTATCGTTGCGCTCTCTCGTTTTATTTCCTCATTGTTGTTGGCATTTAGTTCCAAGGTGCCCATCATAGATACCTGTGCGACGTGAAAGCGAAATGTGTTGGGTGAAATTGGCCTGAGTGTTGCGAGATTCATGCTATACTTACCGCCTCCAATTTCCGGCTATGCTCGCCCCGTTTGGCATGCAAGTTGACAATGAACTCAAGAAGCGTGGTGTCCCATATGCAGCTGTAGTAGGCGTCCATGGCATCAGTGAAGTTTGAAGACTTCTCACTGAGATTCTTGAAGACGATGCCGTAGTCAATCTCTTCAAGAAACTGACACAGCACAGTGGCCTGCATGTGGCAGCCTAGGTTGGCAGCACATCGAATCATTTTCCTAACCACATAATCATCTATCACGTTACGCTGCAGGGGCATGGTGCAGTAGTCGGTGCCCGTGACTAAGGCGTTCACATAGCATCGCATGGCAGACTCATTGTTGCCAATGGCCAGCTCGAGGTCCCCCTTCATCTTCAACCAGGAAATGGTCTGTGGATAGTGACTTAGCGCCTCAGAGAGCAACCACTGAAGCGTTTCGCTGACACTGCGTAAACTAAAGCTATTGGGACTGGAGACGTGAAGGAAGATTAGTTTAAAGCTCTTTGAAACTATTATATATATATATATATATAGAGATCTTACTTGGTTATGCTGGTGGGCCAAAGTTGCATGTACTCGCAGTTCAGGTCATGGTTGGGATCGTCCTTAAGAATGTTGTGCATCTTTCCGAGCAGGGAGATGGCGAGTCCAAAAACACTTTGATGTCGAACACGTTGCAAGAACGCCTGCAGTGAGCTGCTGGCCCCACAATTCGCTCCCGTCGATGTCGCACGCTTAGGTACATTGAGAAACATGCTCAGCATAAGCTCCCAAGCGTCGCGGAATACTTTCTTCGGCCCCTTCATTTTTTCCATTTCAATAAAGGTTGCAGCAAAGGCCAGTGGCAATTCCAGCTGCTGTGACCGCTTGTCCAGGTGGAGGATAGGTGGAAACTCCATCAGGTTGAGTAGCATAATGGCGCAGCTCTCGAGAATGTCCAGCCTTGGCTGCACAGCTTCATTAGACTGGAAAGCGGTGATGCACTGTTTACATCGCGTACCAAGTGCCTGCAGGTCCAGCGGTTTTTGGTGCCACTCCTCCAGAGACTGCGTTATTTGTATGTGCAGAATCTCCCACGTTATTAGCTTGCACATTACCTGCGCGTTGTTTCCCATCTCCTGGCGCTGTGTTTCGGATTTGAGAACGCTTAGCATTGACACTGCATCGATATAGTTGCCACGTGTTGCCAGTTCGCGCGCCCTCCCTAGAAGCACATAGCTGAAGTCTTGCAAGAAGCTCACTGGCATGGCCATGATTAGCGAGTTCAGCGGTTGGGGTACGTCCCAGCTGGGATTAATGGACCACAGTGGCCTGGCGGGTGAAGTGCCACACAGTTTAACGAGAAGAATCCGCACACTATTGGCGCTGTTGCAGGAGATTAGCTGACGCTCCAATGCGGCAACATCCACACGCGTCACTAAAAGTCAAAAGTCATTATTACCAAGCGGGAAGGTGGGTGAAAATGGAATCTTACTCTTTGAGTGGCATATCCAATCGCTCAACGTAGCCAGGGAGTTGCTAAGGACAGGCAGTGCGGCCTGCATCAGTTGCTCCTCCAAATCGATGAGTTCCTCCTTTGTGAAAATTCCCAAACCTCGCGCTGTAACCAGCAGCTGACGACTATCCTCACGCTGCATCTGCTGCTGCTGCTGGAACATAATGCTGTCAATCAGGAAGTGCTTTAGCGCCACCTGCTCCGACGGACTGCAGTCCGGTACGGCATCCTGCATGGCCTCCATTATCGGCGGCATGTAGTCCATGTCCCGGAACTTCTCAAAGTACTCGACACTACCAAAAATGTTGCCCCACTCAAAGACCGTTCGGACCACATTGAGGGCAGCTACTTTGAGAAGAAGTTGACGCGGTTCCATTAACAGCCCCGTTGAGAGGGCACCCTCAATGTCCAGCTCAACGTTTTGCCGGCTGACTATTGGAATCTCTCGTTCACGGTTGTCCAGCCGGAGTATAGGTACAATGTCAGCGTAACTGTTGAGTAAGCATTGATGGAATCGTTCCATGAGCGTTTGTTGTTTTGCGCTTATACCGCAGGCCTGCAGCAGCCCCTCCAGATCCGCCGGACGGACGTGACAAAAGAGTCGAGTTTGTCCGGAGGGCAATTGAAGGAGATTGCTACTGCACGCAGCTGCCGACTGGCGGGCCAACAGGTATTGTTTCGTATGGAGGTAATAATGTGCAAGTTCATAGTGAAGCTGGGCGCGCAGCTCCTGGGGCGAGATCAGAAGCATCACATCGTAGTTCTGGGCGGTACTCAGATTGTCGCACTGCAATGTTACAAAGCTGTCGTAGTGGAATACATGAAAGGGCTTGCTGGCCGCCGATGTGCACAACTGCTCCAGATATTCTATTGAGGGCTGGGTGGGCGTGTCCAAGAACTGCTGCAGCTGGTCGACCGTCTGGTAGCTGAAATAAAATAAATTAGTCGCTCGACAATTTTGCATTCATTCGAAATTAAGGACAGAACTTACATTAAGGGGCGAGGTGCCTTGAGAAGATTGTCCTTTATTAGCTGAAGGCGAAGCAACATAAGATGGTAAATAGTAAGTGCAAAGCGTGCCGCCCGTTCGTTACCAGAGGATGCTGCAAGACACGTGGGGAACACATAAGAATTTAAGCAATTCATTTGAAAATTTTTATATATCTCACAGATTTTCATGTCAAAATCACTGGGAAATGGAATGTTTAGGGCACGGCCATAGCTGATGGTGCACAAATCCCTTAAGAGTCCCAACTGCATGGCAACAGGCAGACCCTTTTCCAGTACGTCAAGATCCCACTTAAGCCAAGTGGCTACCTTCAGTTCCAGAATCTTAAGAGCCAATTGCTTCCGCGTTAATTGCAGGCCAATTGCATTTGGTTTCTGCTGCAGAACAAGTGGCGGTACATTGAGCACATTGGCAGCCGCTCCCGCAACTGAAGTGGCGTTGTTTCCCACGTTGGCAGGTGCCAAGTTTTGTAGGTCGCTGCCCGGCGTGGCTACTGTAGATGCGATTGCTGTTTCTGGTGTCATGCTGATGAACTGCATGATAAGTTCTATAGCACTCGGCTCTGGAATTCATATCATGATTTGGGTTAGTCCGTGGCACATTTAAACTTTTAAACAATTGAAGCACTTACCCGGATTCTTGCATTTTAAATGATTTGTTATTTTGTGAGGATCTAGCAGAAATTCAAACCACAAAACAGTTTCTGCTGCCAGCGGCACTGGCTTGGGCTTTAAAGGATCCTCCATAATGCGTCTTCTGGTGTAAGGCTTAAGTCCCTGATAGTACCGTATAGAGAAGCTACATAGGTTATTTGAACTAGTTCGTTCTTTTTCTCAAACATATGTTTTCGGCCGTCAAAGAACGAGACAGACGACATCCATTTTAACGCTGTAAATTATTTGTAATTATGTTTATAGCTTTAATTGCAATAACTATCAAAGATATTATTTAAATTGCTTACGCTTTACTACGCAGTGACGGGCAGACAACAATAAATACTATAAAGTGTCGTGCCAAGACTCCTCATATGTGTAACAGCGACGAAAATAAGTCTGTCGAAACGTTACCTGATGAAGGCACAAGACTTCATTTACCAACACTGGTCGTTCAGTACGCTCAACAGTTGAGCTTCACGTGGTAGTTGATTGTTGGAAGAATTTTAAATATTTGTTACTTAATTTATTACTCAATTCTGAAAGAATCTATAAACAAAAAAAACAATTTTAAAATATTTTAATTAACTAATAGACTTTCTTTAATGTTTAAAAATTACTTTACACGCTCATTAAGAATAACAAATTAAATTTATTATTGTTATTAATGGTCTCTTTGGCGACATTTTTTTTATTTAATGTCACTGAATTGAGATATGAAGCGGCTTTAAGCAAAGTATAAAAATGGAACAGGAGAACAACAACATTTCTATGTTCTCTCTCTCTTCCTCTCCCGAGAGTTCATTAAATATGCTAAATAGTTTTATAGAAAATTATATTTGGTTGATTTATGCTAATATCTCGAATTTTATTTGCAGCTCACATTGTTTTCTACTTTTGTGGTATTTGATTAAATATATTGTACACATCGAGAAGTTTCATTAAAATTACTGCCCATCGCTTATACAGCATGTACAATAATTAATGTATTAAATTATTTTTTAATATCTGAATATGTTCATTTACGTAAATTTGTATATTTCCTGAAATTGTAAGGTATTTTTTTCAGTGTAAACGATTCACTGGCATCTCCATTCGCCCCATAGGTTTTGGTCTCGTTTTACATAAAACTGTTTTGTGCCGCTTTAAGTTGAACTTTATGAGCATTTCATGGCAAAAGCTGAAAATATTTTAACGTTATTCAGGTGATTTTATGCAAATTTGATGTTTTTTCAATCGCCAGTTGTTTTTTATTTCGTTTTTCATGCGCTTGTGATCGCCTTTGCCGACGACTCCCTCTTGGCAATGACAACCGAGCCCATTTAATATTTTATCCGCTTTTTATAAAGTTTTTAGAAATCGATCGATTAAACATATTATTAACATAGCTGTATACATACTAATCTACACATGTGCATTTGTGGTTATGCATACGTGTTGTGTGCGTGTGTGTGTGTGTGTGTGTGTGTGTGTACTATACACGCAATCGCTTAGTTATAGCGACAAATACATGTGCTTGATAGCATAAAATAAAATAAAGAAATAATAAAAAAAATATCACACATATTTAGATATACACATGCACACATGCACACACACACGCACAGATATTTGTATGAGTATATAAGTGTATACGAGGCTGGGCATAGATTATATATAGATATACAACTGTACCTATCCGCATCGCACACGAACACGCACACGTGCACGCACACACACACACACCTACACATTCTTAATTTACTACTTAATTTTGAATCTTATCTAAAAATTGAGAATAAATTTAAAACGCACACACACACACACAGACAACATAAACAAGTCCAAGAAATAATTTAACTGTACATGTATTTAATTAAAATGTTAGTTGTTCAAATTGCATAAAATATTTGGTTAGTTCATTTGCGTTTCTTGGGCCAATAAAAATGTCAAATGCTCTAAATGTGTTTTAAATTTATTTTAACTCAAAACAAACACAACTAAAAATAAAAACAATAAATAAATAGAAGAAAAGCAAAAGCAAAAGCAAGGAAAAAATAAAATCATTTCAAAATAAAGAGATCTAAAATGAAATGAAAACAACTGAAATAAATATTTTGTTAAGTTAAATCTGTTAATAAGCAATAAACAAAGTGCTTAAGGTCTCAAATATTGATCATTCATAAAACAAATCATTCATCCAAATATGAATAAATTTACATATACATGTACACATATTCATTTTTAATCTCTGCCTTTTCCGATCACTCGTAACAGTTCCATGCGGAGATTTTGAAATCTCAACACTTAATGGGATCAAAGTTGTAAGAAAGGAATGTGCACACGCAACAGTTTGACGGATACCCTGTAATCTCTTGGGGTACGTCAAGCGGGTGTGGGGCACCGAGCTGGAGACTCTTATCAGAGCTCGATGGGATCGCTCAGTGCTGGCTTTGATTTTTGATCTCACCCTCAGGGCAGTTTGGGGACTGGCAGTTGCCAGTTGCCAGTTGCCAGTTGCCTTCGCCGACAGCCCTCGATTTAAAAAAAAATATATGTACATATATTTATTTCCTAATCTCATCTAAAAGCATTAATTAAGTGCCAGCTTAGAACTGAAAAACACCCCTAGGTCCAGGTTATCGCTCCGGGATTCGGACAACACTTGCAGCTAGCTATTTCTGATAATCGTACGAAAGTTTGAAATACTTGAAATAAGAAAATGAAATACAAAATTAGAAATAACAACTTAAAAATTTTTATTTAAAAATAAAAAATACAAAATTGAATATTAGAAATTAGAAATTAGAAAAAAGAAAATAGAGCTTAAAGACTAGAAATAAAAATCGATGCATTTTTCGAGCATAAAACAAAAATCACTTGTCTCCCCCCATTTGCATAATGTGATACAATTTGTTTTGGAAATTTCTCTTATTGAAAACCAAAGATAAGGCAAATCAATAGACTCAAAACCTACAGAAACACAAAAAGAGTTTTTTTTTTCTTTTTTCTTCTTCTTCTTTTTGCTTTTGTTTTATTTTTTTGGCTGCATAAAAGATCGGAATCTGAGTTTCTTTCGATTGTCCCAATGCCTAAATTTTATGCCGGCTGATGGGCCCGTGCCATTTAAAATCGAACAACTCCAAGTACACTCATGCATACATACATATGTATATATGTATACATATGTATATATAGATATACAGATATATACAGATATATATGTAGATATATTAAGTCTGACCCAGTATCGTTTACTTTGTTAGCCGAAAATCGAAATGTTTTCTTTTTCTTTTCACAAAAAAAAACGAGCGCGCAGAAGAATAGAAACTGAAAGGTTTTAGTATCAAAACTCACATGACAAAAGGCAGCGCATGTGAATATATTTTCCGTTTCTTAGATTTTTGCAATTTATATATATATATATATATATATATATATATATGTATATATGTATATATGTATATATATATAAATAGAAATAGCCAGAGACAACAACTTTTGCAGTAGAAAATATCGCCGCTTATCCTGACAGCTCAAAATATTGTTGTTTTTTATAAAATGATTTTTTTTGTTTTTGATTTTTTTTTATTTTCTGTTAATATTTCAAAATGTCATTAATAATGCCATAAATTAACTAAATTCATTGCTATTGCTAAATCTTTTTAGTGTGAAATAAAGGGAAACCGTTTCTCAGTTTGTTTTTGATTTTTGATTTTTTCAAAAGTATTAAAAATGTTTTTCAAAAAATTCATGTCTGTCGTCTGCTGGCAGGCGGCATGGAAACAACGAAGCGAAAATCTTTCAACGGCACTTGACATGTATAATACATATGTATGCAGAGACACACACATACGCACTCATACACTTGCACACACTTTAAGACTTACACCTACGCGCACCTATATAGTGAGAGAGCGAGAGGAAAAGAGACAGCTAGATAGACCAACAAACAGACACCCCCCCCCCCCCATCCGTGTCATTCTCTCCAACGCTTTTTAAAATCCGCAGATCCCCAACTACTCCGCCCGGGGGAGGCATCCTCTGAGTGGTGAACATCTCTTAATTTCTGACTTAAATGAAAATTGTGCCGAGGTTTTCTGCCGCCGTGTCGCCGTTGATGGGTTTTGAAATGATGCGAGCTCTTTTGAAAAGCGAATGTTGAAATATCCCCACACTTCCGTCTGAAGTTTAAGCGTTTAAGTAAATAAATGGCCACGAACTGTGAATGCCCTTCTGAGTGGCATCCAGCAATTATCAATCAATGTTGATTGATTGAAGTCCTCGGACAAAATCGAAATAAAAAAACCATTAAAACTATTTTTAAATAAATGTGTTTATAAATATATAATTTTGAAAATATTTAGTTTTGATATCCCTAAATATTTCTATGAGCAAATCATTTGCATGTCCATTTCAGTATAAATGCCTAGAGCTGATGTCCTTTAAGAGGTTACGATTCTAGTTACCCGACGCTAGTATCTCGTATTTAATATTTAGTATCAAGTATTTAGTATTTAGTATTTAGTATTTAGTATTTAGTATTTAGTATTTAGAATTTAGAATTTAGTATGTAGTATTTAGTATTTAGTATTTAGTATTTAATATTTAGTAATTAGTATTTAGAATTTAGAATTTAGTATGTAGTATTTAGAATTTAGAATTTAGTATGTAGTATTTAGTATTTAGTATTTAGAATTTAGAATTTAGTATGTAGTATTTAGTATTTAGTATTTAGTATTTAATATTTAGTAATTAGTATTTAGAATTTAGAATTTAGAATTTAGAATTTAGTATGTAGTATTTAGTATTTAGTATTTAGAATTTAGAATTTAGAATTTTGAATTTAGTATTTATTATTTAGAATTTAGAATTTAGTATGTATTTAGTATTTAGTATTTAATATTTAGTAATTAGTATTTAGAATTAAGTATTTAGTATTTATACTTAAAATGCGATTGCTGCCAAACAGATGTACCCGACCAACTGCAGGGTATAGAAGTAATGAATATGCCTTTGTCGCCGCCATGGTCTGCGGCCGTGTGAGTTTTGGAAAGAAATTGTTTCAAAATGTTCATTCGAAAATTGTTTCGGCATTTTTTAGAATTTCATGGCTGTCACCACACAGAAATTTGTTAAACACGGCTACGTATTGTATATAGTGTATAATTATACGACTATATACATTTGCATATATGTACATACACACATGCATATATGTATATATATATATATATATACATATATCCCACATAAAATGTATGTGTGTGTGTATACAGCACGTTTAGAGCGCCAAGAAGATGTCGCATTTTGTTCCTCGTTCACCCTCCACTTCCCCCTCTCATGCTTCTTCTTCACACCATTCTCCTTCCCCTTCCCTTTCCCCTTCCCCCTCTCCCACTCGTTCTCGCTCTCGTTCACGTTTCCGTCTCCAAATTTTTGTCGCATTGGTCCGTCCATTGGTAAAGATCACATTCGAAAAACGCACAATTAAGCGTTTCTATTTTGGAAATTCCGACGATCCATCGGGCTGCCTGACAAAGTAATGCGGAATTTAGTGTTCGTGATGCGTTGGAAATGTGGATCATTTGGACCTGGAGCAGTTGTCACCCATCCAAATGATCGTTCATCAAAATCACCAAGAATCAGAGCTTTTACAACGAAAACACGCACACACAGATATATATATATATATACATAATTATATATGTATATGTATGTCTATTTATATTTATATTTATATACATAAAAACACATATATCTGTATTTCCTTTTGTTTGCCCACTCCTCAAAATCACTAATCGTTTTCCATGCTCCTTCCCTCTTCTAAGCGGTTTTCACATCTTTTTCTCTAATCGCTCCCCAGGCTATCCTAGGGTGTCCTTTGAAAGTTTCTGTTTCACTTGACTTAGCTATCAATCAACTATACATATATTAATGTGTACATACATATATATATATACATACATACATATATATATATATGCATATATATAAACATATATATCACTCATTCCCCCACAAATAAGAAAGGAAGAAGAAGTATATTTTTCTTTTTCTAACTGTTATTCTTATAACTGTTTTGTTGGTTACGTTTGTTGTTTCTTTTATTAGTTGTCAATTTTTTGTAGTTTATAATAATTTTCTTAATTCTTAACATTTTTTATTATTACTTATATTGTATTTATTAATTAACTTATACTGATTGATAATTTAAAATTGAAAAATGGAACTAAGCAGTTCTGGATGTTCCGTTTATTGCTTATGGATATGTATCTACATAAACCTTTCATTCAAAAAACCATCAGCTTCAATCACTTGGCGGCAACTAACGGCTCTTTCCGTTTTTGCATTGTGAAGTTGTTCCATAAGAAAGTGTTTTTGCCATTGGCGCAGAACAAGAAGAAAAAACGGAATGTGCAAAATTGTTTTTGGATTTGTGTACGACAACAGTCCATCTACATTAACGGCATTTGCACAACACACAAATGCAGCAATAATTGTAGCCGCATGGCTTCGCCGCTGTCTGTGTGTGTATTGGGCATGCGTACATATGTATGTATGTATGTATGTTTAGCAATCAGTACCGCAGGGCAACGCAACTGGTTCTGCGCTACCTGATGAGAAGCCCTTCCTGCTGTTTGCACTCAATGGAAAGTATACTTTTGGGTGTATTGTTAAATGTACTTAAAATGCATTGTCAGTCTATGTCTGTTGTCTGTGTTTCTTTTAACGGATAACTGTCTCTATCCATGCTGACGTCACGCCGCTGGGGTCAAAACAGTTGTGCAAACTCATTTAGTGGTGAACCAGTTTGGTTTCGGTGGATCTCGTTGAGGTGAGGAGAGCGTTGACTATTCACAGGTTATTGGTTGTGGCTGCCGTTGAATAGATTGGGCATCTCGTCGTTTATAGCATCCCACATACCGTTCATCTAAGCAGGTTGTACCGTTCGGCCAGTTCTTTTAAAATACACTTTGCCAAACAAATCAAGCGATCGCCTCTTTAATGGCCCCAGCAATGACACACATTTGTCAAAACGAGCGCACTTCAAAAGGCCGACACAGCCAGACAATGTGGCCAAGTGCACAGCCAAAGAAGCAGATAGAGATAAAGGAATATATAAAGAACAGATCCAAACCGAAAAGCAAACGAACAAAAACGGAAAGTTGGCTAAAAGAGAGAAGTTGGCTCACAAAAAGCGCAACAAGTGAAAGACAAATGGCCGGGCCATCAACTGTCAAAGCCAAACGCCAACGAGTATGACGGATTTCCACTCGTGCTCTCAAATTATTTCGAACATCTGAACATACCCTAGCACAAAGCATTGATCGGGACTATATGGAAGATGGTCAGTTCAGCCTTACCATCTACAAATTTGCTATATTTATGTGGTATATTTATTAAGCCTTTAAACTTTACATTTTTCAAAATACACAAACCTTCCGTTCCGATAAAATGTAACTGTATTAAACAGGAGTCTCAATGAGTTTTCTAATAGGCTTTAATTTTATTACTATTATTTATTTTTTTCATTTTGAAACGAAAAGTTTTTTTTATTATCTTATCAACACGCGATACGTTTAACTCATTTCCCAAGCTAAAAGATTACTTTTCGCAAATATTATAGATCTATGGGGCTTACTTAAATTAGATTCTTTTTTTTTTATTAATTCAAAGAACCCGATTGCCCAAATCCCAAATAATTTAATTAAATTAAATTAAAATTTACATAAGTCGCTAATTTATTAGATATAATTTATAATTATATTACATTTATAATATAATTTTATATTATATTATATATTATATATTATATATTATATATTATATATTATATATTATATATTATATATTATATATTATATATTATATATTATATATTATATATTATATATTATATATTATATATTATATATTATATATTATATATTATATATTATATATTATATATTATATATTATATATTATATATTATATATTATATATTATATATTATATATTATATATTATATATTATATATTATATATTATATATTATATATTATAGCAAGTAATGTATGAATTTTGTATTAAATCAAATGCTTTTTTGTTTGCGCTTCTTCCTTTACGTCGTTTTCATCTTTGTCTTCGTCTTTGTCTTCGTCTTTGTCTTCGTCTTTGCCTTCTTCTCTTTTTTACTTTATTGCAGTTTTTACCTGTATTTAGCTTCCGATAATTGTGCGAATGTCTGGGGCAAATTTTTAATTTTGAATAATGAAAAATTGTGTACAAAACTTGTTTCGCATTTTTTTCTGTCTTTCGTTTTCTACATTTATGGTATACCTAAGGGTTAGGAGCCAATAGGTAAATATAATGTGGAGTGGAAAATAAAAAAATTATAATATATATAAATATATGGTATATCATAATAATAATTAATGAAATACCATACTATCTATAACTAGATGTTGTATGGACAAAAAAATTCATAATACGAACTCTTAAAAACTGACCATTTATATTCTCACCTTGGGGCGGCAATCTGGAAGCGATTTATGATTCAATGTTAGTTGCGGTATATAACTGAAAATAATTTGTAGGGCATCTTGAAGTCGGGTAAAAGCAAGTATTTCGTTTTGTATTGTTTCTTCTGATCTTTTGTGTTTCTGCATGTTGACACAGCAGCAAGGTGAATAATGAAACCGAGAAAGCACCTTCTCCTGAATCCCCGATACAGTCAGGGCTTAACAGACCTTAGGCCAGGACCAGAGCAAACATCTATATATTTCGAGTCGCGGACATAAGCTGAAACAAACAAATTTGAATTTGTTTTCTGTATTGAAACAGATGGCATCGGCTTATGCTTCTCGAATGTAAATGACTTCTTATTATTAGTTGCCCTTTTAACATGTATTGTTAATTTTTCTTATTCTCTTGTTTTTTTTTTTTTTGTTTTTTTTTTTAATTTTTTTCAAGTTTTTTCTGATTTCCGGGTGCTAGAAAATTCATTTTTTTCTAACATTTATTTTCAATAATCACTAAACCCTATTAACTATAAAAATTGTTTAGTTTCACCTGTGGTTAGAGGGAATTCTATTCGGCTTGGCGTTCCAGCAATTTTTCCACCCAGTCTATTGAAGTTGAACAGCTGTGTTATAGGTATTTGGTTATATAGTTTGCTTAAGTTGAAATAGTTATGTTTTGGGACTAGTCAAAACCTTTTCATAGAAAAAAAAGACAATAAAAAATTCAGGGCCTTCTCATTAAGAATTCACTGATAAAACGCAAATAAACTTTGGTTAGCAACAGGTAGCAGTACTTCCTCGTACCTCGAACCCCCCTTACCAAACCAACTCCAAAGGCTGCAGCACTTCACATGCCTCCACGTGTATGCGCTCTCCCTCTAACAGCACTTAAATAAATCCTTCAGCAGGCTCGTCAAAATGTGTTAGCTGTGAGAGGCATAAGTGGATTTGACAACTGTCAACTGGTCGGTGTCTTCGTCTCTCAGTTTCAGTTTCAGACTCGATCTCATTCCCTTTCTTTTACTTGCTCTCTCTTTCTTCTTTGGCTGCCATCTGCATCTGTTTGTGTGTGTGTATCCCTTTCCGTGTTGTAGTCTCTGTCGGCGGGGGGAACGCATCTTGCATGCTAATGAACTGAACAGGAAAGTCAGAGGCACTTGCCGCAACGACAGAAGACACTTGACTGTGACACCGGCTCACACTCACACACTCACACACTCACACACTTACATACACACCAATACACACACGCATAGGAACGCTTAAACTTGCACACACTGGAGCACACAGACCGTCAGTGGAGTCCACTGTTCCCAGTTATGGCTTCATGTGCCTGAACAAGCTTTGAGGTGAACAGGATATGCATTTGATTTATGGGCATAGAGTCCTGAGCCTCCACAAAATATTATTCGATCAATTTTGGCCACTCCATTTTAACTCCAACTAGAGACTTCTACAGAGCTCCTGCAGACCAGAGACTAGGGACAATTTTATAGGTTTGTTCCTTCTTAAATAATCTCACCATATAAACACATATGCATATACATATATACATATATACACATGTGTGTATTTATGGCATAGTGAACGACCCAACAGGTGAATACTCATAGTTTTTCAAATTTATGAAACTTTTAATTAAGATTCGACCAGAAGGCGGCTATAAATTTTAATTACGCCCAGCGACCAGAGACGATCTTGGACCCTAGCTCTCGATGTGTGTCACACACAGTCAGTGGCCAATTAAAATATTCGAAAATTAATCGAAACACATTTTGATTTTCATGTTTTTTTAGCTGCGATTAGACGCAGACATAGACGCAGAGAGACACACAAAAACATAAATTAAATAAACCAAGAAGTTATCTTGGCACCCTCTGAGCCGGTACCGCTTCCCGATATGCTCGCCCTGACAGTTACCTGACTGCTATGATATGCAGTTAACTTCGTTACTCGTTCTTAATCTCTTTCTTCGTCTTACTTTTGTGTGTGTGTGTGTCTCTATAGAGCAGGGCTCAACCAGTCGCCAGCACTCAGCAGCGTCAAGAGAAATCCACATTGCATCCTTTCTACTTATTCTTTACGCTATTTCTGTTCTTAACCAAGGAGTAACGCTCCATTGGTCAGGCTTCAGTGAAAAAAGGTTTCGATTTTGCTTGGTACAGACTTGAGCATGGGTAGCATTTTGACTATTTGTACACTTATGGCTATGGGTATGGCTATGGATATGAGCATGGGCATGGGCATGGGCATGGGCATGGGCATGGGCATGGGCATGGGAAGTGTAAGTACAAGTCAAGTATGAAGTATGAGTGTGAACACAAGTACGGAGATGGGCAAAGATTGTTTAGTCGAAGTAAGTTTTGTGCGGTACTGCACATACTCACAAGTGGAAGGTGTCAAATTACCAGCTAAGCGCATCACACTCTACCTTAACACATACATATGATGTATGTATGTATATATATGATACATACATACATACATACATACATATGTGTGTTGTCAGAATCGTATGTACAAAGATGTCTGTCTACCCTTAAAGTTGTTTTGGACTTGAACATCTTTTTCTGACTGTGTGAAATTTTATGTTTTTCCAAACAATATCTTAAGGATAGTAAATTTATTAGAGTTATAAAATGAATAATAAATGAATGCAATGAATACTATTTGATGACATGTGAAATGTGAAGCAGAATTTTTATATTTGAATCGTATTCAAATATGGAGACACTATTTAATTTATAGAGTGTCTTACAGTCGTGCAATGTGAGACACACTTTATCCACTTGCTCATTATAAAACGTAAATCAAACAATTTGTCCTAAATGTCCTAAAGGGACGTAACTTTCGTCCACATGCTTGAGTGGAGGGTTTGTCGGGGTCGCCACTGCGCTTGCGGTTGCGATTTTGGCGGCTGTCCATTGTTCTACCTTATTTTGGCGCTCCGATTGCCATGTGGAATCTTTTATTTATGAACTTCGAAAACGTTGTCTGGATGCTGGAGTCTTGAGTCCGGGACTCGGGCTGAGTCCTCCTTTGGTCATATCGTGCAATCTTTTATCCAATTTTTTCTTTGTATTCATTCACATAGCCTTGTTCTGTGCCGCTGGGATCACTTCTTTGAGTACTTCTTCTTTGAGTACGTCTATTGATTGCCTTGTAAATGGCGTGTAGCTTTTCACCAATTTTTTTGGCATTTGATAAACTAGTTTCTGTCAGGACATGAAGATTACCTGAGTTCAAATATTTCATCGCTTCTTTGAGTTTCAGGGTCCACAAATGTGATGTCTCAAGCAAATCAAGCAACTCACATCACATCGGAGGTCCGGGAATACTTATTGAAATTATTCCCCGATCATCGATATACCTGATATCTTTTCGAATATGAGTCTGAAGATTCTTAACATGTGCTGGACATGTGTAGAAATTGCTTATACCGTTAATAAATTGTTTACACCTTATAATTATCATTATTTCTGCAGAAAATCGGATAAAGTGCGGCGGGGATCGGGGGTCGGGGGTCGGGGGAGCAGGAACAGGGATGGGAAAGCTGTTGCTTTTAACATTGTAGGAATGTAGGAACCCGACGAGCCTCAACCGTTAAATAAATACTTAACTTTTTATCATGCTCAAGACTCATATGAATGTTCCTTCTCGGGTTTAACGACTTGAACCTGTTCCAACGTCCAACGTCCAACCTCAAGCCTCAAGAGGAATCGGTTTTATGAATAAAATTTCTTGCTCATTCGTCGTGTATTTGATAAGCTCTCAGTTCCAGTACCAATGCCAGTTTCCAGTCTCAAACTCGGCCTGAGCCTCAGCCCCAGTCCAAGTCTCAGTCTCAGTCTCAGTCTCAGTCTCAGTCTCAGTCTCAGTCTCCGTTCCAATCCCGGCACCACACCCTGTTTCAGTCCCGGCTTCGCACTGTACTCTTATCGTCGTTGCGCTTGAAGGCCTTTGGGCATTTATCACCATCACTTCTCCTACTCCCCGTCCCCGTCCCCGTTCCCGTTCTCGTCCCCAACCAACACCCGTCCCACTTGGCTCCAGTCCACTTGCTGCGCCTGGACAGTGTATGTATGCATGATTTTAATGGATTTTTTCTTCAAATTTGATCGCTGCTTTGGGTTCCACATGCCACGAATTGATATTCACATATGACCGCACAATCAAAGCTTTGACTATAAAAAAAATTGAATTTTTTCCCAAAAGGGATACAATTTCGGGCCTTATCACACGCAACTGTTTCCCGCCCTCACCCTCACTCAGAAATGTATATGAATTATGTACTTGGGAGAGTTTTTGTGATAAGACGAGTCAAAGCAATATTTTTTGATTCAAGAATTCGGTATATTTTTATTTGAATTAAAGTCGTTAATGGCGATAGATGAATCATAGATATTTAATAGAAAATAACTAACTATCCGGCAACAAAGGATTAAGCCAGTTAATAAAATACAATACAATAAATAAATCGGTGTTTATATATATTTATATATATACATATACATATATATATATATTAATATTATATAGGTAATACTGTGAGTCAAAATGAAGGCTGTCGTCCTGGCTTCTTCAAGAGCTTCATAGTTGCGCAGTTGCAGTTCCGCTCACAAGGACATTCGCGCATGGCATGGAATGGACATCATTCGCGGCTTATTACTTGTGTGTCAGTCTCTTTCTTTACTGGTTTTTCTTCCTTTTTGAATTGCGGACTAGTTTTTTTTAACTAAGATCAGGATGTCTTCCCTACAGCCGTGACTCCTCTTACTCTCGGTAAAAATCCAGAAAGGAGCTGACCGACGGCGTTGCTAACACAAAATTGAATGACACAAATATAATATGAGATCATGATTTAAAATATATTCATATACATATATACATATATATATATATATATATATGTATATATTATATATATTTTGTAAATATTAAAATTTTTTCAAACATTCTTGAAATTATACTATCAAATTTTTTAATTAATTGAAAGGAGATTTATTTTAATTTTCTTTTTGTATTGCATGTACTTAATTTTAATTAAAAAGGGGTAATTATAAATAAATAAAATAAGTTGGACTTAAGACTGCGAAACGTGCTTCTCGGACACGTATGAAGCGCAAGAGCGAACTTGATGCTCGAAGCGATGGAAAACCAGACGAGCTGCAACTCTAATAAGTTGACTACCTGGTCTGTTGGTACCCCACACCTGCTCACCTCAAGGCTGCTGCGGTCGATCGTTTGACTCTGACTCCAAAGATGATAATGACGATGACGACGACGACGACAACGAACAGTTAAACGCTTCACCTGTTCGCGCAAGGCGTGTGCTTGTCTTGCCATAACTCTGTCTCTCCCTCAACTCCTCTGCCTCCCTCCATTGCTTTTTGGCTTGGCATAGTTTGCTTAACACGGCTCTCCATCGATAGGCGTTAGTTACTAAAGCAACATTGCCAACAGCAGCAGTAGCAGCAGTCCAAGCAACAACAATAACAACAACAACAACAACAACAACAACAACAACAACAAAACTCGCGGCCTCAAGTCTGGAACTGAGACCCAAAGCTCGTGTAAGCAAACGCGTGTGCTTCCTTGCCTGGCTGACTGAGTGGCGGGCTGATCTTCGGGTTGTTCGACGAGCTGTTCCGCTGGTCAAATACTTGACTGCCGGTTGAAAACTCGTTTTGATTATGAAAATTCCAAGCATTAATAACTTTGTTGCTCGATTGCGCTGCTCAGGACGGCAAACAGGCAAACAGGCAAGCAGGCGGCATACTTGCTACAAACATATTGTACTATAAATAAAGCAAAACTGAAACCTAAAAAGCATAAAAGCAGAAACGCAGAAACGCTAAAAAAAGCAACAATCAAGAAAGTCAAAAATTCACATCTCAAACAAGCAAAATGCATACAAAGCCCAAAAGTAGTCTGTATCTTGCCTTTAATAAAATTACAATATTTATACATAAATATGCATTCTTTTATGTATATATATATATATATATATATATATATATATAATACACTTATTATAAATAAATATTTGTATTTGCATGTGTGCAGTGGGCATTCTATGTCGTCTGTGCGGGCTATAGAAACTGGCTAATAATTGCAGTAACGACATCAGGTTTCATGCAACATGCAACACTATGCAACATTATCATTAACTCTGACTATTAATTTATTAATTATTATTTATTATTTATTATTTATTATTTATTATTTATTATTTATTATTTATTATTTATTATTTATTATTTATTATTTATTATTTATTATTTATTATTTATTATTTATTATTTATTATTTATTATTTATTATTTATTATTTATTATTTATTATTTATTATTTATTATTTATTATTTATTATTTATTATTTATTATTTATTATTTATTATTTATTATTTATTATTTATTATTTATTATTTATTATTTATTATTTATTATTTATTATTTATTATTTATTATTTATTATTTATTATTTATTATTTATTATTTATTATTTATTATTTATTATTTATTATTTATTATTTATTATTTATTATTTATTATTTATTATTTATTATTTATTATTTATTATTTATTATTTATTATTTATTATTTATTATTTATTATTTATTATTTATTATTTATTATTTATTATTTATTATTTATTATTTATTATTTATTATTTATTATTTATTATTTATTATTTATTATTTATTATTTATTATTTATTATTTATTATTTATTATTTATTATTTATTATTTATTATTTATTATTTATTATTTATTATTTATTATTTATTATTTATTATTTATTATTTATTATTTATTATTTATTATTTATTATTTATTATTTATTATTTATTATTTATTATTTATTATTTATTATTTATTATTTATTATTTATTATTTATTATTTATTATTTATTATTTATTATTTATTATTTATTATTTATTATTTATTATTTATTATTTATTATTTATTATTTATTATTTATTATTTATTACTTATTATTTATTATTTATTATTTATTATTTATTATTTATTATTTATTATTTATTATTTATTATTTATTATTTATTATTTATTATTTATTATTTATTATTTATTATTTATTATTTATTATTTATTATTTATTATTTATTATTTATTATTTATTATTTATTATTTATTATTTATTATTTATTATTTATTATTTATTATTTATTATTTATTATTTATTATTTATTAATTATTATTTATTATTTATTATTTATTATTTATTATTTATTATTTATTATTTATTATTTATTATTTATTATTTATTATTTATTATTTATTATTTATTATTTATTATTTATTATTTATTATTTATTATTTATTATTTATTATTTATTATTTATTATTTATTATTTATTATTTATTATTTATTATTTATTATTTATTATTTATTATTTATTATTTATTATTTATTATTTATTATTTATTATTTATTATTTATTATTTATTATTTATTATTTATTATTTATTATTTATTATTTATTATTTATTATTTATTATTTTTTATTTATTATTTATTACTTATTATTTATTATTTATTATTTTTTATTTATTATTTATTATTAATTATTTATTATTTATTATTTATCTCTTTTTTTTTTTTTCTTTTATCTTATGTACAACTCATATATTTGAGTGGAATTGTGTTGAATAGTGTTGCATTTAACGTGTTATATTTGTTTTTAACATGTGTTCTTCTGTAATCATCTTTCTCATCTATATCACCGTTCCTTTCAATATCTCTTTCATCGTTCCTATCTTTTCGCCTCTCACTCACATCTCTCGATTTCTAACTTAAGGTTCATTGCAATTTCTATGCAAATTTATTTAATTTTTTACGTGTTAAATTTATATGTACACACATATATATAATTCCACATACCACGATAGCTCAAACTTGTAGGCCTTCGACTGTGTTAGTGCACACACTCCACATACGTATGGATGTGTATATGTATGCTATTCGCCTTCTTGAGTACTCTTTTATAAAAGTAATTCATGCACATTCATAATAAAAGTATAAAGATCTCCTTACAGGTACTTGCTCACTAGGTCTGTTGATAAAGGTTTGCCCTCCACGTTCACTTTAAAGTTTATTGCGTGGTTATTAATCATGTTAGGAGTAACTCCAAGGAGGGATAGTTCAGAAACAGTACGATGGATATATCTTTATATATATAGCTTGCAATCACTTTAATCTGCCTCAAAGATCGGCTTTTTTGAGGTAAGACCAGGGTGACACCACCTCAAATGTGTTCATTGATCCCAAGTCTAGGCCGATGTGTGGACAAATTTATTCAACATAATTTACACCATTTACCACAATAATTGAAGTTAACGGAACGCCAAACAAGAAAAACCCTAACCATGACTAAGTTTTAATTACCAGCATGGCCTACCCTATTAGCCACACTTCTCTGCTCTGGCCAGGTGTGCCGTGGCTCAAAGTGTGTGTGTGTGTGCTAACATGGCCCCAATCCATAAATACATCTCCATGGTAGGTATTAACACTTACACTACACAACAAACGAATAGACAACGAATGCAAATCTTAATAATTGTCATAAACAATATCCAATATCCAATATCCAATATCCAATATCCAATATTCAATGTCCAATATTCAATATCCAATATCCACAAACAATTAGCTATGTACATATTCTGATAGTTGAATGGTAACAGAGACTAAACACGCGCCACCTACTGCCTTTTCCAGTTATAAAGTCTTGCTCAGCATTAAGCCAAGTTAACCGAATACCGATATAACCGAACTCCCATTTGATAAGATATCAATAAACAGTTTTTAGGCTTTTTTTAATATTATTTTCTATATGATATTTTTTTATTTCATTTATTTACCCAAATATTGACTATCATTACATCGACATTTATTGTGATCGCAAGCTTCGAATGTCAAGGAACAGGTAAGGCCATTGGCTTGTCGCCAGAAGATTGACTGATCATTCAACAGATCATCTGTTCCAGAAAACAATATGCCGATAGAAGGAAACCCGAGTCCCAGCCAGCCAGTAACAGTGAACGTGTCGCCGCAGACTACAGCGTTAGTTTCCATAGAAAACCAACTGTGCCACACTTTTGATGGTCAATTGTCTGGCATTTCATTTTTATCATTTTTCAATGTTTTATTTTTTCATTTGTTCATTTATAGCATATTCAACATATTTATTGTTGCAGACGTCTGCTATGTGGCGCGAGACGTGTGCCAACCAGCGTATTGTCCCATCGACAGTTGGACACTAACGTGCAACAGCTTCAGCCTCTGCTGCGGTCGCACATCTGCTGCACCTCGTTTATTGTCGTTATTGACCCACTTAGAAGGAGGTGCCATTAGTGGAGTCACGTTGTTAGGAAGCAACTTCACTATAGTTCCATTGTACAAACAGCAGGCACAGATTTATATGTAGACATGCAGACATGTTAAAATTTCCTCCCCTTTAAGGTTTAAGGGGGAAGCCATGCAACTCGCGAATGATGTTATTGAAGATGATCAGAATTGATTTCTCAGCAGCCAACAAAATATCTCAACTCTACATAATACATATAAGCTAATACTCTTAGCTAAGACACAAACCAAACGTTATCATTTTTTAAAGAGTGCTCAATATATATATTTTTTAATATACATATAAATATAAACAAAATATAAATATATAATGGACAAATTTACAAAATATATATATGTGCAAATCAAAATAAATAATTAAGTTTAATTTAAAAAAAATTATAATAATTATCGTACTCAATTCGCCAAATCTTAAAGGAGAAACGTTCGGGCCAATTTTCTGCTTCGAAGTATTCCCAGTATTTATTTTTATACCGAATTAAAAACTACAGAAAGTAAGTTAATTTTGATATCTACGACTAAATAAATAATTGAATATATAATTATATATAAAGTGTTAATTTTTGTATAAAGTTTAGTTAACAGTTAAACTCGTTGCCACTAGCAGGCATTCATCTACCTCTTGAGTTCCGTGACACGTGCTGTGTAAACTTAAGCATAGCTTCCATATCGGTTAAGAGCTCGAAGAGCTTACTTGGTCAGTTAAGAGTAGGACGCGAATTTACGGCTTTATTTGAACCAGAAACTCTTTTGGTTACAACTGTCGCTGGGGTGGACCACGGACTATCCGACCATCAGGCAGTCAAAGTCGATCGCAATCGTGCCCAGTATTTTTAATGATCATTATGAAGTTTTTATTTAAGTGGTCAATTAACATTTGCATGACTAAAATCAGAATTGGAAATTAGTGTTTAACTAATTTATGCATACAGTAAAATAAACTCCTAAACTACCACGCTAAAGGAACAGGCTTGACCACCTTTACCTGCTAACTCCTAGTTTCCAGTTTCCAGTTCCCGGTTCCCAGTTCCCAGTTCCCAGTTCCCAGTTCCCAGTTTTCAGTTTCTAGTTTTCAGTTCGTCGTTTCCAGTGTTCAGTTTCCTTTGCCCATAACATAAGTTTGGTTCAGCTTGATTGGAGTCTTTGAAAATCGAGCCCACTTATGACGGATAACATAATGACTCGTTCTCTGGAAAATGAAAATTCTTTCCGTACACTTTTAAAACAGTAACTGTCATTTTTATTGATATTAGGAAATGCCTTTTCGGAGACTGACCAATCTGGCAGCCTCGAATTGGCCATATGTTGTCATAAGTTAAGTTAACTATGAATCAGGTATACATATAATGCCTACTTCTGTTCCTCCATTAGAACAACGACAAATCATCGTATCGAGTGATGAATATTGTACGGGAATATAAATATATGTATATATATATATCATATATATATTTATAGCAAGGTATTGGATTTTAGACTTAAAGTGCTCAATCGTCAGTGTAGGTTTGCCTTTTAGACACCAGTTGAATTTGTACCTACGCCCACTTCTAAAATGAACCTATCAAGAGTCAGTGCTTCGATTAGATACTTATCTACCTGTAGTCGGCAATAGTTTACCTATAGTCCCTGATTAGATACACTTTGTTCTGTGATTAGATACTCTGCCTATCCTCAGGGTCCCAAGCCCGTCCTGACCGACAAGTTGACAGTATTGAAAACTCTTAACGGCAGATAAGGCGGAATCAGAGCTGAGAAGTAGTGCTTTTGGTATGTCAACGTTTTGGATTTGGCTAAATAGACCAGTTATCAAATAGGTCTTTCACCATCTGGGACCACTTGGAGAATTACTCACGATTTCAGCTATGTGATTATGTAGTAGAAGAAGCAGAAGAAGATAACTACTTGGTCGAATTGATTCCGTTCGTTTTCCAGCTACTAAATTATTTGCATCAGCTTAGTTTAGGTAGCAATAGGAAGTGATAATTAAGTAATAAGTACTAAAAAGAAGTAGAAGTAGTAGTAGTAAGCAGTTTACAGTTATTACATAAAAATAAAGCATGCCACTTAATCTGACAAGAAGTGTACGACTGAAGTAGATTTCTAGATTGTCAAGATTGAAAATTAAGCCAGTTACGTATTGCTGTCAAATTGTGAAATAGTTGTCCCACACTTGAGCGATAATTTAGAAAATAATAAAAGCTTACATTATTGGATGGGTTTTTGTGAAATTGGTTAATAAATTTAACAGCTGTTCCCATTCCAACCCCTCGAACTCGATTCGGCATCTGAATACAGTTAAGATCTTGACATTTCTCTTAAAATAGCTATTAGACAGATATTTATTACTTATTATTTATTATTTATTATTTATTATTTATTATTTATTATTTATTATTTATTATTTATTATTTATTATTTATTATTTATTATTTATTATTTATTATTTATTATTTATTATTTATTATTTATTATTTATTATTTATTATTTATTATTTATTATTTATTATTTATTATATATTATTTATTATTTATTATTTATTAGTTATTATTTATTATTATTTATTATTATTATTTATTAAATTTTTATTATTTATTATTTATTTATTTAATTATTATTTATTAAATATTTATTATTTATTTATTTAATTATTATTATTTTTTATTATTTATTAAATATTTATTATTTATTATTTATTTATTTATTATTATTTATTAAATATTTATTATTTATTATTTATTTATTTAATTATTATATATTATTCTGTTACTGTTGTATTTACTTTTGATTTCGCTTGTTGGTCAATTAAATTGTTTGCTATCATAAATTGTACGAAAACTAAATAGTCCATTTATTAAGACTCAGGCTCAAAGGAGGGTAAACGGTCAACAGTCAGTTGACAGCCCATTTAACAGTATCGCTTTTGGGTTCATTAACATTTTTTTTAAAATTTGTTTTGGTTACGTAGTCGTTCCGGTTGGGAATCGTCTTCTCGACAGGTTCGAAAACTAATGGATATTTCAATGCTGAATTAGACTTATTTTTCATATACCCCATATACAGCATTAGTTTACTGTCACGACCACGCCATCATTTCAGTCGTCTTATATTTACAAACGGGTACCCAATGTGTGTGCACATAGTAAATTTTAAAGGTGCTGTAAACTGGTATTAAAACACGTTCTTCTTCTTATCTGAACTATGGCTCACATATGTCTACGCACACGTTCTATATACTTCACATTTACAAAACTCAAGCAGAAATGGAGTCACTTTTTTTAGCGCTCTGTACACATATTTATTTTAAGAATAAAGAACGTCATATGTTTTTGTCCCCATTGACAAACACATTTTGCTTGATGTTGATGTTTGATGACTTCAAACTTTCCATATAAATATACATACATATGTATGTATATATTTATAACTGTATATATATGTATGTATGTATATGTTCTACCCACTAATTATCTTGAATGGATTTCTGTTTCTTACGCTTTGGAAACTTAACGCTTGTCATAAACCTTTGATCTGTGATCTTGAATAGAAACTATTGTATGCATGTTACTTTTCAATTTTGAAGCCAGTTGAATGGAATTTTTTTAAAATGAAACGCAGATATTATTTTTTAAATTTATAACTATCTTAACTGTTAATAATTGACTTAATCAGATAATTTTAGTAAATGATACCCCACATGATAGTGAAAGATTTCAAATGAATTACAATTTATAATACAATATATTTGTACAAACGCATTTACACACTCACACTCACGCGCACTCATACTTACATTTAAAGGTAACTCTCGAACTTCATGACATCCTCAAATCGTTGCTGTTGTTCTTGCTGCTGCAGCAAAAAAAAATATGTTATTCAATTTTTAAAATTTTAAATATGTTAGACAGAAAGAAAGAACTGAGAATTTCACGTGTGGCAATTTTACGATCATTTCTAAATTTATTTCCACGTTTTTTTAATTAGATTTAATTTTTTTGTATTTTATTATTTATGATGTATAAAGACACGGACGACATCTTTACCTGACAGTATTAGAATTATTTAAATTAAGATCTAATGCTGCCCGGTAAGATGTAAACAGATGTCTTTGTAAATAAATCTTAATGATTAATTTTTATTTTCGAATTAATGGAGCACAATTAAAAAAATACTTAATTATCGTTTTATCTGCATTTAAATCAGAAAATCTAGGGAATATTTAAACTTGTCAGTGTGTGTGTATTTCAAAGGGTCAAAGCCGCAACAAGTTTAACTTTAGACCGAGACGCGTGATACAATAACGAAAAGGAAGGGAAAATATATAGAAACGTCTCCCAAAAGTGTATGTTGAATATCATATTATTTTAAAATAGTACATGGTACGTTTACAAAAAAATAAACACTTTTGTATTCACTATGGCGATGGCGCTATTATTGTTGATGTACTTAAGATTGTTTTTTTTTTTTGAGTCAATTTTGACGCCACCTGTAACCCGATTAAGCGCAAAGGCGAATACATACACACAATCACACACACAGTTTGTCGTAAGCTGCTTTTAAATGGAATATACTGTCAATTCATATGCACGCTAGATTTTTCCGTAACTACATATGTATGTATGTATTCGTTAGGTATATAATTTATTGTTATTAAAAAAAAAATGAACTCAGGGAGCGTCTATGTCCACGCATGTTCACCCCGTTTGGCAAAAGAAAGCAAAGTAACTGTCGCGATCGAATGTGATACAACGGAAAGCAATAAAAGAAAAAAGTAGTTTAAAAATACAAATGTTCAATACATATACATATGTATATACAATATAAATATATAAAAGAACTTCATTAACAATTACTGTTAACCTCAAAATGGCACTGTTAGTTAATCGAACAACCGGTTGCAAGAAACCGCCAAGCACAATTGTTCGGCAACATGCTCGATGTTCGATACGCAACTGGAAATTGTCAAAGTTGAAAGTTGTTTAGATTTTGAATAAAAAAATAGTTATTAATTTATTCAATATAATTACTGAATAATTATTAAGAATTGGTTGACTTTGTACAGTTATAATTGTATTAAAGCGATATAAAAAATCTTTACTCGATACAACAATGCATTCATTTTTTTTTTATGTACAAACATTTACGTTTTCATATATGGCATACACAAACATACATACATTCATATACATATTCAACTACGTATAAATGTATATTTGTGCACGAACATACATATTTACATACACGTAATTTTGGAATTTTTTACAAATTGCTGTACTACCAAAATGCTTAATTTTATGAAATTAGAAAATATTCTTGGTTTTGTTTCTCTAACTTTTATAAATGATAGTAAGCGCTGTTTGAAGCTAGACACATTATTTTAATTGAAAACAAATTAAAAGGATTATTTAAGTGAAATGAAGCTAATGAAAAATATATAAAAGAGTGGAAAAATAAATTTTTGACTTTAGATTCAGATTTTTGTTAATGCTGTCTTAACTTTTTCTTTTAAATATTGTTTTAGGCCCATAGATTGTTTCTCGACAATTTTACCTTTTTTTTGGTTCCAACGTGGAAGTCGTGGTTATGTGTGTAAATTTTTGCGCGGAATGCTTGTGTCCATATTTCAACGAGTTTGGCTTACGTTTCTCAAAAATCACTTTTAGGAGAAAAGCAAGTTTTGGATTAATATTAAACTGTGCTTAATTCATGAGCCTGATGTTCAGAACATTAGAGCGTCAATGTCCGAGGCTCATTAAAGATATGAATATTTATACATTATATATATTAAATATTTAATATCTTTGCATATCCACATACATATTTCACGTCCATTTTATTAAGAAATATGTGAAAAATCGCATTAGCGCTGTGTCAATGTGTTTAAAAACAGATGTACACATGCATACACAGAACACACAAAAATAGAAGTTATTTAAATATTCAATAAAATTAAAACACTTTAAGTGAGGTTCTAAACCATACACACACAACAAAGGTACAGAGTACGGTGTGTGCTCTCATGATCCTTTTATTTTTTTAAATTATTTGTTCTATATAGACACAATATTTAGTTAGTTATTTTATTTAGAAACAAATTCACTTTTTTGTACAAGTTGAAGGTAATATAATGGCTGCTAGATTTGTGGCGCCTCCACACGGGTGGAAATACTGAATGCTGAATTTTTACGGTGCGCCAGAAATGTAAGCGAGAAAACGTCCCACATTGCACGCAGCGCACGATCAACTGTAACGGTAAAAAGTGAAGCAAGTTTGATATAAAGTATAACAGACGTTGAACGCAACGATGTCTGTTAATCGGTCCCATTTACATGTTTGCTAGAAACGTGGAAAATGTTATGCGCACGCTAGTTTGAAACTCAAGGCTGTTAGTTAACGTGTTCTGTGAGGTTTCAAAAGAGCGAAAGAGAAGTTTAACACTCTTCTTATTCCTCTTTCAGTCAGCACACTGTGCCTTTAATTTGTTATCGCATTTCTATTAGCTTGAATCGGTTGTCTCTGCATTTGTGTTGTGTTTTTGCCTTTTTTGCGTTGCTATTGCCCATCGCTATAGCACCATCCCGCTTGTTCTATAAATCTATAGCTGTAGTTGTTAATGTAGTTGTCTCGCTTACAGCATACATGTTGTAACCGCATGGTTTTTGTCAAAGCAACAAATGTGGTAGCAGAGACAACTTATTAGTAAGTTGTCTTTGGTTCGATCATCTGAAGTTCATATCGTTAACTACCACCAGACACAACTGATTATAATAAGCTGTCTTTGCAATTGGTATTACTAAGGTCATTTTGTTTACGTCACAGACGCATAAATAAGAATAAAAACGTGATTTAAGATAAACAAAAAAAATAAATAAAAAATAAAAATAAAATAAATTCCATTTATATATACAATGTACATACTGTATACTTGCCCGCATAAGTCTGCGTACACGCTATAAAAAAAATATTTCAACTTTATTAATTTTTTAGGTATAAATAGGTTATTTTTTATTATGTTTTAAAAATAATAAGGCAAAAAAAAGGAGAAGCAAAAGTGTGCGTACGTAGAGTACTTTCTTAAAATAACTACTAGAAGAAGAACAAGTATTAAGTTTGGTATCCCTTTCTTTCAAGCACCGTTGCTAGACGCCTCGGCATTTAATTGACAAGTTTATGTTCGGCCGATATTTTACTCCACTTTAGGAAAACCTTTAGCATTGTTTTGGAGGTTTTTGTGTGTTGGCGAATCCTGCGCTCAAACAGGTCCCACAATATATATGTATGTATGCATATATGTATGTTAAAATCAAAAATTGTTGTAAAATTATCTCACTTTAAAAGTTACAAGCTTTTTATAAAGTTGACTGTGTCCATAGTTTAATAACCATTTCGTATGTTGTCAGATTATTCATGTTTATTTGCCTTAATATTTTCAATATATTTTTTTTTATATTAAATAAAGAATATTAAAACAATTTATATTTATTTTTCATTTATTCATTTCTTGACTCTATTTTATCTATCTAAAAATTTAAGTTTATTTATTTTCATTCTTTAAAAATATGGGTTAAAATCAAAAGAGATTCTTCAAAGGTGTTTCTGTATATGTTAAAATTAAATTTTATGTTAAATTCGAGCTTTTAAATATTAAATATATTAAATGCATAAGAAGATAATGTGAGGAACAAATACTACTGGATCTTTTAAATATGCTTAGGTAATCCAATTTTTGATTTGTACAAAATGTACTTATCCCGAAGTTCCTTCATTATATTGACCAATTATTCATGCAAACATTAATGTTCTCATGTTCAAATAATTCACAGCTTTATATTTCACGTGCCGTCTACAAATAGGTAATTGGATCAGAAAGGAAGCCATGGGAAAAGCGTTTTTGAGCGTGTCGTAATGCGGCGAAGAATTTTCATTTTTATGAATTGCTTAAAAAATGATTTTTCGGTTTTATTAATGGGTGCGGTACATAATAAAAATATATGTATGTGTATATATACATATGTATATATATATTTATATAAGTACATGTTGTCGTCCAGTGTTTTCTCCACAAACTGAAAGCTGAGATCATTTTACTCTGTTCCCCATGGTGGGGAATATATCTTTAGTTAGCATAGGTGTGGGCACCTCCATACAAACAATGCCTGACGGACAATAAATTTCTATTGAATATTGGTTGGAGTTAAGGATGAACATGAATCAAGTAAATCTATATTTAAGAGTGGTAATATATATCCATATATCTATATATCTATATATCTATATATCTATATATCTATATATCTATATATCTATATATCTATATATCTATATATCTATATATCTATATATCTATATATCTATATATCTATATATCTATATATCTATATATCTATATATCTATATATCTATATATCTATATATCTATATATCTATATATCTATATATCTATATATCTATATATCTATATATCTATATATCTATATATCTATATATCTATATATCTATATATCTATATATCTATATATCTATATATCTATATATCTATATATCTATATATCTATATATCTATATATCTATATATCTATATATCTATATATCTATATATCTATATATCTATATATCTATATATCTATATATCTATATATCTATATATCTATATATCTATATATCTATATATCTATATATCTATATATCTATATATCTATATATCTATATATCTATATATCTATATATCTATATATCTATATATCTATATATCTATATATCTATATATCTATATATCTATATATCTATATATCTATATATCTATATATCTATGTATCTATATATCTATATATCTATATATCTATATATCTATATATCTATATATCTATATATCCATATATCTATATATCTATATATCTATATATCTATATATCTATATATCTATATATCTATATATCTATATATCCATATATCTATATATCTATATATCTATATATCTATATATCTATATATCTATATATCTATATATCTATATATCTATATATCTATATATCTATATATCTATATATCTATATATCTATATATCAACTATCTATCTATATATCTATATATCTATATATCTATATATCTATATATCTATATATCTATATATCTATATATCTATATATCAACTATCTATCTATATATCTATATATCTATATATCTATATATCTATATATCTATATATCTATATATCTATATATCTATATATCTATATATCTATATATCAACTATCTATCTATATATCTATATATCTATATATCTATATATCTATATATCTATATATCTATATATCAACTATCTATCTATATATCTATATATCTATATATCTATATATCTATATATCTATATATCTATATATCTATATATCTATATATCAACTATCTATCTATATATCTATATATCTATATATCTATATATCTATATATCTATATATCTATATATCTATATATCTATATATCTATATATCTATATATCTATATATCTATATATCTATATATCTATATATCAACTATCTATCTATATATCTATATATCTATATATCTATATATCTATATATCTATATATCTATATATCTATATATCTATATATCTATATATCTATATATCTATATATCAACTATCTATCTATATATCTATATATCTATATATCAACTATCTATCTATATATCTATATATCTATATATCTATATACCTATATATCTATATATCTATATATCTATATATCTATATATCTATATATCTATATATCTATATATCTATATATCTATATATCTATATATCTATATATCTATATATCTATATATCTATATATCTATATATCTATATATCTATATATCTATATATCTATATATCTATATATCTATATATCTATATATCTATATATCTATATATCTATATATCTATATATCTATATATCTATATATCTATATATCAATATATCTATATATCTATATATCTATATATGTATATATCTATATATCTATATATCTATATATCTATATATCTATATATCTATATATCTATATATCTATATATCTATATATCTATATATCTATATATCTATATATCTATATATCTATATATCTATATATCTATATATCTATATATCTATATATCCATATATCTAGAGGCCGTCCGCCTCTCTTTATGCGATTGCTTCTCTGAAGCTATTTGTATCTTTCCGTATCAGTAATTGGAGCTTAAGAGTCTCTCGTCTGTTGTGATTTCTTTGAAGTTCTTACTTCCCAGCGAAGTGCCAGAGCTTTGTGGGCTCGTGTATGTATGTAAGGAGATGCACAGCACATTCTAAATGTCTACAAGTGATGAGCACGGAATTTAGTTGCAATTTTCGATTTCACTTCGCGACGCCGTTGACAAAGCAAAAAATGAAGAAAGACAGAAAAAAAGAACGACATAAAAAATAAGACAGAAAAAGGAAAGACAGAATAAAGAAAGACAGAAAAAAAGAAAGAAAGAATGAAAGATAGAAAAATAGAAAAGAAGACAGACGGACAGACAGACAGACAGACAGACAGACAGACAGACAGACAGTCAGTCAGACAGTCAGACAGTCAGACAGTCAGTCAGACAGATAACCTCCACTATGATTTCAGATATCATAAAAAAAAACATGAAGGAGAATGAGAAACGGAAGAAGAATGCTAATCGCATTCGTCGAAGGCAACAACTTCAAACAGACACAGTAATGGTAACAGTAAAAGTAACAGTAACAGTAATAGCAATTGTGACTGTAACAGTAACAGTAACATTAACAGTAACAGTAACAGAAACAGAAACAGTGACTGTAACAGTAACAGTAACAGTAACATTAACAGTAACAGTAAAAGTAACAGTAACAGTAACAGTAATAGTAATAGCAACTCTGACTGTAACAGTAACAGTAACAGAAACAGTGACTGTCACAGTAACAGTAACAGTAACAGTAACAGAAACAGTGACTGTCACAGTAACAGTAACAGTAACAGAAACCGTAACTGTCACAGTAACAGTAACATTAACAGTAACATTAACAGTAACAGTAACATTAACAGTAACATTAACATTAACATTAACATTAGCAGTAACAATAACAGTAACAGTAACAGTAACAGTAACAGTAACAGTAACAGTAAAACTAACAGTAACAGTCACACCAACATTGTCTTTTAAATTAACAGTGAAGATGAATGAAGCTTCCATAGAGCAGGGCTCACACAAAAAAACTGGGTTGGAGGTACACAAACACTAGAAAAAAGCTGAGATGAGGTGCCAAGGCTAAAAGTCAACTGGAACTGGCCAAATTGAGAAATTGCAGATGTTACTAAAGTCGAGAGCTGTAGCGTCTAGTTGGCTGTGGGAACGGGATGAAACTAAAAAACTGGAGATGGTGCTTAGTCTGGTTCTGTTTAAGTGACAACAACAAACCATAAATGTGCGTCAAGGCACAAATGGACACATTAGCAGCTCGGGTTGAATTTAAGCTACAAATACGGTGCCCCATGCCTGGCTCCAAACCTCAAGCCACCGGCTACCGACCACAGAGAGACCCACAAATTCTATTGAAAAATACTTGGGTTTATGCTTTCTTGGAGGCTTGCACTATTTGAGACCTAAAAAAGTAGTAGAATTCTTGTTTAGTTTCTTAGACTTGGCTATTTTTGGTAATGTATCTCCAACAATTCGTCTAACAATGTCTTGTATTCTTCGACATTTATTCCCTACATTTACCTTAAGTTAATCTTTATTTTGCTTTGACTTGCGAAGAGGATATGAAGCCACGTGTTGAGTTGAGGTTGAAGATATATGTATATGATATATAAAAGTAAAGGCTCTAAGAGACTTGCTTAAAAACGTTTTTTAAGTTATTAAAAAAAGCAGTCCATGATACATACATATATAGTGATTTTGGCATTGGGATAAAATTTTATCTGGTACCGTCTATTAGTAAATGGAACCACTAGCCCCTGTATTTGGAATAAAATACCAGAAGTGAAAACTGTGTTGTGTTCGAGATTTAAAAGTGTAATGTAAAAAAGGAACGACAACATTATATCTATCTGATGGGAAAAACTTTGAATTTAAAGTATTTTAAACAAAAAATAAACGCAAAACGTCTTAAGTAAAGACTCGATAAAAAAACGCCAAAGTTGTTGTACGTCTAGGTAACCCTAGGGCAGCCTAAAGAGCAGCCGTCTAAATTCGGAAAAGCAGCGAAGGAACAGTAAGGCCGACAGCCGTCACTGCGCTAGCAACTAGTCAATACTGAAAGGAGATGCTATAAAATAATTAAAATATATTTAAAAATAGTTTGCCATATGTATGGTGCCTTCAACGGGAGAATACCAACAGCTAGACAAAACGCAAAACAAAAAAAAAAAAGGGAAATGAGGATCGAGGAATGGGGAATGGAAAATGGGGGATGTGAAATAGCAGAAAGTTTGGCGTTTTCTATGAGGATGGCTAGTCGGTGAGTCTACAAGAAATACAAAACGTAAGCTATTATGTCAGGCCAAATCTGACGATGACGCTTACATAAATTTCTACATAAATAGTGCTACATATGTTAAGAAGTAATTGTTGATAAAGTAAGAGATAAGATCGGTCAAAGAAGTTGAATAAAAAATTGTATGCTACATTAATATGTGACGAAAAATATGTGGTAATAAAATTGTTGAAAATATACATTTTGGAGATAACACGGTCGACGATAGAGGGAAACACACAAACATATACCTACATAGTGCGTTTTTGTGCATCGATGAACAAGGCGAATTATATGGCACGAAGATATCTTTATTTAAATAAATGTGGATTCAAGAAGCTGGACCATATGAAATAAAAAAGCCTCATGGTACATGCCAACCTTCGTGCCTTCCTTTTGGAGATCAAAATGGCTAACACTTCTTGGCATGAGATGATACCCCAAACAGAACATCAACAGACAGAAACAACCCATCAGCTACCTGGCAGGCTTGATAATGTTCAAACTAGTGAAAGTAATCGCGTGCCTTGTACCAGTGCCTGATGGAGATGGATAAGCTGTAAGTGGGGAGAGCTGAACTATGACGCGACTGAGATTTTACCGGAAATACCTCTAAAAGTTTAAGCATGAGTAGACCCAATGTGATACACACACAATTAAGGGTAGCTAGAGTAACCTCTGATCTAGTAAGGCATTTGTTTAGATCCTTCAGGGAGGTACTACCCTTAATTGTTATGTGCTTATCAAGGGCTTCAAGCCTTTAAACGTCTGCTTATGAGCGTTAAGGAAAACCCATGGGACTCATCCTTTAAGTTAGTGAATAAGAAACTGCCCTCGTGGCACCATTGGAGCCTGCGTGGTCACAGACATAGTGTGGTAATTGTTTTCAGCTAATTCAAAACTATAGAAACCTGATTATAGTTCATTATGTATGTTGAATATTGGGCATCAGTAGACCAAGTGCAATGAAGGTACTCTGTTTAGCTGATGACGTGACGTTAACAGTAGGTCTACAAGTCAATATTGATAAGACGGGGTTAATCCTAAAGAGCAAGAAATCCGACTTTGTGTTGCCGATCGCAGAAGGTATTGCAGTAGGAATGTAGCTAAGACGTATGGCATTGGAAAAACTAATGCGTATTGTCAGAGGGTCCAGGTTGCTCGCTTAGAAACTGTTTGGAGAGGCGACACTCCTATAAATTGGGATTCTTCCTACAGGAGGTCCGAGCTTAGTATTGAGATTTGCGGTTTTTTATGCTGGTTTTTTTTTATTTTCAATGCTGGAAGACATTTGTCTGACTTTGGCACACATTCACGTTGTAAAGGAGTGTATCAGCTGATACTTGACATAGACTAATGATCAGCGATCAAGTACAAGGAATTGGATTGGTTGCGATTACGACCGATTACGACCGATTACGACAACTTTTGTAGCTATCTAGTAAGTCTCTCTCGCGGAGTCTCTGCATTGAGATGGTGAAACTGTCAGAGCACGGCCTCTTGCAAAGATTTCACATGAAAAGGGACGAACTCGATGTGATAAGGGACCCTTCACTGAGCCTCAGGAAACTTACGGTTTAAATACTCTCAGACCAAAACAAAGGGAGGACGGGTCAACATGTTCTATATATAATATTCTAAACAAGTTTATTCTATTATATACTATATATTATATACATATATACTTTAAAAGGAAACAAAGCTCCTAAGTTGACTAATATTCAAAGTTTAAAAAAGTGAAGTCAAAAGATCAAAGTGTTACTTTCGCGTTTGCGCTAAAGAGAATTTATGAAAACTTGTTGAATTTTTGATTTTAAAGCTTTTTGTCAATTTCAAAACATTCCCGCATCTAAAAATACTGAAAGTTGAAAAACTGCAGTCAGGCACTCGTGCTGGTCTTCTAGCTTTATTTGCTGACTAATAAAAGTGCTTGAATAGTATCTGCCAGCCAAGCTGTGTATGTTAGGTGCAACGAGTTTATTTTCGTCACTAAATACCCTCCGGTCAGCAAGAGCTGAAGCGGTATAATTGGCGGACTTATGGACGATCTGTTTTTGTTTTAATGTATGTATGTTATATTTGAAATTAATAATTATAATTTAAATGCAAAAATATCTTATCTATGCATATACATATATATCGGCGAGATGAGTGATAGTGGCGCACTATGTTTCTCCATGATTTCTTTATTTCAAATTTATAACTTCAGTTGTACAGTTTACAGTACCTTCTCTCTTTGTGACCGAGCTTCTGCTCTCATCATCTAGATAAGTTGTCTCTGTTATACTTGAGTCACAAAGTGTTAAACTACAAGAATGGGTGATAGCTAGCTAGAACAGCGAAATATTAATTTTAAAAATAAATCCTCGAGATGAGCTCAGTAATATTAAAACATTAATCATATCTAAATTATGCAAATAACTCAAATAATTTTACATAACAACAAAACATTATCCTCATAGCAAAGGATCTGTGTGATCATTTATCTATTCCTGTGCCTTTGGCCTTTGTAATTTACCTTTTAATTATGCATATTTTTTTATTACCGAGCCAATCTCACGGTTTATTATTTTTAACAGAAAGCTCGAGAGCTATCATCCACTCTTGTACAGAGAGAACCTACATATGTAGGTTGTCTCTGCTTGTATTTGGTACCAGAGGCAACTCATCTATGAATCGATGAACATTTGAACTTAACATATTTGATTCAATCTGCGACATATATATATAAATATGTATATACATATATATTTATTATTATATATAATATTTTATGATCAAATAATTTGTGTATCGTATGAAAACAAAGACATATGTCTTTGAACGAACAGGTAAATCGTTTTTTATATAAAAGTACCCTTGGCCGCTTATGTCTGGCCTTAAGTGCATTTATCAGTCGACATAATTATATAAGTTTGAACATGGGACTCATCTGATATTTACATTAATTATTGTCTAGTCATATAAAGTCTTATTTTAAGTCCTTGATTGTCCTTAATAATCGCTTTAATAAATGTACTTGTCTTTTGTAACTTTCAACCGTTTCGTCTACGTCTCATACTCGTCTGTCCACTAATCTTGGGAGGTGCTACTTCTACCTAAGCCGATAAGCCGCTAAGCGCTATGGCGCTAGAAGCCTCACAGCAAAGAGCATTGTATCAATGCTCTTTGCCTCACAGGTAGTATTAGCTGTAGCTGTGATAGAGGTGACTCTCATAATACGCTCAAATAATATCTATCACAGTAGCTTAAAATTACTTTCTGAATATGATGACAAAATATGATGACTCCGCCAGACCTGTCAATGCAGTTTTTCACATATATATACATATATACATATATATATTATACATACATTCTTAGCAGTTGTCAGCCTTTTTTTTTATAATCTTTATGACTCGCAAGAAATGTGTGTATTACAGGTGCATAGACTCTTTTTGATCTAAGTGTAAAAATGATATAAAGACAGCCTTACTTGCAGTGAAAATTTAAGTATATTTTTAATTGATTAAATTGTCCATTGCTTAGCGATTAGGCTATAGGGGCAATGAAGTTCTCTTGATTCTTTTGTATAATCCTGATTAGCTTAGTTATAAACAGCAATACACTGGTGGTTACACATTAACATGAATGTGTAATATATTTATGTTTCAAGATAATAGAGCCTACAAAGTATGTCAAATTTTAGAAGGCGGAAAATCAAAGGACAGCACCTAAAAGTTGGAAAACCCAACACGGATAAATTAACGTGCGGACTTATTAAATGTGATAAATTCGATGGCTCTGCAGTTATATACTAGTAAGTTGGGCTTTTTTGCAACTAAACATCCTTTTATGTCCTCTGTTTAAAGTTGCGCCGAGGAAAGCAGATTACCTGAACAAATCAGTAGGTTTTCCAATGTGTTGCCACATCTGTTGTGAACCATACAGCTGTTATTGCTGGAAAGGCGAGTGGTATAAAAAATATTGGTCAAAATAAATAAGTTTATTTTTTTGTAAACTTCTGACAGCATACCGGCCAGATTGCGCAGAAGTGCAAAAGGATACAGGAAAATGTAAATTGTTTAATTGAAATGTCGAAGCAAACTCTCTGATCAGATTTGGCTTAGCGAAACCCATCACGATCAATACCAGGTTATGCTCGGGCAGCCGACAGAAAAGCGTTCTTTATCCATCTTGGACGTCTTAGCGCCACAATAGTAGCTTCGATAAGTAGGGAAAAAGTGCGTTGAGTTGATATTGTAAACATAATTGAAAGTATCAAGAATTTGAAAACATAGTCAACTCGGTAAGGGTAAGTAAGCTAGGCGCGACCGAAAATGCTGTGTAGAGTTAAAGGAAACTCAAGCATAGAAGACCAAGAAGTCCAAGAAAATTAAGACCACATTTGAAGAAGAATTAGAGAAGTCCCTAAATTATATGGATACAGCTCTTGTTTATCAGTTTTTAGATATAACGATGTTTATTTAATCCTTTTAAGGAAAATTTATATGCCGTGTGGGTGCAATAAACAAATTATTCAAATAGTTTTATGATCGATCTTTTAGCCGTAGAAATGAAGAAGTTTACGACTTTCGGTTTGGTTTCGGGGCTGTCAACATAAAAACAGAAACACAAACATAGCTGCTTGGTCGAGACACTATGAACAGTAAGGACATATGAAACTGCTTAGAAGGCTTCGGACACGGAGGTTATTTCTTTTCACCAATGTTTCAGGACTGTTGGAATAAAATCAGCTACAAGTATTTAAAAGCAATCTCATTAAAGGCATTCACCGAAAGAAAAAAAAAGGAAGTATGAAAGCGTCCATCCTGGACACTCAAAGCGCCTTTGTCAAAAATTGCAAAGTCACCGGCAGAAGCTCTCACTTTTGCAGTCCTCTCGTAATAGGCAAGCGGCAAATGGTGGTAATCGAACGAGCTATCGTCTGGTTACAGACGACAGAATTATCTACAATAGATTTTTCACACAAGCTGGGGAGAAAGGCACCCTTTCCGAATCGTAAATTCCACAATGCACATTTAACATTAGACTCTACAAGACCGTCTTCAATATAGCGTAGGAGGCAACCGACTGAATCCTTCCCAAAGAAGAAGTAGTTACTGTAGACATCAGTAAGACGTTAAGCTGTGTTAGTTGGTCACGCATTCAAAACGCAATATTTTGAACAATTGAGCTTTGGAGGAAGAGAGCATTACACAGAAGGTTCATCGAGCATTACACAGAAGGTTCCAATAGTCATACGCGTAACCAATAAGGCTTAAGAAAAGCAAAGAGGACGTTGGATGTGAAGATTACAGTATATGGGATAGTTAAGAATCCCCAGACACAGTGGTCGATAAGAATTGGCCTTAATGTCTGGTGGGCCCTGACGCTGTCATTGTGTAGGGAACGCTCCTTCTATTAGGCATTGGTGAAAGGTGTCCCTAATCAATTCGGGTCTGGCCAATGCGAAAGTTTCGATCACTATGCCTAAGATAATAAATAGACCTGGCACTCTCCTCGGCTTAATATGTTTAGCCGCCTCGAATCGATGATGAGTCAAAATTGGGATCCAGGTAATTTGTCTATCGAATGCCACTCCGTTATTTTGTCAGCGAATCGATCATTTACTATAAGATCAAGAGCGTTGGCTTTTATTGGCGTGTGTCCACCATTGTCCTTAATCCTTTTATTTGTTCTTCTATAAGCTAGTAAGAGTTTGTGAAACGCGTCTGCCTTGGCTTTTATTATCGCGTTATGGAGCTCAGTCCGTTTGTATTTCTGCCACCTTGTTGAAGCTATTTGTGGATCGGTCAGTCATGTTGTTCCGATCTACCTTATCGACACATAGTAGGCTCTTCATTGGTAGAACACACCCCTTATCCTTAGGACCCTGTTTACCGCATCTTAGGCAGCTTTTAAGTCTTTTGGTCTATTGTCCTCTTACGGTAGTAACATCAACTTAGATACCCTGGAATTGGGTCATCAGGGATTGGCATAGTTCTTCTGGGGTAGCGGGTATGATTAGCACCGGTTCTGACCACTGCCAGGTCGATGAGAGCTTCTTCTATTAGTAATTTAAAGAAAATTATTTCCTGAGATTTCAAGCAAGAGTTCTTCTTTTTGCGTCCTACGAATAAGCTTCCTGCTCCCGCATACGACGCTTCTTTTTTTTCGCAACAATAATGGCTGCAGGCTTGTGGCGCAATTTTGCGTTTGCTCGGCCGTTTTCCTCGCATGGTAGCCTGGATTTTCATGTCATGTCCAAATGGCGAATTGGTGAGCCAGGTGGGGCCTTCGCTCCTGGCTTTATAGTTAATACACTGATATGGTCACATATTCTTTGGCTTGTAATATTAGATGCTGGTGAGGCTAAGCTTGCCACCTCCACAGCACTGCGGTCACTGGACATCGACGGCCGGGGGCCCACTTGCTCACCCCTCATAACCGACGGTACTGGCTTTTCAACTGGTACAGTGACCATAATCTTCACACTTTAGCCGACTTTAGGGTCTGCGAAGGCAGAACTACGCGTAAGTAGCGTTAGTCGGGTAGATATAATATAATTAAGGTGTTAGTTGGTGGGAAAAAATGGTTCTCATAATAAGCTGAAATAATACTTATAATAAGCTGAAATAAATCTGTCAAAATAGTTTAAAATTACTTTCTGTAAATATTCCTGACAGTTGTGAGCCTTTTTTCTTGGAAACTTAAAGACTCTCAAGAAATGTGTGCATTGTAAGTGCATAGACTCTTTTTGATCTAAGAGTAAAAACGGTATAAATAAAGCCTTACTTGCAATGAAAATGTTAGTGTTATTTTAAGTGATTGAAGTGTCAATTGCTTATTTATAAGGCTATAGGATCAATGGAGTTTTTCCGATTATTTTTTATAATCCTGCTTTGCATATTTATAGGAAGCAATTCACTGGTGGTTATAAAAAAATATACACCTTTTGGTAAGATTTTTATGTTGTGAAATAATAGAGACTAGCGCTTATTATTTGTCAAATTTAAGATAAGGGTTGTGTCATCAATGGTGTAAACGTAGAAGTCGGGCATTGGGTACCCGATCCGCATGTAAATTCTTGCGGAATTATTGAATGTGAGACTGTAAAGGGTGATGCAAATTTATTCTAGTAAGTGTGCTTATGTTGCAAATAAACTTCGTTATATTTATTTTTTATTTCAAGTTGCTCTAAGGTCCTATCTGTATGTCCTATAAATTATTCTGACCTGGACCAAATTAACGTTACAGCTACCTTTCCACATTGTTGCTTCCGTTGCTGTACTGTTAAGCGTTGTTGGAGACATGGATACAATTGGGGGTGGGGCAGTAACCCACCTCCTCCTTAGCTGATGCCACAGATACTACACATTGGTGTGTGTTGCTCATTGCCGAAAAATGATTTTCGAAGCGAGCTAAAAGAGTTTTTCTATTCGTCGTATGATACCACTAGGGCCAGATCAATGCATACAAATGAATAATAATAAATAATTTGGTCCTGCGTGTTATATTTTTAATTTTTTTTTTTAATAATAATAATAATAATAAAAAATGTATAATACTTTTCCAAAAGTATTTTTAAATAATTTTTAATCTTATTAAGAAAACAAATGGTGTGTACATCTCATGCTGAGTGATGACGCTGCGAATAAAGGAAGTCAGGGGTAGGGAAGCAAGACTAAAGGATTCAGTGATATTTCCGCGGAGGCAGCCCGGATGTCGCTTTGGCGGACACAGCACCTTTTGATCACTGCACTGTAATTTATAATTTGTAAATTTATTGGTATTTTCTCACCGCATTTTCAAACTGCTTTTTACTGTCCACATCTCGATCCTTTGGACAGCTTAGCATTGGTTGTCGTTCATCTGAAGTAACTTAATGCGTTAGCACCGATTGCATGGTGTGCCTAAATACTAAAATCGTGTCCTCCTGTCGCTTAGTTGCCATTCTTTGAGTCCTTGCAAAGGAGGTACCTGGGTACCATCCGCACGTCGGTGTTTGGGAACTGTGCGCCCAGACTGCAGCAGAGATCATCTGCCGTGCAGTCCTCTGCATGTGAGCCTCGTTTTCTTGGAGCTTTGTAAGACTGGAATCAGATTCAATTTTATGCAGCATATCTGTGCATCTTATGCAGCATATATACGCACAAGATGATGTTATTGCCGCGGCTGCTTCTACAGTTCCTGTCTTCTTTGTTTGCCTTTTGGGCTTAACCTTCAACTTGGCTGGAGCCGGTATTGAATTTTAAGCGGATTGATTGCTAGACGTTTCGTCTGCATAGCCCTGGTGGTTTTGGTTACTAGTAGCAGTTAAGGGCCAGAAGTTCGGCTCAAAGGTCGTGAAAAGGAGAAAAATTTTCCATACCATTATTGATAGGAGACTAAATATGCCGCTGTCTTGTCATGCAATAAGAAGGTCCAGATGTCAGAGGTGAGACCTTGAAGAAATCTTCCCTGATATTATATGTTCTTTTTCAGATCTTTTAGGATACCTTTAATGAGCTGAAGCAAAGTTACCACTTTTTACATTACGTGATCTGGGTTTTTTATGCTAGGGTTGCCCTCCTTTCAATGCCGGTAAAACTTTTCTCCAACTAGCACAGTTCAATAGTTATTCCTCTCTTTATTAGAGCTCCATTTTCAACGATTTCCGTCAAATGCATCTTCCGCTATATAACCAACGGTCTTTAAAGCATCCATCGTAAATCGTGCCTTGCTGAATGTCAGTGTGAGAAGTGAGTTATAAACAATCTTTTCCAGGATCTTTCCCATTGATTAGAGAAGAAAATTGGTCTATAGTCAGCCGGGTCCTTGTTTGCCTTATCCCCTTTTGGGATCAAGATAAAATTCTGTAGTTTCCATTAGCTTGGAAAGGTAGCTTCCTGTAGGCAGCTGGTGTATACGTTTTAAAAGGTATCTTTTGCGGTGTAGTTGGTCAGTCCGACATCTGGCGAGGAGATTTCATCTAGGAGGGAGGATCCCCTGGCGTTGATATCTTTACTACTCCAAAATATTGCCCAAGCGTTAAAGTCACCGGCAATTATTAACGGGGCTCTGTCCCGAGCGTCATTTACTAGTTGCTCTCCAACGGTTCCCCCACAAGTCCGCTGAAAGCCGTGGCGTTGTCTTCGCCGTTTTGACTTGGAGACAGCTTGAACCAGGGGTTTAATCATATCGGTTTTCTCTTTCCGTGGAATGTTGACACTATCACTATTGCATCGAAAAGATTATTCATATGATGGGAGTGCTTGAATGCATGGCACTTTTTGGATAAAGGTTCCTTCTTAAAGGTAGCCTCGCTTCGGGATCTCCACCATCTCTTTAGATGGTCTTTGCTTCTTGCTTAGGCCGTTTGATCGTTTGTCTCATGCTTTCTTTCAGGAGTATGCACCTTTTAATTCCCAAAAAGGGGGAAGGCATGAGAAGATTAGTGTGTCCTAAGGATATCAATGCTTGCGGGTGTGGCGTTTGGGATGCAGCGCTTTCGTCTTTATTTTAACCCCAATTATAGATACTAATTGGCTGGTGTATGGATCTCTGCATCACCTTCTATTATCAGGTTTTCGTGGGATTGAAGGCAGATATAGAGCAAGCCTAGTCTATGACACATTTAAGGTCTGCGAAAGCAGAACTACGATACGATTATAAATAAGTGAAACTTCGGGACACCGCTGTGGGTGGTTCTCAGAGCTAGCTTAAATAATACTTATAATACTTATAATAAATAAATAAATAATAAATAAATAAAGGATAAATAAATAATACTTATAATAAGCTGAAATAAATCTGTCAAAGTAGTTTAAAATTACTTTCTGTAAATTCTTCTTGGAATCGTAAAGACTCTCAAGAAATGTGTGTATTACAGGTGCATAGACTCTTTTTGATCTAAGTGTAAAATTGATATAAAGGCAGCCTTACTTGCAGTGAAAATTTTAGTATATTTTAAGTGATTGAAGTGTCAATTGCTTAGCTATCAAGCTAAAGGAGCAATGGAGTTCCCCCGATTCATTTTTATAATCCTGCTTAGCACATTTATAGGCAGCAATTCACTGGTGTTTAAAAAAAAATATGCAGCTGGAGGTAAAAAGTTCATGTTGTTAGATAATAGAGCTGAGTGCTTATTACGCTTATTATGTAAAATTTCAGCTGGTGGTTGCACAATCCTTGGCAAGAACGTTGAAATCGGGGATTACGTTAAAGATCCGGATTCGTGCGGAAATATTGAATGCGATAAAGCGGATGGATCTGCACTTATATACTAGTAAGTTGGCCTTTGTTGCAAATAAACATCCATTTATCTCCCTCGTTTAAAGTTGCTCCAAGGTTGTATCTTTGTGCCCACCGTGGAAAGGAGATTTCATAAACGATACATTACTATTTCCAGAATGCTGCCACATGTGTTGTATTCCACGCACATGTGTAAGATATAACGATTGGTGGCAGGTAGTTTGGTAGTGGTAGATTAAGTTCACTACTATCATAGGTAAGGTGCAGCTTCTGAAAGCATACCGGCCAGATCGCGCAGCAGTGCGCAAGGATACAGCAGTGTGTAAATTTGAAGCTTTTAGTGTCTAGGGACTCTTTCAGGAGGCATGCACAATTGCAGGAACCGTTGCGTATCATTCGAAGTATATAGGTACAGATCTCGGTGTACACTTAGTTATATGTATTTATATATATTTAAAAAATAATAATACAAATTTTCCAAAAGTATTAAATAATTAAAAAACTTGTTAAGAAAACAAATGGTGTTTACAGCTCATGCTGATTGATGACGCTGCGAATAAAGGAAGTCAGGGGTACGTGCAAGAAAGGAAGCCGGGGGATATGCTGTATCTGTATCTGTATCTGCATCTGTATATGTATGTGTATATGTATGTATATGTATGTAAGAAGTAAGAGATCACTGCGAGGGTGACAACTCCTTAGGTCGGTCAGCATCGGCTGGAAGTGTCCCGTTGGAAGTTGTCGTGAACAGGGACGGCAGCAGAGACGGGCATTCGCGCGATATCAGGGAGAGGATTAAGTTGTTAAGAGTAAAGTCGAAGAATAACATCAGTTGTTACAATACGCATCGCAATAAGAATTGGCCTTATTGTCTGGTGGGCCCTGACGCTGTCATTGTGTAGGGAACGCTCCTTCTATTAGGCATTGGTGAAAGGTGTCCCTAATCAATTCGGGTCTGGCCAATGCGAAAGTTTCGATCACTATGCCTAAGATAATAAATAGACCTGGCACTCTCCTCGGCTTAATATGTTTAGCCGCCTCGAATCGATGATGAGTCAAAATTGGGATCCAGGTAATTTGTCTATCGAATGCCACTCCGTTATTTTGTCAGGGAATCGATCATTTACTATAAGATCAAGAGCGTTGGCTTTTATTGGCGTGTGTCCACCATTGTCCTTAATCCTTTTATTTGTTCTTCTATAAGCTAGTAAGAGTTTGTGAAACGCGTCTGCCTTGGCTTTTATTATCGCGTTATGGAGCTCAGTCCGCGTTGATTTATAGGTCGACAGAAGCAGCAAGTGCTTGTCGCGTCCTCTTGCTTGTTGTGATAGCCTTCTTGCTTTGATTCAGTCCGTCCTTAGCTTACTGATGGCAGTGCCCCACAAGTAGGTCGGTGGCATATTATCTGCTGTCGCAGACGCCCACGAGTTGTGCTACAATAGTCTCTGCTGTACCCTTCAGTGAGCTTAGTCTTTCAATAATTAGAGCTATCATTTCATTTTCCAATTTATTTGTGTCCCATGTCCTAATGATATTATCCACACTTTTTCTTGTCGTCTTATTTGAAAAACTTAACTCCAATGAAATAAGTGAGTCATCACTGAAGGTGACAATGTCCGTATTTGTCCAGTTCTTAATAAGAAGGAAACTACTGGCAAACGTCAATAAACGATAAGCCTCCGCCGATATTGAAAATCGGCTTCTGGTCTTTGTTAAAAAGCGTTAAGCTCAATTGGTCAATCGCGGTAATAAGTGCACGTCCTCTGTGTTGGTTCTGGTGCTTCCCTAGTCGGGACTTATTAATGGCGTGGTCGATAAGTACTGACTGCATTTCCTTGAAAGCATCTTGGCTATCACTGGGTGGGGCGTAGCAGCTGTATACGTGTACATTATTAATTTTGGCGTATGTCTCATTATAATAGGGGGGTGAGTCTTGGTAACTAACGTCTTCATAGCATAAAATTGCTGCCTTCTTGACGCGTCTAGGATTATATTCGAAGGCCTCTCAATATGTATGAAGGACTCACTTAGAAGCATGACATCTGTACTGAGTTTCATTGCGGCCTGTGCCTGGAGACCTTGGGCAGTCGCGCAGTGGTTTATCGTATTCCTTTGTATTTCTGCCACCTTGTTGAAGCTATTTGTGGATCGGTCAGTCATGTTGTTCCGATCTACCTTATCGACACATAGTAGGCTCTTCATTGGTAGAACACACCCCTTATCCTTAGGACCCTGTTTACCGCATCTTAGGCAGCTTTTAAGTCTTTTGGTCTATTGTCCTCTTACGGTAGTAACATCAACTTAGATACCCTGGAATTGGGTCATCAGGGATTGTCATACTTCTTCTGGGGTAGCGGATTTGATTAGCACCGGTTCTGACCACTGCCAGGTCGATGAGAGCTTCTTCTATTAGTAATTTAAAGAAAATTATTTCCTGAGATTTCAAGCAAGAGTTCTTCTTTTTGCGTCCTACGAATAAGCTTCCTGCTCCCGCATACGACGCTTCTTTTTTTTCGCAACAATAATGGCTGCAGGCTTGTGGCGCAATTTTGCGTTTGCTCGGCCGTTTTCCTCGCATGGTAGCCTGGATTTTCATGTCATGTCATTCGCCAAATGGCGAATTGGCGAGCCAGGTGGGGCCTTCGCTCCTGGCTTTATAGTTAATACACTGATATGGTCACATATTCTTTGGCTTGTAATATTAGATGCTGGTGAGGCTAAGCTTGCCACCTCCACAGCACTGCGGTCACTGGACATCGACGGCCGGGGGCCCACTTGCTCACCCCTCATAACCGACGGTACTGGCTTTTCAACTGGTACAGTGACCATAATCTTCACACTTTAGCCGACTTTAGGGTCAGCGAAGGCAGAACTACGCGTAAGTAGCGTTAGTCGGGTAGATATAATGTAAAAGGTGTTAGTTGGTGGGAAAAAATGGTTCTCATAATAAGCTGAAATAATACTTATAATAAGCTGAAATAAATCTGTCAAAATAGTTTAAAATTACTTTCTGTAAATATTTCTGACAGTTGTGAGCCTTTTTTCTTGGAAACTTAAAGACTCTCAAGAAATGTGTGCATTGTAAGTGCATAGACTCTTTTTGATCTAAGAGTAAAAACGGTATAAATAAAGCCTTACTTGCAATGAAAATGTTAGTGTTATTTTAAGTGATTGAAGTGTCAATTGCTTATTTATAAGGCTATAGGATCAATGGAGTTGTTCCGATTATTTTTTATAATCCTGCTTTGCATATTTATTGGAAGCAATTCACTGGTGGTTAAAAAAAAATATGCACCTTTTGGTAAGATTTTTATGTTGTGAAATAATAGAGACTAGTGCTTATTATTTGTCAAATTTAAGATAAGGGTTGTGTCATCAATGGTGTAAACGTAGAAGTCGGGCATTGGGTACCCGATCCGCATGTAAATTCTTGCGGAATTATTGAATGTGAGACTGTAAAGGGTGATGCAAATTTATTCTAGTAAGTGTGCTTATGTTGCAAATAAACTTCGTTATATCTCCTTTATTTCAAGTTGCACTAAGGTCCTATCTGTATGTCCTGTGAATTATTCTGACCTGGACCAAGTTAACATTACAGCTACCTTTCCACATTGTTGCTTCCGTTGCTGTGTTGTTAAGCGTTGTTGGAAAGATGGAAGATATTGGGGGTGGGGCAGTAACCCATACATAAAATATTTTTAATTCAGTATGATCACCAAGCCTGGAGGGGTGCACTACTATCAGAACTTAAGGTGCAGCTCCTGACAGCATACTGGTCAGATCACACAGAAGTGCGCAAGGATACAGCAAAATGTAAAATCGAAGCTTTTATTGCCTTGGGCTAAAATTGTTTAATCGAAATGTCGAAGTAAGTGTCTGATCGTCATGCAGGACCTCAAGATCACCTACGGTTACTTTTGTTAAGGGAACCTTATATTTCCTGTAGGAGCATAAATACTCACTATAAAGAAGCTCGGTTCCAATCAATTGTCAATCTGTAGAAACGAAAAAGTTAACGACTTCCGGTATGGTTTCAGGGCTGGCAACATAAAAACAGAAATAGATCATATTAGCTGCCTGGTCGGGACATTGTAAACAGTAAGGACATATGCAACTGCTTGGAAGGCTTGGAACACGGAGGTTACTTCTATTTACTAATGTTTCAGGACTGTTGGAATAAAATCAGCTGCAAGTATTTAAAAGCAATCTCATTAAAAGCATCCAAAGGTGTTCACAGACAGACAGACATTCACGCAAATACATAGAATGAAGTATGGGAGCATCCACCCTAGACATCCAAAGCATCTTTGCCAAAAACGGCAAGGTCACCGGCAGAAGCTCTCATTTTTGCCGTCCCTCCGTGACAGGTAACCCTGGCAACAACAGCAAACAACGCCAACAGCAAGCTTAGGAAAGAAATTTATAAGCACGTGGCATCCCAAATGCCACACCCAAAATAAAGAAGGCTCATAGGACATGTCAGGGGTCTTAGACCTTCCCCTTGTTTAGGGATCAAAAACGGCTTACCTTTAAAAAAATGTATAAAGCCAAGGCTTGGACCAAATAAATGGTCTATATAAAGATGTAGGAGAAGATTGATGTGCCGAGTATCAATGGGGAGTGGACTAAGGTAATATAAAGAAAAATGCACTTTACTTTAAAAAACGCTAAGCACCTAAGTGCCCCCACCCTATAAAGCATCGTCCCAATGCAATATTAATAAGGATAAAGGGGAAAATGAGTTATGCCGATATTTCCGGAAGGTAAAACCCGTGTTTAAGATTAGCAAGACATAGAGTTGAGAGTTAGAAAATACAACTATTACACCACTGCCTTCAGCGACCTTTGGAGAGGGCAAGTCGCTCTCTGAGAGCATCAGTATTAATGCTAGGTGCTTTAATGAAGTAACAACTAAAGACGACATTCTAAAGGCCCATAAAGCATAATTGATATTGAAGTGGAATAAGATGATCTTTATCTACGAGCAGCTCACGAATCCCAAATAGCAACCTTGAAACTACCTGCGGAAAAAAACGCGCGGATCGCGGACGTACATATACAACTTAATGTTACAGACGCCTGATGAATTTGGACATTTAGCAAACTAAAGATCTGCAAACGCTGCGGCAGAGAAAGTCCTAGAGGAACCACCCTGCATACTATGACGCCCGGAAGTACCTGAGCCTTAAGTTCCTTAAGTACCTGGGCGATATGTTGGACAATAGGCTATGCGATGCACACATGCAGGTTCTGTCGGTATTTAAGTTGAAGCGCAAAGAGCTCTATTAAGCTATCGTGAAAGCCAAAGTAGATGCGTTTCGCGAGCTCAAGGTCAATGGAAAACGGAAGCTACTGTACTTGATCAAATAGTAAGAAGTTTTTTCCGAAAAGAACGAAAAGAACGAGCTGGATGCGCTCGCTGCAGTATTTCGGATATTCAAAACCCCCTAAATCGATTTGGATGGCTGGGCAGTGATAAAGTATTTATTGCCATCATGACCCTGAACATAACAAATGCCTTAAACACGGCAAAAAAACTACGCATTCCATAGTGGATACATATTTTAGAAACCGTTTCCTGGTCTACGAGACAGACAAGGGCAAAAAAACATGCCAAGTGTCACAGGGTTCCATTCAAGGCCCTATACTTTGAAAAGTAATGTCTGACGGTATCATGCGCATTACAAAGGTAGCACCTTAAGGTGTCTTTCGAAGATTCTTCTCCTGTGGTATAGGATATAGGTACAGATCTCGGTGTACACTTAGTTATATGTATTTATATATATTTTATATGTTACAATTAAAAATAATAATAAAAAAATGTATAATAATTTTCCAAAAGCATAACTAAATAATTTTAAAACTTGTTAAGAAAACAAATGGTGTTCTCACAGCTCATGCTGAGTGATGACGCTGCGAATAAAGGAAGTTAGGGGATAGTCAGGGGTACATGCAAGAAAGGAAGCCGGGGTATATGCAAGACTAAGGGATTCAGGGCCACTTTGGTACCGAATCAATAGTAATGGATATCTCAGAGTAGCTATGTTGCAACCACAGAGATATCGACAAACACTTGACCAGCAAATCCTACTTTATTGTAAGTTGTGCTCCGAAATTACATACATAGATGATACGCGAGTATCACTTGTAATCGAACTGTTGCGGTAAGTGGACATGTTCTCAACACATCCATTTAAGGATCAGGTGAGTAAAGAGTTAAGCATTAGAACAGAAACAATGGTCACGTTTCACGTTGTTTGTGAGCTAGTGAGAGCCATTAAGACATCTGGAGTATGTACCGGTGTAGTAACTGGAACTAATACTGGAACTGCAGGTAGAACTGGGATTTGGGCTCAGCGCATAAAAAGGATGCTTAAATGTCCGCAGGAAATGTGTTTTGGTTTATTTTTTGATGTTATTAATATTATAAAAGTAGTAGTTGTTGGTGTTTTTGATGTTGCCAAAACTTGTTATATTGTTGTTGTTATTGTTACAGTATCCAAGAGGCACAACTTGGCGTTGCCGTTGTAACTCAATAATTCTGAGGCGTTTGACAAATGCAGCGCCAGGAAATGTCAATGACATTTACAACGCCAACGACTATGAAAATACCGAGGAAAGCGATTACCAAACGACGAGTACAACGACAACGACAACGACAACGACAGCCGACCACAATAATATGATGCCAATGCCTATGCCGACGTCAACGTAAACGATAACGTAAACGATAACGAAGACGCCGACGTCGATGGTAATGGCGACGTCGATGCCGATGCCGATGCCGATGCCGATGCCGAACTGTGGCCTGATTTGAATACTATTTGGTCGATGTAGCGACATTTGCATTTTTAAACGATTTTCCCATTTGAGCATTCGGGTTAGGGGCTTGTTGTTCAAATTATGTATGTTAATGTATGCTGACGGTTTGAGTTGTCATGGGTTATCAACTTTTGATCCCTCACTTAACGATAAGAGGAAGCTACATACTCAACCATACTTACTTACTTACGTATGTGCGTATGTACAATATTATTCATCCTTATATACATTTTATTGTATGTATGCATTTAAATGTGTACAAATTTCATACACACTTTCAAAAACTACAATACTACACACATAGCGCCAGCATCGCATTGCCAGCAGAACCTAAGAGCATTGTATCAATGCTCTATGCAGCAGAAAAGAAGAAGAAAAGTGAAGAGGCATAATCTGTATCTGTATCTGTATCTGTATCTGTATCTGTATCTGTATCTGTATCTGTATCTGTATCTGTATCTGTATCTGTATCTGTATCTGTATCTGTATCTGTATCTGTATCTGTATCTGTATCTGTATCTGTATCTGTATCTGTATCTGTATCTGTATCTGTATCTGTATCTGTATCTGTATCTGTATCTGTATCTGTATCTGTATCTGTATCTGTATCTGTATCTGTATCTGTATCTGTATCTGTATCTGTATCTGTATCTGTATCTGTATCTGTATCTGTATCTGTATCTGTATCTGTATCTGTATCTGTATCTGTATCTGTATCTGTATCTGTATCTGTATCTGTATCTGTATCTGTATCTGTATCTGTATCTGTATCTGTATCTGTATCTGTATCTGTATCTGTATCTGTATCTGTATCTGTATCTGTATCTGTATCTGTATCTGTATCTGTATCTGTATCTGTATCTGTATCTGTATCTGTATCTGTATCTGTATCTGTATCTGTATCTGTATCTGTATCTGTATCTGTATCTGTATCTGTATCTGTATCTGTATCTGTATCTGTATCTGTATCTGTATCTGTATCTGTATCTGTATCTGTATCTGTATCTGTATCTGTATCTGTATCTTGTGTGGGAAATTTTCTATTGCGGTTGTCGATTCTCGATTGACAAAGCCATACAAGCGATTCATCTCAAGTGTGGGTGTGGTTGTGAATAAATCGCAATCTTTAGTTGTTTCTGTACTTTTGGCTCGGCCTTATGTCAACTAGAACGTCACCGTGTGCAGCGTTGCTGGCATCATGAGCGGTGACGAATTGGCATCGTCGTCGCATTGTGACCAATGTACTGATGATCTGACTGACTGACTGACTGACTGACTGACTGACTGACTGACTGACTGACTGACTGACTGACTGACTGACTGACTGACTGACTGACTGACTGACTGACTGACTGACTGACTGACGGACAGACTGACTGACTGACTGACTGACTGACTGACTGACTGACTGACTGACTGACTGACTGACTGACTGACTGATGGTATCTGCTTTGATTTTCTCAAAGCTTAATATATTTTAGTACAATGAGAGCAACAAAAGAAAAAGAACACCAGTGACAACAATAAGAACGTCAAATGACATCAGCGCTTATCTGCGTTAGTTGGATTTTTACGATGACTCTCGATGTTTACTCTAATTTAAAAGCAAAAATAAAACACTTAGAAGTTTTCGGATTTCGGATTTTTATACACGGATATAATTTATTTTGGGAGTTTAATTTGGTTTTGGTCTCGTTTTAATTTAAATTATTATTTTCGTTTATTTTAATTTTTGTTTTCATATTAGGCTTGCGATCTAGAATTTTCGGCTGCACAACGTTTATTGCCCGGTGACCATCGCCCACAGTCGGCGGGTTTGCTAGGTAAAAGTTTTAGAAAACTTGGCAGCGTTTTGCTTAAAATGTCAGTTTTGAAATGTGACTCGATTTCAACGTGAATTTCACTGATTTTAGATCCATTGGCATGCCACAGAAATAGCATTGTTTCTACAAATTTTCTTCTTTCATTTACTTGAACTTTTATTTTTAGGCCCCAAGGAAGGAAGGTAAGATACATATGTATATACTAATATACACCCATAGTTTTTGATTCCCATGACTTTGCAAAATAATCTATCCTAATCCGGAGGCTACAATATATCTGGGTAAATGCATTCTCAGGAAATCTGAACTATCCAAAGTCCTCACTTGTACACTGTATGTAGGGATGTGTGTGCTTGGGCTGACATATAAATTATTTAGTGTATTGCATATAAGCCGCGAGTCAGTCACCAGACTGACACTAGATGAGCATATTTGTTTACTAGGTTAGTTTAATCATAGTAGCATACTAAATAAATATACAAGATTAATTAGAGCCACTCCTTGCCTCCTGCCGCTTAGAACTCTATCTAGAACCTTATGTTTTATCATCTGAAAAGACTTCACGTTTAGTTGCAGGGTACCAAAATCACTCAGAGGGTCTCTCCCATTGACAATAAGCAGCACAAATATAATTTCCATGGGCCTCACCTCGTGAACAAAATTGCGTATGCAGACCTGATTGGTCAGCTTGTGAATTCAAAGCTACACGCTTTACATAACGAATTGAGGGACAGGGACGGACAGGGACAGACATGGAAAGACATGGACTGACATGGTCAGACTCAGATCGGAGTACTTTTACCCATTATGCATACTACGGATAGATTCAAGTGCTGCATATATACGATAAATGAGCGGAATATTTGATCGATTAATGGGCCCAACGCGCCTAGTCCAAAGTAAGTTCTATATGCAAATCGACGATTGCAAACGGGAATTAAGCAGGCTCTGAAGCCTATGGGCTGTACATATATACATATATACGTATAGTATTTACTATATATGTTAAACAATTTGAAACAATTTGAATTCCGTGCAATTGCAGTCTCATCAAAATTAACCATAAAATGTACATAAGCTGAGCTCCAAATTTGAACATTAATTAAATGAAATATTGCGTATGCGTAGGCAGTTGCACCTGGGATTGGTTGTTCGTATGTTACAGGTTAAAAATGATGTTAATTTTTGTTTGTTTGAAGCATTACCTAAATTAAGTTGAGATATAGAAATATAAGCCAAAGCACAGTTAATAGCCAATTGGAATGTCGCATTTGATGCATTACTTCAGCCCATGACCAATTCTCGGCAAATTACAGGTCAATTGAATGTATAGGCACAAGTGTGATTTATGACGGCCAAACTTTCGAAATATTTAACAGAGCCGCAAACCTGAAGACTGCCTGAAGACTGCCTGAAGACAACCATAAAAGTATCTGCTTTCATGTCGGCTAACTCAATTATGTGTAACTCGTATTAACTTTGGCCAACCACGGCCAAATAGCTAGACGCTGCATATGTAAGCACTTGTGGGTTTTCACTTTCCCAAGTGCCATAGATAAACATGTTATTGGTATATACATATATATATATATGTATATATATAACAAGTATCTATATACACATATATATATATATTCAAGGTATCTATATATGTATAGATACTTGGAGATACATTTGTAACTACAATGCTGCATAAGTATTAAAGCGGCGGTTGCTCGACTTTCAAACGTCATACGGGCAATTCAATGTTGTCATAATAGGCACACACACACACACACACGCACACACACAAACGTAACACAAATATGTATCTGTATCTGTATCTGCAGCTGTCAAGTATTTGTCGCTGTCTGCGGTTCGTTAGCTTCTGCTTTCGGCCAATTTCTCGTAGACCTTTGCATAAACATAACAGTAAACAACTGAGACTAGAGTATCCGCCGGATTTTGAGTTACACGATGAATCTTGAAATATTAAATATTCTATGTTGGACGATAACTTAATGACCAAATAATAAGTTTGCGATTGTTAGTCACAGGACACCTGAACCTCTAAATCGGTTTTAATTTCCTTTTCAAAGTGTGACTCGAATTATTTTAATTATTACTTATGAACACTTCTTGAATTAATTGTAATTTATTTGAAACACAAATGTGTAAAATTCAAGTCAAACTTTTAGGGAGCTAAAGGAGGATTTCTTGAAGGATATATGTATGTTCTAAATAATATTATATAACTTGAGATTTTCTTTATCAGAAACAAAAAGCACCAGAAATAAATTTGGTTATCTGTGTTTTTGGGGGCATGGGATTGAGCAAGGGAAAGTGGGCGATAGAGAGTGGGAGCGGGAGCGGGAGCGAGAGAGAGGGGAAGAAAGGAACAAAGAAGCAGTCGAACATTTCATAAAAATCTTTTTGGAATAGGAATTGAAAATTAAAGACAAGCCTCTAAATTGAGGTTTATTTTCGTTGTTCTTTCTCGCTCTATGGAAACAGAAACCTGTTTTGACCAGTTTGTAGTGCGGCTTAAAATCTGTTCCCTTCCCTTCCTCCATCTCCCTCAGCCCTTCTGACGTCCCTTCCTCTTTCCAATAAGTTACAAATTGAAGTTGTTTTTATTGCCCGCCGCTCATCTGGCCACTTTTACTGACTTAATTTATTGACATTAACATTTGTTGTTGTTGCTTGTTCTTGTTTTGTTTTTCTGTTTATTGTTGTTGCAGTTGGTTCGGTTTTTTGGTTTATGGTAAAAGAATTTTTTTTTTTTGAATTTTTTGTGTGCATTCCTTCAAAGACACCTGATTTTTCTTTGAGATTTACCGGTTGGACTTCAGGCTCTCTTTGGGCTGTGCTGGTGCCTGTGCTGGTGCCTGTGCGGGGTATGGGCTACGGAGTATGACTTAATGTATGAGGTATGGGATATTGTTTAGGGTCTGCAATAGCTGTTCCTTCGGGTCCGCTTGACTAGCCGAAGCAGAAGATGCGGCTCAGATACTTACATAAGGGGTAAATATCTGAGCCAAAAAAAAAAAGAAAAAATCAATTAAAACTCAAAGTAGTAGCTAGTAGGGCAAATTAGCACTACTTGGCTACCCAAATTGGCGAATTGGCAACCCTGCATTTCCTGGTATATGGCATAAGATACAGAGAGATATTAAATTGATAGATATTTAATTATGATTATTGGATCAAATGAAACACATAAAAAGCAATGCCAACAGCTAGCAGTACGCCACATTTTGAACGGTGTGGGCGTGCCATTAAAAAAAGCACTAATAAATTCTTAGCCGAAGAGCTTCCATATTATTTATTTATTATTTAAATTTAAAAAAAAACATTTTACTCACCTTGTGAGAAAAGAATTTGGTCGTAAACTGGAATTCTAGAGAATCAGGAAACGAGCCGGCCAAACTTACAGCAGTTCCACTAGTCTAGGTCTAGTCAAGAGTTTCAACATATTAAAAAAATATGTCATGTCCGCAAAAATTTATTGCATAGATTAGAATTTGATATTTTTTGAAAATTTGTAATTTTCCTTTGTTCAAGATGTTTTTAAAACTATGCCTCAGGTTTTGCTTTTGCACAATAAACGCTCTTCACATTTTTAAATAAGCATCGAAAATTTCCCTGGGGAAACTGACAGCTCGAAATTTGTCATAGTAAATAGTACGAAACGTAGCATGTTGATTTAATCGATACTAAATTATTATAAATAATTAGCTCTTATTAGGCACAAAGTTTATTCAGTTGATTTTCAGCGGCTCTGCAAAGTATGCAACACATTTTATTCGTTTTATACTCGTTTTACTGTTATTCAATAGATTCTATTTTTTTCTTTTCTCTTGCCCTGAAGCAACATTAATTGTAATTTCTTTTTTATTATTGGTATTATATATATTATATAGTTCACTATTCAGTTATTCCGAAATGAATTCTTCAATTAAACCATACAAACTGCGGTCATTTCATCAATTCTCATTACATCCACAAAGTGGTGAAAAAACACTAAGTTTCTGTGCCAACTTGGCAATCCCTACGAGCGGCGGCAACTGAATGATAGGCCGCCGCATGTCCAGGCACGAAGTCTTCCAACTCTTTTAAGCAATTGAATTTTCCACCACACACATATGCTTGCGGCTATATTCACACACACACACACACACACACACACACCCACACACATACAGAAGATAACTTTGGAAGCGTTTAGTAAAGGTTGAAGGGTCAACTCAGCCATGTTGCATTTTCACATTGACCGAGAACGTAATTATTTATTAATTTGAAGCTGAATTTTATATTACAGGAATTTTCGAATTAAAATTTATATTAGAATCAAGTTGAATCTGATTGAGTTGCAGTCATATGAAGTTGCTTAAATATACATATATTTCATATACCCCAATTCTTTGGCCCCTACGAAGACTCATAGTCTCATAGAGCAAACGGAAAGCAGTAAACGCACACACACACACACACACACACACATGCAGTTTGACGCCTGCGCATATCGAATAAAACTTGGGATATTTGCATTTGTTGTTGTTGTTGTTGTTGTTGCTTGTTTGCTTTAGCCAAAGTAATTGTTGTGTATACAGTTGTGTATATGTTTGTGTGTGTGTGTGTGTGTGTCTGCGCACCGCAGTAGTACTAAAGTCTCCCCATATCATGTTAATCGCAGAAATACACGCCATTCTTTTGCCTCCACTCCGGACACGGCGCCTAACAGTATGTCGCATTTATTTGTAAAGGACTTGCCATGTGGCCCGAGTTTTTCGTTGTCCCTTTGTTCGTCGTTTGGCCAAATTCAGGTCCGATTATTTGGCCAATAGTTCCAACAGCCCCCAAAAAGGTTAAGCTGATGGAAAAAGCGCAGTCGGACAGGAATTACTTTATTGCCAGTAATTAATTTTAGTTGCCATTCACTCGCAAGGACTCCACCAATGGTGTTTGAATATTATTTTTTTGATTTACATATTTGAAGGCGTTTTGCAAGGACGAATAATATAATGAATGGATTGGGTCATGAAGAGTTATTCACCCTGAATGCTGCTTGAAGTTCGAATGACCAGTTCAAATTTATGAAGGCCCTTGACTCAATAGCTGAAATCCTCTTTCTCCACCTCCTTCTCCTTCTCCTCCTCTTCCTGGCATTTCTGAGTCCTCTCCGTAAAATAGCAGTAATTAGGCATAAATTTCTCCTGCAGCCGCGTCCGAAGCCCCAAGGACCCTCAATGCCGCATAATTTGGAAGCTCCTGGACTACCATAATTTCAGGTTGCAGGTCGTGCGAAGTGGGCATTAGGCCTGCCAAAGTTTTCCTCTCGGGTGGGTAATGTTGGCTGAACGACTCCGAAGGGGGATGTGATAGGAAAAGCTCCGTTGGGAAATTTAGCAAAACGTTGACTCCTCATTAGAAGGATGGAGCCCAAATTTTCACGTAAAAGTGAAAGTTCAAGTAAAAGTGAAAGTTCAAATGTGGCAGTGCACGGCATTGCGTGTACGCGACATTGATCCGTACATTATTATATGGATCTGCTCGGGGAGTGGAGGTGTTGGTGTCCAAGGATCCACTCTGTTTGTTCGATGAGATTCATGGTTGCTTAAATATTTATACTTCCTGTATTTTCAGATTCCCCACTCAATTCAATATGCGGCATTTGGCATTTGGAAAATGTTTGCCCTTTGTTTGGCTCTCCACGTTTGGTTTCCTGGTTGGTTATGTCCTGTTACATAATCAAGTGATAGTCTCATTGTTATCTCCCTGCTGGAGCGATTGTTGATTAACTCCTGCTGTTGCCACGGACGACAGCCGAAGGATCGACCCAACGACTCAACGACATAACATCGAAAATTGGAAGGACTCCCAATTGAAACATTTAAGGCACAATTTGTTCAACATAAGCAAAAGTGCAGGCAGGACCTGTGCAGGACTAGATAATAAAATGTCATGTTCTAAATTAATTAAGCAAAGAATGTGCTATTAGATACGTGCAGGCGTACACTTACGGACTACATAACACACACACACACACGCACACACACACACACACACACACATAGAAATATCGCATTGGGTGTGTACTGGAGACACAGTCAAATGCTTGCGCATCGTTTAATTACGTTAATTGGCGACTCGTTGTCCGGGTCTGTGGATCTTTTGGGTGTGTGAGTGTGTGTGTGTGTGTGTGTAGGTGAGTGGGTGTGTTAGTGTGTTGGTGTGTTAGTGTGTTGGTGTGTTGGTGTGTTGGTGTGTATTTGTGGGTGTGCTAGCGCCTAATGAAGATAAAGAAGGCCAGAGGAGTGCGTGGAAGTTGCTGGTAACCTGATGACGTCTGCATCCAATTGAAGTTTCATATAATGTAAAAATGTATATAAAAAGGGAATAAAAAATATCAAAAATTAAATAAATAAATAACCTAAAATAAGCTGAAATATAATAAATGTACACAACAAGAAACAAAATGGCTTACTCACACACTCACACACACATATACATACATACACTTGCACTCTAAGGCAAAATTGAAAAGCCACCCTTGCAGAAAGGCGAATAAAGATTTGCGATATGCGCAGCTTCCGACAGCTTCATCCCTTAGTTTGTGAAAATATTTGACACCCTCGCAAATAACAAATACGCATTGGCCTGCTCAAGGGTGGATCCGAAGTGCGTTCCAGTGATAAATCTGGATGCTTTCCCCAATGCCGCTCGAGAAGAAGGCGGCCATTAAATGCTCAAAATTATGGCAATAGCCAAATGGAATGGAACGTTCGAGTTCTTGGGCAGCGCAAGAGTCGATAATAGACTTTTGGGGTGTAACAGAACACAACTATTTACAACCTACCACTCATCTCTCACCACCTACCACCTACCATCAACCATCGAATATCCACCTCCCACCTCCCACCACTCACCTATTCACCTACACATCTTTTGTTTAGCATTGACACCCACCTCAAAAATGCCGAGGCAAACATTTCTAATTTATTGATGTTTCCGTTGTTGATGTCGTCGTCGACGCCGTCGCTTGCGCTGACGTTGACGGTGGCTGTGGCTGTGGCTGTGGCTGTGGCTGTGGCTGTGGCTGTGGCGTTAACGTTACCGCCGGAAAAGTTCTCGTCCTCCTGCTGATGGCCAAGTGGCAAATGTCTCGTTTAAACTAAGTCAAATTTATGATGATTAAGAAAAATCACAAAATACTTAAGAAGTCTATAGATAGTACGTATATAACACGGTATACGCGATTGTGCGTGCATGCCTGCGAATGCTTGTGTGTGCGTGTATGTTTGTGTGTGCTTATGTGTGGGTGTGCTTGTGCGCATAGATTGTCTCCAATCTGATAATTTGTTTGTTTTCCCTTAAAATAGACAATTCAAGCAAAATCAGACATTTACTAGAAACTTAAATAACAACAACAACAACAACAGCAACAGCAGCAACAGCAGCAACAGCAGCAAAGGCAAGCATATATAAATAATCAACATAAACCAATATTAAAAATGACAACAACAACAACAACAATATTAAAAACAAAACTGAAATCGTTTATTTAAAGGCATTTCTCTTGATGTTCTGCCCCCCTCAAATGATACACCCATTACAGCCATGTTTCTCTCCAATCTACCAGCTCAGTCTCTCATCTCCAATCTCCCATCTCCAATCTCCAATCTCCAATCTCCAATCTCCAATCACAGAACTAATGCATCTTTATAGTTAGTTATTTGCTTGCCCTGCAACAAAGAGGAGTCATTCAATGTTATCCACTCGTATCTATAATTTAATCCCTCAATCATCCGACGAAACGAACTCCGGTGGATTGTTTTTCCCCATGGCCCTAAATTTGCTAAAGCTATTTTTAAAACCATTTTAAAATTATTCAAAACGGTAATCGATAGGGCAACCCAGAAGGTATTCACAAAACGGCCGGCCAAAAGGGGTTTATGGCTGGAAAAACACAAACACCTCAACTGCGTTTTCCAAATATTTTCCAAATAGCTTTAACATTGGTCAAACTCCACACATAACTACCATGCCCATGGCCCCCTCTTTATTTTTTATTACTTATTTCTTTAGTTTTGCTTTTTGAAATTTAACTTGAGTTTTCACACTTGCTGAACATTCCGAATATTAAAAGAGATTCTAGAATCCTTTAAGTGCCTTGAACCCAATCAAACATGTACGATTAAATTGCCCTAGTAAATCTATCCGGATCCAACTCCAACTCCAACTCCGACTCTCACTAGGGTTGGGTCAGCGCTGGGAGTCAGGAGCTTTAAAAGCTATTAAGGGAAATGGTGACATAGTTTTTGCTACCCCCAATTCCTCGTATTCACCTGAGTTAGAGCCAAATTCATACCCGCAGAGCGTCGCCTGCCCTCCCTTGCATGCTCATATTATAATAATAATAATAATAACTACAAAAAAAAAAATACATTTTTAAAAATGCCATGGCATATACATTTTTCCTGTTGCCACGGGATATCCATTTCGCTTGCAAGTGGCTCTCTGTCGGGCGCCCTTGTTTGGTCCTTCCAAATAGTGGCAAGTGTCTCCCGCGTCAGCACTGAAGCCCATAAAGTGGCCATTTCCACATTCAGCCAGTCGAGCCTCCTGCGTTAACCATAAACGCCAATCCCACCCCCACCCCCAACCCACTCCCACCACTTCTTAGTAATTGCACACAACATTTTGAACGTTTCAAGTGTCGTTTATTTTAATGTCTGCTATTTGTTTGTTTTGCTGTTGTCTTCTCCTCTGCTTCTGCTTCTGCTTCTGCTTCTGCTTTATATATGCATATGCATATATGTGTATATGTTTATATGTGTATTGTGTATGCCTTGCGTTGGTATCTATCCCTGGGCTATGCGGGTCAGCTGGCTTCCTTACAGGTCAGAGGGTCTGCTCGGTGGTTGCTCGCTCCTGTGGCCTACACTTTGGTTTCTCTTAGTAGCTCGTGGCTCTTATCGGCATTTTGCGGTTTCTCCTTGTGCTGTTGATTTAGTGAAGCAGCCTGTTGAGCTTCTCGCTTCGCTGCTGTTTAAGGACACACCCGATCCCAGGACGACTCTGCCCATTCCCCCACTCTTTACCTCTTCTTTCATACTTCTTTCGCACGACTTAATTGACAGACATCGAAACACATAAAACTATTCTTAAAGCTACCCAATCGAACCTCAAACTGAACACAACTTCTTTTATACAAAAATATACATATATTACAAATATTTATATTCTCTATTTATATTATATTATATATATTATAGTCAAAGCCCCGCACAACTTTATTATTCTTTCTATTTTCTATTATTTTGTTACTATTATTTATTTCGTGGAGTAACAGGTGTTTTTCGTTGGTCTTTTTAAAGTGTGACAGTCTTGCAGCTGTACGAGTCGCCTAGCCCTGAGTACCAGCTAATACCCCATCCATATTGGGATTGGGACCACCATCCCTTTCCATCGATTGAACTGCAGTTGCACTTTTACACCGAATTTGTTCTCTTTAAACAACAGGCCCCAGTATAATAGTTGCCTAGTCTTAAACCAATCATTAAAATCCGCTAATTTTACATAGAGCTCATGGGGATGGGATCGAGTTAGAGGATACAATTTACCCAAGCCAATATAAAAGTTTCTGTTCAAGTAAACAAATCCTTTTTGGAAGGATGAACAGTTCCAATAGAAGATAGACAAACATCACCTGCCCACGCTTTACATGGACTTTCTAGATTCCATTCTTCTTAGTAGCTGCACAGGATGTAGGATTCAAGGTATATCTTTAAAAACACTATTGCCAGTTGTATATCGGTAAAAGGTAAATACGGACACAAAATTCCCATTCTCAGCTAAGCGGCGATTGACTGTTGAAAATATTACATTGCATTTATTTATATTGCACAACAGCTCGTCTTGTATACAAGTAAAATAAATATATATTTTCTGTTATAAGAATAAAATAATCAATAAAGGGCGTACAAATAGTAACTCAATTTTTATTGGAACTGTCAATGTTTAGCCAATACAACAACCAATCGCAGTGCTAGTTCGTGGGGTTGCGCACTGGCGCCATCTATCAGCTAAATAGGTTCAATACTATGGTATCCCTGTTGTCGGAGTCATTACAAGCTATCGAGGTTCAGACTCACTGATCAGCCCTGAATTGTGTCTCTTCCTCTTTCTACAAGATAATTCAAGTGGCGCGCGTCGTGCTCCTTGAAGGCAGTTTCAGTTTTTTGTTATTATATTTATTTATTAATTTATATACAATATATTTATGTTTATATATATATATTTATGTTTATATATATTTGTATGTTAATCGAAAGACTATGGATTTTTTATTATTAATAACCAAATTCAGTTTTAATTATTTAATTGAAGGCTTGTAAAATTTATATACCTAATATTTGGTTATATACCTGAGCAGAAGTAGAATAAACATCAGTCGAACGAATGTGCAAGACTAGAACTCAAGCTGTCAACAAAAATTATTAAATAACAACAGATATAAGCTAAACTTCTAATGAGTCGATGAGTTTTTCAAGAATATCCTTTGTTTTCTTCATAAAGGGAATATTTTTAAATTGTTCAGGATTATCCGTAGTTATGTAGTCCAGATGATCGTACAATACTAATAGTTTCTTGAACAAGTCGGACCTGCGAAATATGAGCTTGCATTTTTCAGTGAATCCAAATAGCTTCCATAGGCACAGGACCACTAGGTGATGTTCTTCATAAGAATCAGGATTAGTATCTTCACTAGAATTGTTAACTTGTACGGGCTGCACTACAATGTCACGCATCAAGTCTACAAACTCCGTTGTCTTCACAAGCTGCATGCGGTTGCTGTTGGCGAAGCACATGTTTCGTAAGATTCGGAGACAGCAGAGTCTTATGTTGTCGAGTGGAGGGTAGCGACGAACAGCATTGAGCAGTGCCGGCAGGTGTAATATCTTATTGCCCAGATCGTATCTAGAGAAGATATCCCAGAAATTAAGCCATGCAATCAAGACGCTACGTCTCACAGTGGTAATGCTGTTATGAGTAGCTGGCAGGATTGTTTCAAACATATCGAGGACACGCATCATTTTCAGGCTTAAACGGCCCTCGTCGCAGGTACAACAGTTGATCATTACACGCAGTGCTGCGTCTATAACTGAGGAGGCTTCGAAATTGGCCGGTGCACTCCTGCTAATGGCAGTCTCCTTTTTGGTTGTCTCGTGATCGGCAACACGTACCATAAGCTGGAGCAGCGAGTGAGATTGGCTGGGCAGAAAATGTGAGGTTTGTTTGCACATCTCCAATGAATATTCGGTCAGTGAAGCCGTTAAACGCACCGTTAGGTGTTTGAGGATCATTGAGTGGGACAGCCAGGGCCACATGCGAATAATAACACAAGCTACCCGAGCTGTCATGATCGGATCCGTGATGGCCGCTTCAGGTGAATTGTGCCAGTGCATCAGCAAGTTAAGTATCACAATCAAATGGCTGACAATGTCATACGTTTTATGGGCCCCCGCACGTCGCACATAAACTGTGGCATTTCCCAAATTCTCATCATCAAGGAACGCCTCGAGCAACTTTATGATGCGATCCAGGAGATTGGACTTGGATGCCATTTGGATTGCAACTTGGGAATCCTTAAGCAGGTTAGCCAGGACCTCAGTGACCAGTACTTGCGAAGCAGAAGGCAGATGCAGAAAGGTGCACTTATTTGCTATATAATGCAATTCAAATAAATCATCCAGACACTTGTAGACCAGGACAATGGCGTTGGGTTTCGATGAAGGGCTTGCTTTATTTTGTCTACCGTTGTTCCTGTCCCTGTTGTTGTCCCTGGATAAAGTGTTAGGCGTTAATGTTTCTATCTTCTTGTTCAACAAATTAACATCATTATTAGCGTTTTCTGTTGCTTCATTCTCATCACTGGTGCTCGTCGCATCGTCCACATTGTCTTCAAATCCCCTAAGGAAATTCTCCTTGTCCTTAGTCTGCTGAGCCTTAATCAGAAGCAGCGAGAATGTCATCAATGCATAGTTCTGTACATTCTGCTGCTGTGTACGATTGATTCCATAAAGTATAAGATCAAATAATATTTTTGGCTCAGCTCGAATATTATCGTATAGAAATTCAAAAGCGTTCGAATCCTTGCAGAACACCATCATGAGCTGATATATTTGCTTGATTTGGTTCTCTGGCACTAATTTCTGGAGGATGACATCGCTGATCAGCACATAGAAGCATTTAAGCAGCACCGAGTCCCTGCATATGGTACGCTGGAGGATCTCAAAATTGTAATTGTAGCAGAAGGCATAGATCATAAAGATGTGCCCGGCACATAAATCTAAATATGAACTATTGTAAAATGCGGGAGGCTTGGGCATCTTTAGCACATTCCTGAGGGCGTGAAAAAAGGCGTGCTCGCACAGCAGAGCGCACCAACTTGGCTGCATCTTGATCAGTCGGACGCAAATTTTAATGTAACAGGCAACCAATTCGCACGAGCTGCGGGGTCTGCTCCGATCCTTCTCAACTTGAATACATGGATACAGCTGCATGTTGATAATGTCCAAGTGCGCTTGCTTTAGAAACGAGTGCAACATTAGCAGATCTATGGAGACAGATTCGGTCAAATACGGCATCAGTGTTTCAAAGACGTGGCCGGCCATTTCACGGACCAGCACCTGCTCCTGACTGTTTAACATTGTTCTCACGCATATTGTAGCCAGGCCTCCGGGCTTAAATTTACAAAATTCAAATAAAATGCATATCAGATTCTTGCCACAGCTCTGGATGCAGTTCCCAGACAAGACCCAGGATAGAGTGCGTACTTTATAGTCGCTATGGTTACGCAGAGCCATCAGATAGCGCATTACCTGCTTTCCAGACACATGCTTCGAGTTGGCCACTGACCGACCCCTCATATACACCTGCAGGTTACACATAACGAGCAGACAGTCACGCAGCCACGCAGATTCCGTTTGCGACAATGTATTGACTTTGCAGGATAAATAAAGGAACTGTTGAAAATAGCTCTGCAATTGCAAAGAGGATTATCAAAAAGGTTGAGCCCAGTAAAGCCCAGCAAACTTACCCCCAGTTTCTTGCTATCCAATTGCAGTGGATGCTCACTAAGATGTCGTAGAACCTTAAGCATGCAACGCACATGTTGCAGCTGGCGCAACTGTAGGTGCTGGGTGGCCATGTCGATCAGTGCTACAAAAAACTTGGCGGGCCACGTTTTGCCTTTCGTGTAGCTTTGCAAGCGAAGTATTTCCACCAAGCAATCGGTAACTAGGGTCAATAGCGTCAGGCCGACTCTGCAATCCCGCAAAATCGTAAGGAAACTATGAAGATCATCTGTTTCGAGAAAACTGGTTATCCCATCACAAACGTCCGGTAGGCGGTGCTCCAAGCAACGGAACAATAGTTCCAGCAATGAAATGTAAAGACGACGATCCTCCTCATTCAATGAAGTAAAGCGCAAGTATTTGTGGAGTAGCATCCATAGCTTTTTGGCTTGAGCTTGCGGCAAATCGAGGCGGAAATGGACAAGAAACATCTGAATGCTAGAGATGAGCAACTTCAATCGACTATGATTGCAACAATTGTTCGCCATCTCGATTTGAACCAGTAGCTTCTCGTCCACACGGGTGGTACGTATGAGTGCCATCTCTAAGGATGTTAGTTTTAACCTATAGCCCATATCGAGGCCACCTAACATAGATAGAGTCATCTCGTCTGGAGGATTGTTTATTTTGTGTGCCACATAAAAACGCCAATGCTGAGCTGCTATCTTTACGTTGTTCCCAAAGTGGTTCTTCAATAAATTATTTTGAATTTCCAATCCTTCGATTGCAGTTGAATTAACCGGACTTTGGTTGACCGTGTAGTTCACTGGTACAAGCAGAGGTGCGAGGTCAACGTCGAGCGCGAGCCTTGTAGCTGTGCCCGTAACATGTGTATTATAGAGCAACAGGAAAAAGCATGTTCTTATTTCTGCCTGCATCTGGTCCTCTTTCGGCATCAGGAACATACACCGGAGTAGGCAAACAAGGACACACGCGTTAGTTTTGAAATCATTACGCAGCTGTTCGCTACAAATGAGCATTTTGGATATAATGCTGACTGTGGGTAGTAAAATTTCGGTGTCATCAAATCCTTCGCCCTCATTGTGGAGCAACGGATTGTGTAGCCCCTTAAGCACCAGTACAAAGGATCCCTCACAGGAAATGAAAGCATTGGCAGCTTCCCAGTTTTTCAACAGGATATTCAATCGAGTAAGTGTGGACTTGCGAGTGCTTGTCTTTAGGTTGGGAGTCCTTAGCAGACCCAGAAGAGCGTGCAGGCTGCGCATAAATGGACCGTTTGAGCACTTGGTAAATATGTTGCTATACAGGAGCGGGGGACTTATTTTGGACGACAAGTAATCTACAACTGATTCCATACTCATTTTATTTATAACTGGTCGATAATCCTTGTGGGAATCGTACCAAAACATAATGTAAGCAACTCGCGCAATGGTACTCTTTCGAATATGCAGATCTGGATGAAAGAAGTAGCAAAGATATCCTCGAAGTGAATCGGTTACATTCACATACTTCACAGCTGGCTCAAGGAAGTCCAGCAAGAGATGATACAGTTGCAAATTATTTATGGAATGGCAAACGATTAGTGACAACACAGGGATCAATATTTCCATGAACTTATTGAAATCTTTCGTTTTTATAAGCTTGGCCTGCCTGAGTAATAATATTAGGTACTCATCGCACCATTGCCTTAGTTCGCTTGATGTCGAAGACTTCCAGCTTTCAATAAGTAGCTTTCGAAGCAATTTCTCGCTCATTGGCAGGCCAAGTATGTTCATTCGTACCAATGCAAGGTTATCACAGCCGGTCATATAGTTTGTGTTGTTAACAAATCCTTGGAAATGATCAAGCACGGGTTTTTTAAGCTGCTGCAAGGCGTAACTGCGCAAGCGCTCATTTGGTAAGGAGAACAAAGTGAACAACAAAGTCTCTGCTTCTTGGCGCAGATTAGGTAAGGCTTCATAAAAAGAGGTGCATTCAATAACGGATTGACAGAGATTCCGGATCAAAGAGGTACTATCGAACTGCACGAGGACTAGGGTCAATTTACTCTGTATGAGCAAAAGCTTTTGCGGTTCCAGTTGTGTACTTGGTTGTAGCTGACTTATTGCCAAGCCGTAAGCTTCTTCCAGCCGAAGCATTTGCTGGTGCTCTGGTATTTTTTCTTTGACAAGTATCGAGCAAAGATTGCTCAGCCGTTGCATTTGCATGGGTACATAGGATATATACGGAAAGTCCAGGATAAGTGGTTGTATCAGCGTCTTGGCTCTCAGATTGTCGAAGCCGGGATTGTTTGACATATTCAAATTTATTGTCTCCAGCAGTATATCATACAAAATAATCAGTTCCAAACGAAGCGGTAATAGCTTCCTTTCCAACTTGGCAGTTACAAAATCATTCACATTTTCAAATTCATTGCAGTGGCCATTAAGGTCGAATATTATATTGGCCAATCGCTGGACAATAGATTCTGGTATTGGTGCTTTGATTTCATCGAAGGTTTTTGTTACTTCGACGCAAAGTTCCAGAAGGAGCCAATTCTCACGGCAGCTTTCTAATTCTGGTGACCTAAGGCACTTTAAGCATCCACTTAAAAGCAGACATAAGGCACTGCAAACGCGTAGCTGCTTTGGTCGAGTCTCATCGGAGTTCAGAGGCACGTCGAAAGTTTTACTACGTAAGCTCAGTTCGTTTTGTAGTTGCTTAACTGCAGTGAGGAGCACGCGGTTCACATGCAGCAGCGAATCACCACTCTGTTGTCTCTGAACATTTAAGAGATGAAGAAAAATGTGTGGAGTCTGCAGGAAATAATCGAATGGATAATCGCATAGTGTGACTTTTAAGTTTGTCAAGTTCTCTTGAAGCTTCTGTTCCTTGTCTGTTGCAATAGAGTCTGCAATTATATTCATTACGGCCATATCATCTAGGCTTGCGTATCTCCTACCCGTTTCGTAGTCATCTGCAGTTAGGTTGAAATGCTCATGTGCAAATGTGTTACTGCTGGCAAATTCACCTACAAAATATGTTGAATAATTAAATAATATATTTGAATTGAAAAATTTAAATAACGTTAATTTATGAATGGAAAAGGCTATAGACATCGTACCCGAGCTGTTGGGTGCCACTTGTCCATAGATTTCGCCAACTAAAATATACAGCTCGTCAAGAAGTTCTATTGAACGTTTGGAACGGTGACAAAGCAAAATACTTCGAATTTTATTTAGTTGTGCTTCTAAACGAGGATGTGGAATCTTAAGGACAATTTTTTTCCTGCATTCCGAACGCAGCAAATTAAGCATTAACTTCAGGACACGTTCGGAGACTGCCGGTGGAGCAAAGCCAAACCAGCGAATTAACTGCTTTAGCAAATAAATTGGCTTTAAATTGATCTTCTCATTATATTGCAGGCATTGCATAAAGCAAGACTCTACTTTAATAAACGCCTGCATGCGAACCTCGTAGGATTCGCTGTTTAAATTTGTTAGCTGTTGGTCTCCCAACAGATTAGTTGCTTTCGACATCGCTGACATATAGCAGTTGCACCTGAAAATTTTCAAAGCTGAATAATAAAGAAATAAAAAAATTGACGAATTTAAACATTAACTTACTTGTGCTAGCTCTGACAATCACTGAAATGTCATTAACAAGATGTGAAGCACTTCTTTTTTTGAAGAAACGATAGCTTTCGCGCGTCTAAGCAACCCGTCATTATTTATGTGATGATCGACTTCGATTGTTTATGTTCATATATAATTATATTATTATTTATATTTAATATTTAAATATACAATTATTTATTTATATTTCTTTTCCTTATATTTATATATATGTTTTATATATATATCAAATACAAAAGCAGCAAAATTTATATATCGATATTTATCGGGCTTAACGGTTCCTCTAACGACCGTTCTGTTAAATAATTAACACCAGAGATAACTTATTACAATAATTAATAAGTTGTCTCTGCTTGAACTTTGATAACAACAAAGTCCGCTTAACACTGTATACTCGAAACATTGTCATAACCAACCCACTGATGGCCTAAATAGACGCATTGAGCAACATTATTAGCTCAAACATTGAGTTCCAGCTTTTCAGGCGTCTCTAGTACCACCAACACCACGGCAAGGTCAATGTTGAGATAGTTTTTATAGTTTAAAAAACATTCAGTATATGACGATGCCAAGAACCAGTTAAAGTATAAAACAACTAACAGACACAATCTTTAACCTGGGTTTCCTTAGTCTTGAGCTGACAGCTTGTCTAAAAGTCCAATGACTTTACGGAAGTAGTAACGGAGATGCCTACACAAATGGGGTTCGATGCTGAAAATATCAAATTTCCTCTGTCATGCGGTATTTCTCCCAAAGGTCTAAGTAGAAGTTAAAAGTGACCATTTATTATAATAGAAACAGTTGTAAATTAGTTATTATATAGAAATGTTATCAAATTTTTTAAGCTGGCAAGTATTTGCAGAGAAACTTACCTAACTTCCTTGTCTCTGTTTTGTTTTGTTAATATTTCTTGCATACGAACACCAAACTAAGAAATAGCTGTTGTTGCATTAAGAACGAAACGCGTTAGTGTGCGAGTTGCGGACAGAGGCAAAAAGAAAGAAAGCTCAATCGAGCTCTTGCCTTAACTGTTATTCTTGAAAAGAGACAAAATATCAGTCAAGGGACAGGTTCCCTAAGTTTAAAAGAGATAAACTATCAACGCAGCTGACTCTACGCACGAAGAAAAAAATAATTTTTATTTTTATTTCTTTGCTATTGTTGGTAAGTTTGTATTTTTACGTTGGGCATGATGATGATAATTACAATTTTCTCTGTTATGCTAATAGTGCGTTCTTTATTGAGGAACATTAAGAGACCACTGATCCAAGAACCTGACCGAGTGCATCTCTTTAAAAAATTGTGGTGTTAATTCTTTATTGAAGAGACTGATTTATTTAAAGAATTGCTTCAAGGGGTTGGCCGAATCATCATCTGAATAGTCCTAAAGCTGTAGTAATGTCCCATCCACTGGTACCAGACAACCCCACGTGCAAACTGGTCGCCGTTGTACTCGCCGCCCAGGTATAATCCATTGAGGTTACTATGGGTCAAATTATGAATAAACAGAACGTGAAGTAATGCCGTTTCATACACACTGAAAGCTCAAGGATACATACCTGTGGTGACAGTTGTTGTACCACCAGGCACCTGTATAAACAACAGCACAGTTCTTTTCATTCTTATCGTTGTCTCTATCATAGGTGGTAAATTTCATGCCCTCGTGCCAGCGTAGTGCATCACCAGCGTTACCCGAGTAGTTACCCAGCTTATTAAGACCATATAGGTTAGCCTCGTTGCCAACAGCGAAATCACCGTACTTGGCGAAGCGGGTGTTGCCCCAGAAGTCCTCCAAGTAAATGTATAGTTCGTGGGGCCGCGAGGTTGTTAAGGTGTTCAATTTGTTAAGTCCAATGAAAAAATTCTTTTCCAAATCACCAAAGCCTTGCTGATAGCTTGACCAACTCCTGTAGAAGTTGGTACTAACATCTACACGGCGCTGAATCACCAACCAAGGAGAGCCCGTAAGTGACACATCACAGTAAACGGACAAGACTTCTCCGTTCTTCATTTGGATCTTATAGATCCCATTATCTCTGGGTCTAACAGATGTGCAGGAATCGGGATAGGCTCTTTCTGACTGAACATCAATGGGATGAATTTCGGCACGGGTTTGGCTTAGCCAGAGTATTGACAGCAAAGCGAAGACGAGAATTTTCATTGTATTAAAGTAACTGGACAAACAATAAGACTCCCCTGGGAAGTTGCGCGTTTTATAAGGGAAAGAGCGCACATCAAATGCATACGATGAAGTGCGACGATGTTTACAGTTTGATAAGATTGAAAAATGTGATTTTTTTATTCAATTTTCCAGTTTCAATCGAGGTGCAATATTCTTTGTATATTTTGTGCTTAAAATATTCATTCTACTTTTCGCACTACAAGTGTTTCACTAGAAAGTACTTGAGAGGGTAATGGTAATATTGTTATATAACAAAAGCAACAGAAGTGCCAGGGCAAGGTCTGGGAAAAGGCTTGGATGTGAGGAGAGCCTCTCCAGATAGTCGCGGGACTGCTCTTAACATTTCTATGGCTTGACTTGTGGCTGAGACTTTGATTAAATGAAAAATGTCAAAGTTTGTTTTGTTTTATCCAACATAGATTGGCGTTTATTTAATTTTTGTTGTTTTTTATTTGAATTTTATGACACTGAAACTGACAAATTTAGTTTGGTTTTCTATTCTTATTTGATAATATATGTGTTTACCGTTAGGAATTATGACCGAAATGATTTCTCGGACTCAATAGGGTTTACCAATGGGTTTAAGACGGTGTAGTCCATCTGAATAGCTCTCTGTGTGTATGTGTGTTTTTGCGGTGTGTGTGTGTGTTTGCTGTGTGTGTGTGTGTGTGTGTTTGCGGTGTGTGATTTGGCTTGTGAACGTGTGTACTGTGTGCATTTGTTGTTGTTGTTGTTGCATGCAAGTGTATGTATGTATGTATGTATGTTTTGTTTGCTTGCTTGCATGTGTGTGTGTGTGTGTGTGTGTGTTGCTTGTCAATTCAATACATTCAATGTTTATATATATTCATACATAGATTTATATATCGTTAAGTTAATACATAATTTGCCATTAGTTAAACACATATTTGAAGTATTCGTTTAGGTTTATAATCTTTGGATATTTATCTCTTTCCATATATATATGTACGTATGTATGAGTGTATGAATTTACGATTTACGATTATGCCTTGGAATAAGATTAATATTTGATCGGCTAAGAAGGAGCGAGTGATTAGTATGCGTTTTAAACTGTTCTTCTTACGTTCAAGTTATAAATCTTTAAATCCTTTCTTCTAATAATTTCCTGCTTAGTGGCTTAGCTTTCCTTTTTTTCTTACTTATGACTGATGTGCGTCAAAGTTGAATGTCATTCGCTCCTGCGGATGTATACAATCGTGTGAGTGCATGTGTCGTGTGTGTGTGTATGTGTGTGTGTGAGTACATATAGATTTTTCCTTAAGATACTCTTTAATTTTTGATGCAGATATATAATTTTGATTTATGCGTTTTAAATTGTATGTACTTCTATGTAGAAAATTCATTTATGTTATCTTTTTTTCTTTTTTTTTTTTTTTAAGAATAATCGATGCTAAATAATTACAAAATAGGCTTAAAAATAAATCGATTAATTTATCTTTTTCATGAGTTACTTGAATATTGCCTTAAGCAATACAAATATCAAGCTATGGCATAAAAAGCGGATGATTAATATATATATTAATTAAATATATATATATATATATATAAATGTATGATATATTTGATCTTTTCGCAAAGTTATTTTCTTTTTTTGCTTTTCTTTTTTTTTTTTATTTTTTAAATTTTTGTCTTTGGTTTTATATGTGTGTTTCAGTTGTACTTATCCTAGTTTTCCATAACATCAAATATCGAGTTTTTTCGCTTTATAATTTTTACTCCTTCGTTTGTTAATTTACCTTTTAATTTTGATTTTCCGAAAATGTTTAGATTTGTCATAATTTATTAATTTTAACATTTAGTTCTGCGTTCTATTTGAATTACTTGAAAATTTGTAGTTTTTGCTTTTAAGCTAATGCTTTGAATCTGGAGAGTTTGTATATTTGAATTTGTATATTAATTAAATGCAATTTTTCTCTCTATACGCTATTAAATATTTGTAGTTCGTTTATCTCAATACTTTTGGCACACCTGTACAGGTGTCCCCTGGTATATGTGTATGTGTATATAAGTATAAGCAATATTCAATTGTTCACAACACTACATTCATATATAAAATCGATATACCTAGCATGGATAATAGTGTATTTATATGAAGTATTCAGATTCCTTATATGTGACTAACACAAAGCTGGGAACAAAATCGGAAGCTACAAAAACTGAAACTATTCAACTCATTATACAATATTATATAAATCGAAAAAAAGCTGTACGGTCGCAGCTCGGGATGAACATTTCTGAGATTCCTTCCTCTGAATTGTGGTCCACTTCAAATGCTTTGCTATTTCTACGATTTGAGCAAATGTTGGGCCTATGTAAAACTCCTGTGATTACAAACATATCTCTTAAGCATTTATCTCTTTTTTAAAATTTGCATATTTCAGTCTTTGAGTTTTGAAAACGGACCCACGTATCTACAGGACTCTCAAACGCAACTCCCTAAAATAACTAAAAATAATAACAAATAGTTGTACTTGAAAATAAATATTAAAACTCTTGGGAATAAATAATAAATAAAATAGTCACAAAATTTGTAAATAAAACTTTATATTTATATTGACAAACTTAAGAACTAAACGATTAATAAAATAGATTACAGAACTTGAGGTGTTTGAATAATTGTATTTTTAATTTTTCTATTGGGCAAAGTTAGCAGCAAATAAAATAAAAAATAATTGCCTTTGGGTCCTTTGTATAATACAATTTAGAGAGTGTGACTAAGCGTTTTTTTTTTTAATTAAAATGTCTGTTTAATTGCTATTTGTGCACTGAACAACAGTTCTTTTAGGGGCGAGCTGTGTTTAAAAAGTTTTGGAAGCGCGTTTATAAAAGTAAGAAACAGATAAACATTAAATATTAAACGTTAAACATTAACTTTAATTTAAATTATATAATTAAAAGACAAAATGAGCACATTCAGCTTTGAATTTTGAAGACCCTTGCAAATTGTAATATCATTTGAGACTTTGGTAAGCAGCAAGCTGTTTATTATTGAATTGAAGATTCATCTTTATCATTATAAATCAAATAAAATCCAGTGCCGAATGCATCCATTGATATCCTAATATTAAAAATTATAATCACAAGTTCAACGCAAGTCAACAAAAAGAGAATTTTAAACTGTGCGCTGGGTTTGTCTTCATTAAAACAAATAAATATATATATATATATATATATATATATATATATATTTGTGTGTTTGTGTGTATGTGTGTGCGAGTAGCTAAAGGATTCACAGATCATACAAAATAATATATATCTATAAATTAATAATTATGAATTATGACTTTGACTCTTATACTAGAAAAGAATTTCGTTCATGGCATAAAAAATGAAGTCGAAAGGATCCCACGTAGAAATTTTTGATAATTTGGTAGTTTTGCTTTAACTTAAAATACTAAAATACAACATTCAAAATTATATATTGTTCACATACAATTTTCTTTTTTTAGTTCGTGTATATAATTTTGTATATTCTTTATCAATTTATCAATTAAATGCTTCAAGATTTGCATTTGGTTTTCATCAAACAATCGATTGGCAGTTTTTCTACGCCTTTAAATAGTTTTGCGGACACTTACGAGTAGAAATATGTGTGTGTGTGTGTTTCTGATTATAAATATACTTTTATCTTTTTTTATATTAGAAATACTTGAAATAGTTGATAATTTTATGTGTATATGCGCCTTATGCGTTGTCTACATCTGAGATGTTTGCTCTCGATAATTATAATTATCATTCTTGACTGACTGATAGCTTATGTAACTTTATGTCTGTATGTATGTATGTGTGTGTGTGTGTGGGTGTGTGTGTGTTGTGTCATTCAACTCTCACGCACTTCATTTATTTGAAACACTAAGCTTAATTGCCACGCCCACCACTCAAGTAGCCGCTTACAAATTACACTGCCATAGTATCGTAGGCTGTGAATCCTGCGCCACTGGCTTGTTGGAGTTGGAGTTGTTTGGGGCCGGCTTCGTTTCTATTGAAGATAAACGGTGAAAAGAACGTTATGAGAATTTGATACACTGAGAAATTCAATAAGAGTTAAGTTAAGAGTTGCCTTATAATTTTAAATATATATTATATTTTTATTATTTTTTTGTTTTTAGGTGTTCGGTTTTGATGCCTCAGGTTCCTGATCGTGGGATCGGCTGAGGGCAAGACCAAGCTGCAGAAAACATTTACGAAACTTTTGTGATAATTTAACATTCATATAAGTGTATATGTGATATAAAAGTGTGGAATATTGTATATTCAATGTATTTTATATTGAAGAATTTATTAAATTATACATTGTACGTTGTTGGGCGAACACTCAACTGTGATTTGCTTTAAGATAAACGAAAAACAAACCAAACATTAAAAAATAATAATCTGAATAATTTAAGCAACAATAAATAGTTATACAAAACATAAATTATTTAATTATTATTTTTATATTAAAACAATTTATTATAGCATGCAGTTTTTTATTGTTATAGTTGTGTTGTTATTTTTTAGTTTAGATTCAGTCAGGACTAGGACATGCAAAGCGTTGGCGTTAGTGACAGGACTTATTTATTAAGATTAGATTATGACTTACAACTGTCGACTATGAAGTCAGTGTGATTTCAACAACCATTAAATGAATTAATATCCAAGGGTAAAAAGTAAATAGTAATCAGTAAACGAATATTAGTAGCTGTATACAAATTAAGCTTTTCGATAAGTCTCTAGAATTGCACAAAAACTATCGGAAGAATTGAGGTATCGATTGTTTGCTGAAGGCGAACGAAGGGCTCGATCAGTTTTCACTTTAAAAAAAGTCGGTAGGTTTTCAATTATTTACTTAATTAAACAGTAAAATAAATGTAAGATATTGATTATTGAAGTCATTTGTAAGAATAACAATTTAGATAACGAATAAATAAATATTTGACTTGACTTAAATTTTAATTTAATTAAATCAAATTTTCCGTTGGGTTTTTTCAGCGTCTGTGCATTTTTAGGTCGCTTATCGATATATTATTTATTATGTTTTATTCTATTGCAGTGAGAACTGACTCTCAGGCTTGTTTTTCTTATTTTGGTTTAATTATTTATTTATTTTTGTTGTCCTTTAAAATATCTGCGTTCTTACCTTTCAATCAATTTACGCATTTCTTCGGTGGTGCGTTGATCTTTCGGTTGAGGTGATCTTTTCACAGCTGTTAGTTTTATTTATTTTATTTTTAATAATTTTTTACAATAGAAATTTTTTTTTGTTTTTTTTTTTTGTTTTTGTAGAAAGGACCCCAAAATGTGATCAACCAAAAGTAGAAGTAATATGTATATTTAGAGTATCATAGAATGTAAATGAAAAAAAAGAAAGAATTCAAAATTGAAAAATTGTATTAAAAAAAAATCATTCTTTTGCTTTGTATTTTTTAAAAAGTTTAAAATGATATGAAAAATGTACAAATTGAAACGTGCAGAAATCCCAACATAAAATGTTACTCACATATAAAATAACCCTAAGAAATTTTAAAATATTTCTATGACTTTATAAATAAGACCAAATGATTTTTTTCAAAAATCATGAGATTTTTTAAAACATGCGCTCTTCTAGTCAAATAAACATGAAACAGATTTTTATGGAAATTAAATAAATATAATATAATAAACATTGATCTTAGGAATAAAACATAAAACAAATAACATGAACGGGTGCTTAAAAAACCAATCAAAATGTGAACAGTGACTAGTGACTTGTGGCTTGTGATATGTGAAATGTGAAATGTGAAGTCTAAGTGATTTTCAATTGTGCAAAAAAAAATTAAAGTCCTTAAGTATTAATAATGTTTTATCCAAAACCAAAATAAGAACTTCAAAAATTTTGGAAATCAAAAATAATATTTATCGCTTCAAAATTTAGCAATACACAGCATGAATATTTAATTATTTCATGTTTCTAAAATGACATGAAGAATGTAAAATGATCACATTCCTGATATGCGAAAAAGATGAAGGGAGATCTTCATGGGGGGAAACGAAGAATGAGGTGAGTTGTGAGCTTTTCGATTGGGTTTTTATTCATAAGTATGTATAATTAAAGGGGAGGTGGGTATAGATTGAGTATGTGGGGAATGTGTTTTATATCGATTCGGTTTCACATCACTCACCCTCATTGGAGTCTTCTGATAGTTATTTTTGAATGTGTAATTGAATTTTGAAAAAGGGAGTTAAGAAGATTGCAAATTTTAATGTTACAAAAACTTGGAACTTTCATTTTTGGATATCGTAATTTTGGATATCAAAGATGCTTGAAGTATGGGATTCTTGGGTACAACGCTTGGAGTACTTACCGCCATAGTTTCCACGTGGTCCATGATCGCGATCGCATTCGGCCTCGGAGATTTCATTGCTCTCCTTCGAATCGTTGAAGGAGGAGTTGCTCATGTCGTGATTACGTGGTGGTGGTGGTGGTGGCTCAGGTGAACCGTTACCCGGATTGCGAGCAGAACCTAAAAGTTGCAATCTTGTAAGTACAAACTCATTTAAAAACACCTTCCTTTGTTACCAATACTCCGACGTCCCATAGATCCACGAGAGCCATAATGATCGTAGGGTTGTCCATAGGGTCCGCCATACTGAGAGCCATACTGATCCTCCTCAGGTGCACAGTTGGCGGGGTCGTCATACTCGGGTCCTGGGCCAGAGTACAAGCTGCCTCCCTGAGAGTTAACACGTGTGTAGCGACGCTAAAAAACGATACGTTAATCTTGAGTCTAATGGATGATATTTGTACTATTTGGAATAGGGCTTTACATATTGGTCCTCCTCGGCACAGTTAGCGGGGTCATCGTACTCGGGTGCTGGTGTATAAATTGAGGACTGTCCGCCTTGGCTGTTCTTACGTTGATAACGGTTCGCACGTGGCATAGACTGCGATCCAGAGCGCGAGTGCATGTGTCCAGGATGACCGGGTGGGAGCATGGTTCCAGCATGTCCAGGCACGGGTGTATGTCCATTCTGATGCGGGAAGGTCTGAAAGTTCATTGCCTTGGTGGGGTCCATTTCCTCGCGGAAGCCAAGCAAATGGAAAGTAGCATAGGGGCAGATCTCGTCTTCCATGCCTTTTGAGAGAAGATTTCGATAAGTGGAGTTCCTTCTTATGCCCTCGAATGTTTTGTTGTGACTTGGGTATTTGTATTAGTGTATTATGTTGGAACGGCAATTAGTTGAATGGTCACATAGATCAGCCTCGTTCCTTAGGTACAACTCACCTACTCACTTTCTCACTTACTTACTTACTTACTTACTAGGATGTGGGTTAGCACTTATCTCGATCGATGTTAGACTACAGAATGTTAGTATTGAAATAAATGGTTTAATCTAAACTAAAGAGTTAAGTCTGATGGGAGCATTGAGGTTAGTTGGGAATCATACAGAACCAATGAACATTGAAATAAAAATCTGAGACCTCTCCTACCTGGATGTCTGTAGTGGCATTCAACATTGCCATGGGCATGGACACCATAGTGGTTACCGTTGCCGTGCAGTGGGACTGGAGGCGCTTTCAGTTCCTCGTACAGATTTGGATTGCGGCGCGGATCCCAAGTGGAGTGGTTTGATCGTAGACCACCACGACCTGAACCAATTCATATTCATTTTTGTGTTTGGGTTCGTGTTTTTGTTGGTGTTGGTGTTTGTATTGGTGTTTGTATCGGTATTGGTATCGTGTTATGTTTGAGTGTCAGATTTTATTTTATTTCCAATATTCATACAACATCAACGATGATTGAACGCAAAAGTAAGCAACAGCAACCGAAACGGTGGGGATTTGGAGTTTTGTGGGTGTTCGTTAAAAATTATATAAAAATAATATAGAATTGTTAAAAAGAAGATGTTTCAAATTGAAAATATAAATCTAAATTCAGCACAACATTTAATAATACTCTTGGATTGATTGGGTGTGTAGGATTTAAAATCATAAGAAGCGACTTTAAGAAGCAACATTAATAATTTAGAATCGAGAAAGCTTTGCCTTGTGTCTCGTGTGGTCTGTAACATGTAGTGGGCGTGGCAGCGCATGTACCATAGCTGATTGGATGTGTCTTGTGTTTGCAAAAGCAACGCAAAATAGGAAATACTCTTTCATTTTCTTTTTTCTTTTATCTTTCTTTTTTCTTTTTTCTTTTCTCATTTTGTATGCAAAGTAAATGGAAGAAAAAACTAAGCCGTTCCCATGCACAGTGATAGAAACTCAAGTGGCTAATTAAGCCAAGGACTTCACTGACATAGGACCGGGCATTAATAAATGTTGTATTGGAAATTTAGATGCTTACTTATAACTGTACCTCGCTTAATCCGGTCGCAGGTATTATAGTTGGAGCCGGGCACAGGAGGAAGCTTGCGGTTCGGCGGTGCAATATATCCCAATTCGTCACGGAGATCCGGGCGACGTTTGTCCAGAGTGGCACCGGGTCCCATTGTCTGATTGTAAACTACATCGTCTAGAATTAATATATGATATCGCGAACTCAATAATGAACACTGAAGATGCTTTTCCTTATAATGCTGCTCAAAGATCAACTCGCATACTTTACTTCTGTTTCTGTTTCTGTTTCATTTTCATTTCGTACAGCTTTTGTCTTTTTGTTATTTGTTTCGTATCAATCAGCTTAGTTCCGTCACTCACAGTAAGTTTTACGAAATTATTAAAAAGTTTTTTTTTTTTTAATTTAAGAAATTTGAATGTTTTTGGTTTTTGGTGCGGCATTTCAATACGAAGCTAATGTGCTAATTCGAAGCTCAAAATTACAAATTTACGAATGCGGACAAGGATTCCAAAAAAGGAATTACATAAGGTGTACTTTGAATTTGTATTAAAATATACCAACTCTCGTGGGCTTTAGGCTTTAAGTTTAACGACTCATGATTAAATGGCATGAAATGAGCGATGATTTAATTTGGAGTTTACATTAACATTTACGTTACTTTCATTAAGCATTATCAAATATTGCAAATGAATATTTGCGATTTCAAAAAGCATCTCAGTTTTGGTTTTACAATTTAAATGGGGTTCCAACAGAAAAACAAACGGAAAATGTGTCGATAGATAGAATTTCTGTCTGTTGTGATAAGTGGGAAAATGTACAAATGTGGATTATAAGGGTTGTCTTCAATAGAAGCAAAACGTATGTACAACATTTGACATAAGATTTGACATAAAATACGTATAACGATATTTTTGGGTATATAATATTTCTATATATACAGAACAGAGTAGTGTCTAGAACTTAAGATATTGTTGAATTATTACTCTTGGTCGTTTTAAGAATCTCTAAAAGTCATCGCATAATATTTGATACATAACGGTTTAAATAATTCCAATTTGCAATGAGTTTTTGATTTCGGATGACAATGGATTTTGACGACAATAAGGATGAATAAAATGAATGGATGAATGAATGAGTGGATGAGCGAATGAATGCATGTATGAAGGTAGATTCTATGGATATATAATCGTATTTATGAACACAGATGTTTATACACATTTAAATATGAATATTTTCTAGAGTATTTTGTTGGTATATTTTTGTGTGGGAGTGAGCTGTTTTTGGTATTTTTTGTGTATACGTGTACTGAGTTTGTGTAAGTTTGAGTACTGTAAGCATTCAATATTTGCAATTATTTAATTACTGGTAAATCATGCTTTCACCAGCTGCTATTTCTACACATAAACATTCCACAACAATTAAAATATATATTAATTTTTTGTTGAGTGACGGCGGCTTTAGGAATTTCAATTGTTGACATTGTAAAAATATTAAATATGTTTTAAGTTCAATGTCTAACAAATTCTTACCATTTGTATTAATAAACAGAAATAAAATTTGTCGTTTTTTTTTTTTTTTCAATAAAAAACTTAAGCAATAAATAATTTGAGTACATCCCGTGCTTCTCTTGCACAGGTAAACCTACAGTAGACGTCTTTTTGGCCGCCGCGCATATCATCGGCACGTCGTCGGGAAAGTGCCACGCATACAACACATATGCCAACGGCAACCACGACAACAGTGGCTATCAGTGGTACCATAAAGTTCAGATCCAGCCACTCAGGCATCCAGGCGGGCAACGGAATTCGCGCATGGACATTGTTATGACCCATACCATCGTCGAGTGGGGCAACGGTGCCTTGACATTTTAACAAAATTCAAATTTTATGTTTCGATCCGTTTTGGGTTTGGGTACAAGGTCGCGTTTAGAGTCGGAGTTGAAGTCGATACACAAACCATATTCAAGCATGCAAATTTTTTATCGGATGCAACAACAAAGCAGGCAATTGCATATACCAAAATATTAAGGATATTTTGAGTTATTTATATATAGGTATTTATATATATTAATATATATATATAAATATAGGAAGCATGTGTATATTTCGACAGACGATAGATAAAAAAATATCAATCGCGAGTGTTCGTTTTGTTGAGAAAAAGAGTGAGAGAGAGATCGAATAATGGAGAGGAACCGAAAAAAAAAAGAAATATATAATTGATTAGTTATACTTATAGATACCTTTATGGTGATTGCCTTTGCTACGCAGAATACAAATAACAATTATCGCTATGATTATGACGAGCAGAGCCGCCACGACGGGCACTACTAAATTTAGGTTCGATAGGATTATTCGGATTGTATCCTCGGCGCTTAATTCAGGTAAATCACGCGAGGGTGCGATTGTGCCTGCAACAACAACAACAACAACAACAACCAAAGTGTTTCACATGTAAACCGACAGATTCATTTAAAAAGTGATATAGATTTAGTTAAAAAGAAAGATAGAGAGAGAGAGAGAGAGATAGAAAGAGTGAGACTGTTATATATGTATATATGCAAAAACAGAGCGAGAAAGAATGATGACAAAGAGAGCGAGCTTACGGGTTAGTATTATAGCTCGATCTCTTTTTACCATCAGCTTCTTCTCGTACATTGACTTTTGTACGCAAACCCTTGTCGAGAACCCACCTTGGTTCTTGGGACACACATATACAAATATATCACATATACGAGTACATATCAAAGTTGATTTCGCATGATTGATGATTTAAACATTGAATTGATTTTTAAAAAGTGTCACGAGTAGTTAAGTAAGATTATTAGATTATGTATATGTAATGTAGGACTTATTAAGTTTAAGGTATTTTAAGGTATTTTACAATGCGAATATCGAATCGAACATCCGCATATTTAATTATTATTGTGAATATTTAATATGAACTATTATATTTATAAAATTTTTCAAATCTAATAAATATAAAACATCGTTAAATGCTTAAATGCAATTTGTTTTATCCGTTTCAGCTTAATAACTAATTTGATAGTAAGTGAATAAAACTATTTGTAGCGCTATGCGCATTAAAACGTAATTTGAAAATTCATTTAAAAAGAGCATTCCAGGTGTGTTACTTCACTAAAGAGAACAAGTGGAGAACCAGAAAGATAACAAGAACAATAATATTTGACGAATGTGAACGTGAACTAGAACAAGAACTTGAGCTTGAACTTGAATTTGAAATTGAACTGGAATTTAAACTTGAGCTTGACCTTGAACTTGAACTTGAACTAGAACGAAAGAAGGTCCTAACTTAAAGAAAAGTCTAACTCAATCACTAACTAACCAAGAGAAAACTAAACAGTAACTAGATGACAACTAAATTGTAATCGAAATATTTTAATTGAAATAAATGTTTGTGTGTTTCAATAATGTTTCATATAACCAAATCAATATTTGTATTTTCATTTACATCTTCTATCGTATCATCCCGATCTTTGGATTATTTGTTGTTGTGCTTTCGCTTTCGCTTTCGCTTTCGCTTTCGCTTTCGCGTTCGCTTTGGCTCTGCTCGAGTCTCCATTTGAGAACTTTTGATACTATATTTTGGGTTTTAAGCAGGTGTAATGAGCAATTTTTAATTTTTTTTTGTTTAAATAAAAATAATTTAAAAAATAATTTCAAATAAAAGCAATACATAAAATGCATCAGTTTCAAAATTCAAATATATGTGACTAGATGCTAGTGCAGTTTTCTTTAATACAAATACTTTGTTCTGGGGTAAAATTATTATTTATCCACATTTTGTTTTGAAACTTTACAAATTTTTTTCAGATTTTATTTATTTTTGATAAGTTTTTAAGGAGCTGTTTTAAAAGGCTTGAAAACAATGTAGAGGTCAGTCGGACTATAAAATCTGAGTGAAGTGTCACTCTGACATCTTCTTTTTTTTTGGGTCACTTGAGGTTGAATTGAATCGAATTAACTTGATGTACAAATCAAATTAAAAATAAATACGATACGATATTTGCGAGTATTTCACGATTATTAAAATCTCTAATGTGTACTTCTAGAGCACTACGATTGGCAAGTGTCGATAAATGATAAGTGAATGAGAATAAAAAATGAAATTAAACGATGAACAGGTGACTGGTTGACTAATGGGAGTTAATTTCTACTATTTATAATAATATGTTTGATGGTTGAAGGATTGCATTTGATTTCTTTACATTGATATAAAAACGTAAAAACAAACTGCATTTATGCAATAAAAATATTTTCATATACATATCTACTAGCAGCTGCCTCTGCATTCAGTGCTCGGGCATTTTCTCTGATTATTTTTAGCTTTCAGATTTTCTCAAATATAAAATATAAATAAAAATAAATAAAATGCACTTAAAATAAACGTATTGTCAAACTTTTTGGAAAGGCTTGGTTTTAAAACTGTGCGAATATTTTAAATAAATAAAATCATAATCTATTTTGCTCATTTAAATCTTGGTGACTTTGGTGACTTTGGTGACTTTGGTGAAAAGCATATTCAACTTGGGAAGTGTGTACAACATTTATACTTTGGCCTAGTTTGTTATTTGTATATGAATAATGTCGTTGAGGTACCTCGCAGAGGCTTCCACCTCAACCACATTATCAACGTAGTTTTCTATGTACAAAAGCAATGTGAACATGAAAATTTGGAAAACAGATCGTAAATACCTCCAGTTACGGTCAGAGTGGCAAAGTCGTATTCGGCAACGGTAAATCCTGCGGAGTTGTGAGCGGTTATACGGAGGTTGTACCAGGTTGCGGGCTCAAGATCGAGAACTACATAATTGTTATCGGGCTTCACATTGTTCGAAATTTGATTCCATTCAAGTTGATCACTAAAATAATAGTAGTTTATATTACGACAGCTCCATAAGGATACTTTATATTGTGCTATTCAATATACCGTTTTTTGCTCTCTACAACAAAGTGGGACATGGGGCATCCACCATCCTTCCAGGCCTTGAAATGCAGTGACACAGAGTTTGATGAAACTTCGATGAAACGCGGTTTCTCTGGCAGTTTGGGCTTTTGTCCTTTGGTGCGTGTATTTAGTATGTCGGAGGCTTCACCAGCGCCAATGCTATAAACATTTTAAGATTATAAAGAGGTGAATAACATGTTCTCTTGTATTAAAAGGATCATACTTGTTAAAGCCTGTGGCATAAACCTGATAGCGGGAGCCGCAAAGCAAATTCTCAATATTGTGTTTTTGGGAGTCCACGGAAACCTCTGCAGTTTCCCATTCACCAAATTCTATAGATTATATAAAAATTATTGAATTAAACTAATTTATCAAACTTTTAACACTTCTTTTAAGAACCTGGCTTATAATGCAGTGTGTATCCATGTAGAGGTGCCGTGTCGCCATCATGGGGCTTCAGCTTGACGGTCAAGGCGTCTGTAGTGGTTGCTGAAAGCGTTACATGCGGTGATTGAGGTGGAGCCAGTACGATGAGTTTGTGGGTAATAGAGTCCTTGGCAATTGAGTTTTCAGCATGGCAGGAGTAATCGCCGGCATCCTGGCGATTCACGGACTTTATTAATAATGAGCCGTCGGGCAACAAGCGCATTCGGTCATTGGCACTGAAGTCCACGCCCTTGATCTTCCAGGTGATTTCAGGCTGTGGTGCTCCCACGGCTAGACATGGCATTTTGGCATCCTCCTTGAAGGTGGCAGTGAAAGTGTCATCAAACGAGGCTATCTTGGCAGGCACCTGGTCGCTGGGCATGGCCACAATGCTCTTTGATTGTTGACCTTCCCCAATTGTGGTGCTGGCAGTGACCCAAAATTCAAAAGGCTTGTTCTTTTCCAGTTCGGAGGCTTCAAAGCTCATTTGATAGTGTGGCACTTTTTGGGTTTTAGTTTCAGTCTCAGCGCCTTCAGCCTTTGAGTAAACAGTGTATTGGGTGATAATGCCGTTGGGCTGTGCTGGTGGCCGCCAGGACACCAGGATGGCGGCATTGCCCATAACGAGAGCCTTAACATCGGTGGGTGCTTCGGGAACTGCGAATTAAAAATCGTATTTTAATTGAAGCGAATTTCTCAGAGCTTCTATGAGGCTTAAGGTTACCATCAGGTTCTGTCTGGCAGTGAATGGGAACGCTGCGTACTCCATCGCCTCCTGCGGTGGTTGCGAGCACTTGCATTGTGTAGTTTGTGTACTTCTTCAGACCGTGCAAGACAGTGTCCGAGGAGGCGGTCTTCTTGTAATGGCGCTTGGTTTCATCTGAAACATAGGATTATTCAGTAGATTGAAGAAAGGTAGGTGGAAGAAAACATTCTATACTTACCGTACCACTCATCACTGGAAGCATATACAACCTTGTAAGTCTTGATTACACCATTGGCCGACTCGAGGGGTGGGCTAACCCAGCTGACACGAATGGTCTGGGAGGTGAGGGTCGTGCAGGCAGTGTCACTGGGTGGCTGACTGGGTGTTCCCTCGGCTGTGAACTGCTTCTCCTCATCGCTAAGGGGACCAGCTCCGATCTTATTGAAGGCCTGAATAACTACTGAATATTGAGTGTAGACACGAAGATTGTTCAATTCCAGGCTATGTTCCTTTCCCTCCTCGGTGATAAAGTTAATTGTTTCAAATATGTACGATGAGTTAGTATTGGATAGCTTATAGCCGACATAGTAGCCAAGAATTTCGCCGTTCCATTCGGAGCGTGCTGGTGGCTTCCAGGTTACACGTAGGGTTGTTTGATTCACAGGGTCCACTTTGATATTTTGTGGTTTACCAGAGGGTGCTTCTTCGGCTGTGATTATGGTAACGGCTTCCGATGACTGCGAGGATCCAATCTCGTTTTCGGCAACAATGCGAATATTGTAGGTGGTAGCGGGGCTCAGCTTTTGCACTTGTGCCTCGGTGGTGTGACCGGGAACCATTACACGATCAATCTCATCCCAAGAGGCTCGCGAGCGTTTGAATTCAATAATGTAACGGTTAAGAGGAGAGTTTCCATCGTAGGGTTGGGCCCAGCTTAGCTGAACGGAGCGACCGGATTTATCCAGGACCTTTAGGGCATAGGGCATTTCTGGTACTTCCTGTACAATCATATTAATACTAGCATCGTCTGAGCCAAAGGCATTGGTCGCCACACAAGTGAACAGTGCCGAGTCGGATCTCTCAGTGCGTTTAATAGACAAGCTGGACATGACACCGGCGGAAAGAATCTCCTCTCGAATTGTATAGCGATTATCGTTCTTGGGGTCCAGACGCATGTTGTTCATGTTCCATAAAATGCCAATTGGCTTCTCACCCTTCGCCTCGCACTGCAGCACCGCGGGTTCGCCCCGACGAGCGGTTTGATTGCGCAACTTCTCAGTAAACTCTGGTGGAGCTTGGACACTGACCATGATCACAGCCGAGAGTCCTGAACCGATGCCATTTATCGCCTCGCACAAATAGTAACCCTCGTTGGTCTTCTGAATATTATCGATGTGCAGAGTTCCCTCTTCGACACGAATGTTATCGCTCTTCTTCAGATCCTTGTACTCACCGGGGGTATCACCTATAATGCAATGATTTCACAATTAAAGTTTGAGTTCTTCCAAATGCTCTTGACCTCAACTCACCAACTGCTTTCTTCCATGTGACTTGTGGCTTGGGGAAACCATCAGCTTTGCATTCCACCTTTGCATCAGAGCCCTGGGCAAAAGCTTTGTCCGTGGGTTCCAGGATCCATCTGGGTGGCACTGTATTTTATTGCGCCGCAGATGTAAAGGGATAATATGTTAGTGAGTCTGACGGCGAAACTTTTAAGGATACAATAGGCATGCGGATTATGGAATTGTTGTTTTTCGGACGGACGGACGTTTACCTGAACAAGTTGAAGTGATTTTGAGTAAATAAATTGTTTTTTATTTTTGTGATCAAATACCTTTTATCATTTCAGATTGTTTAGGTAATAAGAAAGAAACATTTGCCTGCAGGAGTCTTGAAGTACTGAGCAAATGTTTCTAGTCTTCAGTCTTAAAGCCTAGGAAACTCATAGAACCAAGGATTAGCACTACGTATAAAAGAAATAAACAGATAAAGGACAACTAAAGGGGGATTTTAATGAACTTAAAATTAGTGAATTACTAAATGATAAAAGCATGCATTATGAGAAAAACAAAGTTCAACTGGTGGGTCGTCTCAAGGACGCTTTTCAGCCCGATTCTCCAAGTGAACTTCGCCTTGTGCCTTACGAGCTAAGTAAATAAATAATTGTTAATGAAATGAAACATAATTAAAGATTGGGATTAGGGTTGGGGATCAGGAGTCAGGATTCGGAGTGGGGTTAGTTCGGAGACTTGTATGTGGGACACAGACGGAGGCGGAGGCGGAGGCGGAGGCGGACGTAGCAGGGACTTGTGTATCACTGAGCGAACAAATGTTATTTCTTCTATGTTTACAGAAGCGCACAGAATCGATCAGTCTTAGGGACTGTGATTAAGTTTAGTACACGGTTAATAAAAGCGGTTAATACGAGTATGTGAATAGTTGCTGTGGTTTATTCGGTGTTGGATCATTAGCCCATTTTACAGTTGGAATGTACAAAACTGAACACTGGGTGCAACGACATATATGTATATGTATATGTATATGTATACGAATATATAAATATATATATATATATATATATTAAGGTTTGGGTTGAAAGCTCAAGCAAGTGTCAGGCTGTGAGTCCTTCGTTTGAGTACAGTGCGTTTTCGTAACAGTGCATTGTTTGCATGTTCATGTGTGTGTGCCTTGGTGTGTATGTGTGTGTGTGTGTGTGTGTGTGTGTGTGTCTGGTTGCTGGTTACTGTTTTTATTCTTTATTTCTGAATCAGAGCTTAGTATAGGTCATAGGTCATAGCTACTATTTTATTGCATTTAAGAAGCAGAAAAAAACTCTATTCAAGGACCTCAATTTATCGCGTTGGTCGGCCTTGTGCCTATAGAGAAATTGAATAAAAAAGACGAGATTGGAAATTGATTTGCTTTCAATTGATCTACCCCATTTACCATGAACAATCAGAGATGCGTGTCGTTCTGCCACGCCCACATAATTGCTGGCCCGGCAGCTGTAGTTCCCAGCATGCCGGGCTTGTGCCCGATGGATTTGCAAGAGGCTCGTGTGTTCGCCAACTGTTGACTGCCTGGCAAGGGCATCCGCATCGTCGCCTCCATCTACACGTAATGGACTACCATTTAGATGCCACTCAAATCGAATGGGCGTGGCCCCTTTACTAGCGACACACGTGAGCTGCACGAAGTCGTTGACATCAGAGGCCGTGGCGGAAAGGCCCAGGTTGGCGAGCGTTGGTGGCTCTAAGATCGCATTGGTTATACCCAGCGGAAAGGATGTGTGAGGCATTTAATATGAGTCACTGGCTTGGATAAAGTGTCAAGATTTCGATCTTAACATGAATAAGTCAACAAAGAGATAAACATAATAACTTTCTTTTACTTTTTGAACACGCTTCCCAGTTTTCATTTGGAGCGCTTAGTCCTTAGTCCTTTAGCTAGAGATTAGATACATATTTGTGGATGTCCTATATATTTACACGATTTCATTTGCAACTGGGGATACACATAAAGCTGTTTACACAATGTGAGTGTCTCGAGAGTCAATGTACTCAAACATTTGAAATGACTCGATTAAAGCCGATGGAAAAGCTTCCCTTGGGGAGACCTCCATCGGTTGTGGTACACACAAAAGCCGTGCATGATTAAGTGTTATTATACAATTTGTGCCTATGCAGACCAACACCGGGACAAGCACGAAAGATACAGATTGCAGAGGAAGTGGATAAGTTATTACAGATGCTGCCTGGTCTAGGATACATATATAGAGCTACCAGGCCAACTGGTTGAGCTGTAGGTGGAACAAACCCTTGACACTGAGATTCGTCTCGACGGTCGTAAAGCCCGCCCCATTGGCGCCCAGGCAGGTATAGGTGCCCGCATGGCTGCCCGTCACGCTCTCAATATTCAGAAAACTACTGCGGCGACTGTGCATCAGAATACTGATGCCCGGAAGCTCCTTGGCCGGCTGTCCATTGTAATACCAGGAAATGTTGAACGGAGCATCTCCGTGCACCACAGCGCAGGTTACTTGATAGTAGTCGCCCACGTAGAGTGGTGAGTTGACGGGGAGTGGCGCCAGTTTGGGCGGAACTTTTGGCACAAAAAATTAAAACAAAAAAACAAAATTAAAATCAAAAATAAATTTCAATTAAACAATGTGATCCTAAGGCCATTGAAATGAACGCCAGTTGACAGTTGACTAAAGGAGCGCCCAAAGTCCGCGGGAAGTTTACCTAAAGTCAGTCCTCAAAAGGAACGAAATTATCCTAATGGTGCAGAGTTTCCGGTGTCTGGGTTAATTTTGTTCATGCAAACCGTTTGGTGCGACAAGTCACTATCCTGTGACATGGATAAAGGCAGAACAATGGACAGATTGAAAAGAGGGAGTGAGAGAGAGAAGGAGATAGAAAGAAAGAGAGGATGATGGAGCGATAGGGACAGACATGCAGCCAATACTCAAGGGCGCATTAAGTTAGTAGCAAATTACTACAGCGATCAAATTAGAGAGACAGAGAGAGAGAGAGAGAAAGAGAAAGAGAGAGAGGGAGACGGAGGCTGGTATATATTGATAGGCATGTATCTAACCATAAACATTCAGGAGCGTCGTAAAGCGCTGGTGGCCAGCCATGTTCTTTGCATGGCACGTGAAGTTGCCAGCGTGTAGCGCCTCAACGGATTCAATGGTTAAGACGCTTCCGCGGCTACCAACGCGACTGGTGGTAATGCCCACCGCATCTTCAATCGCTTGACCATTGAGGGTCCAGTCGATTTGAATGGGCAAGTCCCCCATGGACACGGAGCAATGGAGTGTTAGGTACTGACCCACCTGGGCGGGGCCTTCCTCAAAGGCAAAGGGTATAATGCGCGTTGGAACTGATCGTGTGAATTGGAAGAACGAAAATTAAGAGTGCTTAAAGTATATATAATCGGATGTAGATCAAATAAATATTATATATATTTGAGGAAAAAAAAAACTATTTAGGCTGGGATTCTCTGCACCTATGACTTTTAGTTGGGTGGTATAGGAGACCTTGCCGGCGGCGTTCTCGCCATGACAACTGTAGTTTCCAGCGTGTCGCGCGGCCACACTTTCTATGGTCAGGACGCTGCTGCGTCTGCCCATTTTGGCGATGAGTATATCCTGATCATCGTCATTGAAGAGCGGCTGCTTGTTGAATGTCCAACGAATGTTTAGAGGCAGATCGCCCTCGGTCAGCGTACATTGATAGGTTATATACTGGCCCAGGTGAGTGGGTTGAGCGCTTGTGGCAAAGGGCGTTATTTGTGGCAAGACTTTTTGGGATGTCAGAATTAACAAGAAACCATGACAAAAAAAAAACAAAACTATAACATAAATTATATTTAAAATAAACTTAATCAAAATCTATAACTAATCCCAGCTACAAGTACCCCCGTCTAACCGTTGACGACGAGTGCCGCCGAGTACTCCACGGTCTGGGCGCTATTGCGGGCCCGGCAGGTGTAGTTGCCCGCGTTGTTGCCATTTACGGAATCGATGGTCAGGACATTGACTTTCTTTCCTATTTTCGAGGTGGTCACTCCGTGGTAGTCGTTGATGGCGTAATCATTGAAAAGCCAGTAGATGTCAACCGGTAAATCACCCTTGGAAATGGTGCACTGCACGGTCACCGAGTCGCCAAAATTCGCTGGCTCATCCCCAAACTCGAAGGGTGTAATGTGGGGCGGCACTTGAATTATTGTTGTTGTTGTTGTTACAAATTATTGTTGCTCAATATATACTGTACATTATATTTACATTACAAGAAAAAAAACTTAAACGGACTAAGCCTGGAAAACCTCCCGTTGGAACGGCCAGCATACCTTTTTACACACTAAGCCTCAAATAAATAATTTCCCCCTTAAGGGTCGGTAACATAAAGCTGATGTTTACTGTAGCAGAAAGCATTCATGCAGTTTTGGAATTCTCTCCTGGTTGGTATAAAAATAATAAGGAAATATACATAAAATACGTTATATATCCGTGTGTGTTTGTGTGTGCTAACAAAAATTGATATACCATTCACGAAAAGCTGTGCCGTGTAAACCGATGACGCCCACAGATTTTTCGCCTTGCACGTGTAGTTGCCGACATGCCGGGCATTGACCGCATCGATCATAAGGACGCTAAGGCGTTTGCCCATTTTGGAGGTCGAAATGCCCGAGTAATGATTGATCGGGTACTCGTTGAACAGCCACTCAATATCGAGTGGCAGATCACCCGAGCTGACTAGGCAATTCACCGATACGGAATCCTCGAAATTCACTGGCGCTTCGCCGAATTCGAAATGCGCAATTTTGGGTGCAACTAATGATGGGAATACTTGATGTTAATTAGGTCTTTGGAATGGCTATGGGGATGTGAAAAAATGAACAAATTGAACAAATTGAAGAAATTATAATCTAAGCACGAACACTCCACAATTCCATAACACAAATACCATTCACAATCAACTCTGCAGTGAAGTTAACGGCGGCCGCGTGATTCTTGGCCCGACAGCTGTATTTGCCCGCGTGCCGGGCCTGGACACTATCGATGCTCAACATACTGTTCCTCTTACCGCCCTTGACGACGTTTACACCCGAGTAGGAACTGATGCCATAGTCATTGAACAACCATTCGATATCTATCGGTAAGTCGCCGCTAGAGATGAGACACGTTACGGAAACGGAATCCTCAACATTTGTCGGCTCATCTCCGAAGGTGAATGGTGTAATTTTGGGTTGTGCTTACAGAAGCAAAATAATTGATTGGGATCAAAGTTAATATAAAAATAAATAACATAACATAATTAACTATTTACATAAAGAAACTGGAAACTTTTTAGATATCTGATATATCTATCCTTATGTACTCATATACCATTCACAATCAACTCCGTTGTATGGTTAACGGCTGCTGCCTGATTCCTAGCACGGCAAGTGTAGTTGCCCACATGACTGGCATGGACATTGTCAATGCTGAGGACACTGTTTCTCTTGCCACCCTTCACGACCATGATACCTGAGTAGGAACTGATGCCGTAGCTGTTGAACAACCATTCGATGTCGATGGGCAAATCTCCAGTTGATATAAGGCATGTCACCGAGACAGAGTCTTCAACATTCGCTGGCTCTTCTCCAAAGCTGAACGGTGTAATTTTGGGTGGAACTTGCGGAAGTATTTAAAAAGGTTATTTAACAAGCAAGATTCGAGCCTGGGGTATTGTCGCCCTGCTAGCTTTTAGAATAATTTAACCTTGTAGCCCCCGAAGATTGCGTAGGTGGGTAGGAAGGGTTTTGTAACTTGGATCGAAATATAATTGAAAATGAACGTCAAAGGAAAAGAAAGATTCATTCATGCAATTGTAGCTCTCTTGAATACCATTGACAATCAATTCGGCCGTATACTCGACGGAGTCTGCATCGTTGCGGGCCTTGCAGGTGTAGTTCCCGGCGTGTCCGGCGTGCACTGAGTCTATAGTAAGGATACTCGCCTTTTTCCCACCCTTAACAATGGAGACGCCGGTGTACGCCTGAATGTTTTGACCATTGAAGAGCCAAGTGATGTCCATAGGCAGGTCACCCAAGTAAATAAGACAGTTAACCGAAACTGACTCCTCGAAGTTAACGGCATGATCACCAAAATCGAAGTGTGCAATTTTTGGAGGGACTTTGAGGGGGTGTGGATAAAAAATGGATAGTCAAATAAGGAAAAATGAGAAAATTAAATAAAAGAAATTAAGGATTCGTTGTACCATTCACTACTAGCTCGGCGGTATAGTTAACCGAGGTCGCCCGATTAACGGCAACACAGGTGTAATTGCCTGCATGGTGATCACGCACGAAGTCGATGGACAGTGCACTGATTTTCTTGCCCAGCTTAACCATTGACACGTCGTAGACATTTTCATTGATTTCGCGTCCGTTGAAGAGCCAAGCAAAGCTAACAGGAAAGTCGCCCGAGGTGACTAGGCACTGTACGCTTGCGGACTCACCAAAGTTCGAAGGATCCTCCCCGAAGTCAAAAGGAGCAATTTTGGGTGCCACTTATTGTTGGATATATAAGGGATTCAAATTCAAAATCAGAAAAAACAAACCAAAAGAAAGCAATATTCGATCAACTAAATGTGTACACTAGTTATAGATTAAAGATTAACCATTGACTTTCAGCTCGGCCGTGTGGTTCACACGTCCCGCCCGATTCTCAGCTACGCAGGAGTAGTTGCCTGCATGCTTTGCCGCCACCGCATCGATTGTAAGCTCGTTGATTCGCTTGCCCCGCCTGGTCGTTAGGATTTCAAGGTAATCCTCAAAGGGTTTGTCGTTTAGGGTCCATGTTATGTTGACGGGCAGATCACCGCCCGAAATCGTGCATTGCACATTAACAAACTCTCCGTAGCTCATGGACTCCTCGCCAAAAGAGAAGGCGCTTATTCGAGGTAAGGCTAATTAATCGTTACAATGGGGACACATTAATTAGACTATAATATAGGGAAAAACCTCTCTTTTAACTTTGTCATTTAATGCCCATATAATAAGCAGCATACAACAATAAATCTCTTTGATCTTGAGTCTTAGGACATTGACCTACATTTCCTTAAGTTTAAGAAGGATGCTTATTTCAACCGAAGGAAAAGGATATTGGTAAGTGATAAGTAAAAAAGGTAAGGGAAATTTAAATAAAAAGAAATAAGTTTTCTTCTAAGCTACTGATTCCTATAAAGAAACAAACCATTCACAATTAAGCGAGCTGAGTGGGCGGTCAGACCCGCCTTATTCTGAGCATGACAGGAGTAGAAGCCGGCGTGGTGAGCGGCCACAGACTCAATGGACAGGACATTGATGCGTTTACCGATGCGCGAGAAGGATATGTCGTGGTAACTATCTATGGTGGCATTGTTCAGTAGCCAGGTCACATTCATGGGGAGATCACCACCCAAGATAGTACACTGCACCGAGGCAGGCTCGCCGTAGTTCAGAGGTTCCTCGCCAAAATCGAAGGGTGCGATCTTGGGAGAGACTAAGCAGTGGTTCGGTTGTAAGAGTTGTTACAGACGTTAGCGTATGATAGTGAAGGATTGTATGTGTTGAGGAAGGTAAATACTTAGAGAGCTAAAAGCATTACGGTTACGCGTTAAGATGTATTAGTATCGAAACATACTCGAACGATTAGGGAACATTAGAAGTAACCTTAACCCCGTTTATTCTATTGTATTGTAGTAACTTAAGAGAATCGATCAAACAGTTTCGAATACCATTCACAGTCAGATTGACACTATAGCTGGTCATGCCCGCTGCATTACTGGCGATGCAGGTATAGATGCCCGTGTGAGCGGGACTGGCGCTGGAGATTGACAACATGCTCGTCTTACTGCTGATGCGATTGGTGCGCATTTGGGGCTGGAGCTCACCCGCAAAGGCATCGCTATCGCTGGCACTGCGCTCGAAGCTCCAATGCACTTTGATCGGGCGATCTCCTTTTTGGATTTGGCAGAACAAGTCTATGGAGTCGCCCATATTGATGAGGTCATCATAGGCAAAGGGCACAATTTGCGGCAGAACTAAATGTTTGGAGGGATCAGTAGTGTGTGTATGTTAGGCGGTACTTTTAAACGAGGCGAAAAATTGTACAAAATTATAGCTTTTAAATAGATATTTAGTCCTTATGATTATTTGACCGAACCATTAACGAACAACTCCGCGGTGTAGCTGACATTTCCGGCACTGTTGCTAGCCAGGCAGCTGTAGTTCCCAGAGTGAGCCGCCTTCACGGACTCCACAGTCAGCAGGCTGACGCGATCTCCGATTTTGCTTGCCATAATACCGAGGTGAGAAAAGAGAGGAAGACCGTTGTGGTTCCAACGAATTTTTAAGGGTAAGTCGCCCTTGGAGACATGACAGGTCAGTTGAACGTTGTCGCCGTCATTGGCCTCCGAGTCAAAGCTAAAGGGATAAATGCTGGGGAGTACTGTCATGGGAAGGAGGTGGCAAAGTAAAAATAAGATAATACAAACTAAGCCAGAAAATTGAGGAAATCATAAAAAGACTTAACACATTAAATGCATAGAGAATTAAGAATCACCATTGACTTTCAACTCTGCACTATAACTGCTCTCGCCTGCTGTATTGCGGGCACGACAAGTGTAGACACCACGATGCTCGGCGGCTATATAGTCGATATTAAGGGTACTCGATTTGCTGGACATACGTCCAATGACCACATCCCAGTCACCACTGGTCAGTGTCTGGTTGTTGAGGGCCCAGCTTATGTTAATGGGAAGATCTCCCTTAATAACCGTGCACTGTATGCCCATCGTTTCGCCGGAGTTAGACGCCTCGTCGCCAAAGTCGAAAGGTCTGATTTGAGGGGATACTAAAGAGTTCTTGTTGTGGTTAGAAAATCAAAACTAAAAATCAAAAAAAAATGAAATAAAGGCGTTTTTTAGGCTAGACCAAAAAATGTAAAAATTAACCATTGACAATTAGCTCTGCGGTTTGTTCTGCGCTGCCCGCCGCATTGCTGGCAATACACTTGAACAGTCCTCGATGATGTCCATTGATGGAATCGATACTTAATGAACTGAGTTTCGGTGACATTTTTATTATTCTTATGCCCGCGTTTTCGTTCGTTATGGGCTGTCCATTTAGTGTCCAGGTCAGCTGCAGTGGTGTATCTCCCTTGAAGACCATGCACTGCACAGCGGTACTGTCGCCATAGTTTGAGGGCTCGTCACCAAATACAAAGGGCATAACTTGTGGTGGTACTAAACGAAGAATGTTCAAGGATTTAAAGGAAAAGCTAACCAAAAGAAATCACATATGCAACACACAACGTCCTTCAGTAAGTGTTTCAGTTCATTCACCTCACTTTTTTATCTACTCTAAGAGAAACGCTTGTCATATTCACTTGGCACCTTTACGTTATTCAGTATTCAGTATAGTGAAAGTCAACTCACAGTCTAACATTGCTCGTTTTCCATTAAATGTGCGTGGAAGTGTTCCAACATCAAATATCGAACACAACAGCTGTTTTAGTGCTACTTAAGCATATATAAAGTACTACTTATCAAGGTGCTACACACAAACCATTCACTTGCAACTCGGCAATATATTCACTGCTCCCAGCCGCATTGTCGGCAATGCACTTGTAGACGCCGCGATGAAATGCATTTAGCGAATCAATATTTAGCGAGCTAGTTCGTTTGTTCAGACGAACTAAGCTGAAACCATTTTCACCATTCACAATTGGAGCCGAGTTGAGCGACCAGCGGATTTCTAGAGGTAAGTCCCCTTTGGGTACCACACAATTGGCACTAGCGATCTCACCCACATCAGCTGTTGCCTCGCCAAAGCTAAAAGGAAGCACCTGAGGTGGCACTTCAAATGGTCCAGTGGGTAATTTGTTAAAGGTCATTAATAAAATCAATTAAATAAATGCAACAACTTAATATAAACAGAATATTAATAAAATTAGTGTACAAATGATCCTAGTTTATTTCAGTCTGGACACAAACCATTCACATGTAACTCAGCGCTGTACTCAGCGCTACCAGCCTTATTTGTAGCTATACACTTGTACAGTCCACGATGTCGAGCTTCCAAAGCATCAATGCTCAGTGAACTGGTTCGTGGATTAAGACGCGACAAAGAAAAGCCATGCTCTCCCGTTATTATTGGTGCTGAGTTTAACGTCCAGCGTATTTCCATAGGCAGATCGCCCTTGGGAATCATACAAAATACACCCGCGATCTCGCCAGTATTTGCGGGCTCTACGCCAAAGTCGAATGGTTGAATTTGTGGGGGCACTTGGGATGGGGACAAATCAAAGGAATGGATAAATTAAGTCATTAATACAAAGTCTACAAGAACTACATATTCGATCCTTATATCCAAATATCTTTATCTCTCATAAGACCAACCATTCACTTCTAGTATTGAAACATACTCAGCATAGCCCGCCGAGTTGTTGGCTATGCACTTGTAGCTGCCTCTATGTACAGCTTCCAAGGAATCCACGTTCAAAGAGCTTGTGCGTTTATTCAGACGCACTATTGTGAAACCCATTTCTCCGTTGACTATTAGAGCCGAATTAATAGTCCAGTATATATCCAATGGCAGATCACCCTTGGGCACGACACAATTGACACTGGCAACCTCTCCACGATTCAGAGGCTCCTCTCCAAACGAAAAAGGGCTAATCTGTGGTGCAACTGTATTTAAAGTTTTATTACTATTGTGAACGTTCAGTTTTGATATTGACCAGTCAATCTTACAAAACACCGAATAAACAGAGAAATTTGTTAATGGTTAGAAGGCTACAGCAGCAACAGTGGATAGTAAGAAGGATGTTTAGTTAAAGGACTCGACAATTAAAGTACCATTAACTTGCAAGGTATCGGAATAGATTCCGCGACCCGCCTGATTCTGGGCATTGCAGCTGTAGACCCCACGATGTATTGCCTCCAAGGCATCCACACTCAAAAAGCTTGTACGACTATTCAGCTTCATAATGGTGAAACCGTCCTTTCCTGATTCGATAATCTTGTCGTTTAGACTCCAGTGAATCTTTAAAGGCAAATCCCCTTTGAATACGACACAATTGATGCCCAGAACATCGCCCATGTTAAAAATTTGATTGCCAAAATGAAAGGGCAGGACGAGAGGCAAAACTGTTTGGTAAACGATATGTGAAAATAAATTTAAAGAAATAATAACCAAATAAAATACATAAGGAAACTAATGTTACACCCTGAAAAATACCGTTCACTTTTAGCTCAGAGATGCTATAGCTAGATCCTGCCTTGTTCTCTGCTATACACTTGAAGAAACCGCGATGGTACTGCTCGACGGCCGCTATGTTCAAGACACTGGTTTTCGGTGATAGCTTCAATATGGTAATTCCCTCCTCACCGTTGATAATGGGCCGCGAGTTAAGGGTCCACTTGATCGTTATGGGCACATCGCCCTTTTGAACCATGCACTGCACACCCGCGTTTTCGCCGGTGTTGACAGGATCATCGCCAAATGAGAATGGTGCAATAGACGGTGGCACTGATAGAGTGTGAATTTTGGATTGGTGACTTTGATGGGAAACAGAACTGAACATAAACTAAACAATCATAATTCCTAAGTTACTACGACGGAAGACAAAAGGATTAACCGTTGACTGCCAGCATTGCCGACTGCCTAGTCTCGCCAGCATTGTTGGTGGCCACACAGGAGTAGTTTCCCGCATGGCGAGCTCGGACGGATTCAATACTCAGCACACTGATTCGCTGACTATTACGAGTGACAACAACACCATCGTTCGTGAAGACACGGCCTCCATTTTTCGTCCAAGCGATATCAAGGGGTAGATCACCCTTGTTAACAGTGCAGTAGGCTGATACCATGTCCAGCTCGTTGATGCTGTCCTCTCCAAAATCAAAGGGAAGCACTTGGGGCAGGACTTTTTGACGGAGGATTTGGTGGAGTTGATCAAGTAAAAACAAACAAAAGAGTTCAAATTAGTGGATGTAATGTGATGGAGCTTAACCATTGACAGCGAGCATGGCCGATTGCCTTGTCGCCCCGGCATTGTTGGTGGCAACGCAGGAATAATTCCCAGCATGACGAGCTCGTACGGATTCGATGCTTAAAACACTTAGTCGTTGACTGTTTCGGTTAACTAGCAAACCATCATTGGTATAGACACGTCCACCATTCTTGGTCCAATAGATGTCCACGGGCAAATCTCCCTTGTTAACAGTGCAGGAGACTGAGACCATGTCCAGCTCATTGATGCTTTCTTCACCAAAATCGAAGTTCACAATTTGAGGCAGAACTGGGAGAGGATTGGTTAAGGAAACGAAAGCAAAGCAAAGCAAAGCAAAGAAAAATCAAATACCAAAGCTACAAAATTTGGAATTAATTCAAATCAGCTTTCAACCATTGACAGCCAAAACGGCCCAATGTTTGCCCTCTCCAGCATTATTGGTGGCTATGCAGGTGTAGTTGCCTGCATGACGAGCGCGAACGGACTCAATACTCAAGACACTCATGCGAGTACTGGTCTTGGTAACTACAATGCCATCATTGGTATAAACACGTCCGCCGTTCTTTGTCCAGGCCACGTCGATGGGCAGATCGCCCTTATTGACCGTGCATGAAGCAGATACCATGTCCAGTTCATTGACGCTCTCCTCGCCAAAGTCGAAGGACACTATCTGAGGCAGTACTTGGTTGGGATGGAGGGTGAAAGAAAACATAACGCTAAAATATTGATAACTACCAATCAAGAGAATTGCTCAGCTACTAGCAGAATAAAAAGCTAATCAATATCGATTCATTTGTCATCACCATTGACACGTAGTTCCGCCGTATGATAGACAATGCCTGCGGCATTTCGGGCTACACATGTGTAGTTGGCCCTGTGGCGAGCATGGACCGACTCAATGCTGAGCATACTGATGCGTTGAGTGGTCTTTGTAATCAGAATACCATCGTTGGACATAAGACGTGCCACGCCTAGCTTCGGTTCTGGTGCTGTTGTCCAGTACACCTCGAGCGGGGTATCGCCCTTGTTGATCGTGCATGTGGCAGAGACCATATCGTTCATATTAATTGTTTCCTCGCCAAAGTCAAAGGGTACTATTTGTGGCGGCACTGAGTTAAATCGAATAAAGTATCGAATGAATTATCGAATAGAAAGAAGCGACCATCGATGAAGGGTTTACCGAACCTGAAAAGTTACCCGCCCAGTAGATATTTTGGCACTCAGCTCTTTGATAGGAGCTGGCGCAATAGGAGGAAAGTCTTAACTTACCCATGACTTGAACCTCCAATGAGCCACGAGCAGAATAGCCTTCCTGATTCTTAGCCACACACGTGTAGGTCGCTTGGTCCGAATTGCGTTCGACGTTCTCGATGATAAGGGTGCCATTGGGGAATACCTTTTGCTTGCGATTGATTGGTAGTGCGCGATTATCTATAAAAATAATTAGTACAGATTGGTTTCGTTCCTACTTCTATTAATCCCTTTTTTGGTTCTTACCTCGTTCCCAGACAATTGAATCAATGGGATAACCAGCAACGGGACAAGTTACCATAAGGGTTTCACCTGCGACGATCGCTTTCTTTTCCATTTGACGAATGTAGGGCAGGCCGTACACGTTTAACTTGGCCGAGTGCTCTGCCACTCCAACTTTGCTCTTTGCAATGCACTTGTAGAGACCACCATCGTTAGCATGAACGGACGTAATGTTCAGATATGACACGACATCACCATTCACGGTAACATACTGTCCCACTTGATAGCGATCATTGTTGGCAATCTTCTTGCCGTCCAGTTCCCAGGATATTTCAGGAGTTGGGTTTCCACCAGCAACGCACTTTAAGAACACACTTGGTCCGGGTTCCATGGTCTCCTCTTGGAAGGCCTGACGAATGACGGGTGGATCGAAGCGACCTCCCAGCTTTAACTCAGCGCTAGCCTCCGCAGATTCCTGATCGTTGCGTACGAAACATTGGTACATTCCCTTGTCCTCCTTCTTCACTGACTCAATGCGCAGAACTGGCTCGCTGTGTCCCATGGCCTTGCCATCCTTCATCCAGCTAACGGTTTTGATCGGATTACCAGCATACTGACAAGTAAATACTGCGGGACGTCCAAAGTCAACAGTTTGTGTGGGGGGGTCAATTTTTGCAGAAAGCGGAGCGGTGACAGTTAACACAGTCTCAACACTTTCACCACCCACTGAGTTATTGACAACACACAGATACTTTCCAGAGTCCTCGACAACTGCGTCCTTAATGATGAGTGTGCCGGAAACCTGCTTGACGCGATCATTCAGCACGACGGCTTGTTTGCGAGTGGTTCCTTCGATGAACTTGTACCATCTGGAATGAGAGACACATGAATTAGTGGATTCCATTGCAGAGTCTTAGGTTGGCGTGGGACAACAGGCAAAAGATAAGCAAATATCTGAAGAATTCTTCGACTCACGGCTGGATCACAAACTATTTTACTTACCTGTTGTTTTCCGGCATTAGACTTCACGTACTTACCTGTATCTGTGGGTCGTAAAAATTTGCTGATCTTTTGCTCTGTTTTGGGATATGGGATATGGGAGGAATGGCCCTGGCAGAGTAAAAAGCATCCTATCGACATGATAAACCCTATCCTGGACACATGTAATCTACTTGGATACCCAAGTATCCTGAGTCTATGGAAATGATATTGCTTCTATCAGGAAATGAAAACTGTGGCTTATCCCTTGGGCTTGGTCCCGCAAACCATTTTTTAAAGCAAAGACTACTAAGAGTTACCTAAAAAGTGGCGTTGGAAAGGATTGACCCAGACACAAGATTGCTATTTGATTGCCAGCTCTTCTTGTCATCTCTTGAAGGCGATCACCCGAAATTTTTGGTGCAACACTGCCCACCGGTTCTGCAAAGGATCATTGTGAGCCTCATGCTTATATTTATAACTATATACAAAGTTATATTGAAAGAACTGCCTGATTGTTTACTGAAGAACAACTAACCGTGAAAAAGGCACAGGATATGCTTGAGCTTGGCAAAGCAGAGCGAAACTCGTCGCAATTTCTTTAACAAATGTAAAGCTTTTGGATTCCCCTGAAAAGGTCGGAGCCTTGGCCCCAATGGGTTCTATAAAAATGAATAAAAATTAAATTATAATAAGCGAAAACTGACTGAGAATGTATTTAAAAGTAAAATGTGGAAATTAACTACCTGATTAAAGGCACAGGATACGCCTGAGCCTGACAAAGAAGTGCAAAACTCTGCCCAAAATATCGCACGAAAGTATAGCTCTTCATATCGGAGGCAAATGTTGGACTCTTGGCGCTGACTGGCTCTAAAATTATTAAGGATCACAGCATCGAATACAGTTAAAACCAGTTGACAGTGAAGTTCCGCAAAATAGCTAAAATAACTTATGAATTACTGAAGCTAACAAATGAGTGCGAAAGATCAGAGGTTCTTCCCTTGGGAAAACTCTTTTAAAGACCATTAAACAGAAAACTGAGCTGAAATGTTACCTAATGTATGGGACAGGATAAGCCTGAGCCTGGCAGAGCAACACAATGTCACTTGAGCTGGCACCAGTAAGACTAGAGATTTTCGAGACACTGGCAAACGTGGGCGCCTTGGCACCGACAGGCTCTGAAATCGAAAAAGGATTACGGATTTAAGCTGAATAGCGGGAAATACCTAATGAAAACTGTCTGAGGAGGGTTGGATGGGTGTAAGGTACCTCATGGCAGGCACTGGAAAAGCCTGAGCCTGACACAGAAGCGCAAAGCTTTGGTTGACATGACGACTATAGGAGAAGACATTGGAGTCCGTCGAGAATGTTGGCGGGCGAGCACCAATGGGCTCTAAAAATCACAGGAATTGGATCTTGAGTATCAATTGTAAGACTTAAAAACTGCCTGAATAACAGAGTAAAATAATTGGGATGTGGGCTACCTCATACTGGGTACAGGATAGGCCTGCGCCTGACAAAGTAACGCGAAGCTCTGACCAACTGGACGCGCATAAGAAAATGAGTTGTAATCCGTCGAGAATGTGGGCGCCCTTGAGCCGATGGGTTCTGAAAGGGGTTTACATAATATATTTTAAATCTAAGGCATCCTCAAAAACTGCCATTGGGGTTTGGTTATTCGCTTCACTTGCCTAATAATGGGAACCGGAAAGGCCTGGGCTTGACACAACAAGGCGAAACTAGAGCTGATGGAGCGCTCAAAGATGCTGCCCTTTGAATCACTCGAGAAAGTAGGGGCCTTGGCGCCCACAGGTTCTAAAAGTGAATCAAATGTCAAGGATTTGTTTAAATATTTAAATAAGCCTAGAACCAGTTGACAGGTGTTAGTCAAAGATCTCACTTTATTTCTTATTACCTAAATCTGGGCACTGGAAATGCCTGCGCCTCACATGTCAAAGCCAAGCTACTGTCCTGCGGGCCTTGAATACCAAAAGATGTAGCAACACTTGGAAAACTAGGCCCTTTAAATCCGACAGGTTCTAAAAAGGTTACCCAACCATTAATTGCAATAACTAAAAAAACTGAAACTATCTGAATGTTGAATGTGGGTGAGTCGAAGATTACCTAAAAACAGGCACTGGGAACGCTTGCGCCTGACAAAGCAGCGCAAATGTCGCGTTCCTTGCTACATTTTGTTGAAAGGTTTGTATGCCCGTGGGTACAGCTGGTGCCTTGGAGCCGATTGGCTCTAGAAACAAAGAAATGGCAAGAATTAAAAAGATCCTTCAAGGAAACAACTATGAAAACTGCCCTTCCGTTGGAAAGATTCACCAAGGGAAAATAAATTTTCCTTACTGCTAATGATTAAAGGGTTGTATAATTGAAATAGGAAGGCTCTAAAATTTTTCAATTATATGTATCATAAGTGTAATGAAGTCTCATTTTGCAGAGTCAGAAAAATAGAGAGTAATTTACTCTAAGTGAAAACCTCCTTTATTTATTATTCACCTTTCAAAAGGATTGGGCTTACATGATCATAAATCGCACTAAAATCTTAATGTTGCTTCTATAATCAGTGAAAATCTCAGCAATATTCATATTTACTTATTTTTAGTGACAGATGAAATTTTATTGCGGTTAATTTAAATAATTACATACGAATTCAAATGACCTTTAAGCTATTCATTCCTATGTAATACATGTGCAACAGGCTAGGCGACCACAACAATTTTTATTGATGAAAGCAACAGGGGATTTTCCAACTTTGATAATAAAACTCAACCTTAAGCTTTCACTTGTAATGTGCGACGTGACCTTTGACACAGAAATCAAAAGTTTTCGTGACGTTGAACTCGGTAAACTCAGCCAGAAGAAAAAACTGGAGTGAACAGGGCAAACAACACATAAAAATTTAATGAAGGTCAGTGTTACGACCTTAGGCTACTGCCACTGGAGGCATGCGCAACAAAGACGTTGCAACAAGTGCGTCAGCAAGAAAAGAGGGATAGAGAAAGGGAGAGACATGCAAAAGCTGAGGTAAAAACAAAAAGCGTAAGTTGACCCAGAAACGTGTGTTCATTCATAAAACCGGTAAAAGAGCGAGCACACAGAATACACAAGTTCCACAATTAAATAAGAGCGCGCGCACGAAGGGGTAATTGCTTGGGAAATTTTTGTGGATTGCGAGTATGCGTAGTGGGCGAAGAGAATTAAACAATTTCACTCTCTCTGGTGAACGACAAAACGAAAATAACTCACCACGAGCAGCAAATAAAACCAAGACAATTGTTCCCCTTCGTGCGTAAAGTCAGCTGCGTTGATATTATGTCTCTTTCTAACGGGCAATTTGTCATTGGTAATGAGAATTTTATTTATTCAAGAAGAATAGATAAAATATTGGCTTAATGAAATTCTATTCATAAGCGGTTACATTGAAAATAAATAACTAATAAATATAGTATCGAGCGGTTGACCTGATCTTCAAAACATTTTCATTTGGTCCTAATTGATATAACTTAGTGCTACATGCCAATTATTAAAAATGTCTAATATAACCTTATGTCTAATATAACCTAAAATGTAATCAGAATACGGATCATAACAAACTATACGCCAAAGGTTCCCCAATAATAGAAGACAAAATGAGTTCCCCTTCAGTTTGTTTACGTTTTTCCGTTTGCATTGCCTTTTTGTATTGACTTTGTTTAGGCGAGCTCAAGTTGGCTCATCGTTTTCAGTTTCATTTTCACCATCGCACCATTTTCACCATCAATGCTCTTTGACTCATGAGATAAGAAAGAGAGAACGCGCGGGAGAGAGCATTCATAAACAGCTGTTTATATTCTTGTTTACAAACTTTCACGCACACATGCACAATTCACACCCACTCTAGTGGTTGCCTAAAGATTAGGAGAAGGGAAACAGTGCCCGTTTTTATAGCCTTTGCTGTTGTTGTTTCCTTTTTATTTTGCGCTCACCAACTAACGGTTTGTTTATTTAGCTTGGTTTATATGCGTGTGTCTGCGCCGTTTTGTGTTTGTATCTGTTTACACATTCGCTGGTGCGCGTTTTATCAATGAATAACAAACGCCTTACCGTCACCCACAACATAATGCAAGCAGACAAATTGCAATTGAATGGTGATTTTAAGGCTCTAACCTGGTTACGTGTACTGGAAATGCCTGCGCCAGACAAAACAGAACAATGTCCTGGCCTAAGTTCCTTTCAATGCCCGTCCACTTTGTATCTGTGGAAAGTGTGGGCGCTTTGGCCGACACGGGTTCTACACGTAAAACGATGTTAGGTTATTATTTAAAATGGAAAAAGGACTTTCCTGAATGTTGGAAAAGGGTATTGTGGCTAGGACATTTACCGGAAACTTGGAGCTGGATAGCCTTGTGCAGGGCATAACAGTGAAATATCTGTGCCTTTGTGCAGCTCAAAGGGTTTTGTCATTATCGAGGGTATCCGTGGCGCTGTGCTAGAAACAGGCTCTGAAAATATTTATTTGAAACGTGAATAAGATTTCATTGAATGAAGCCGAAAGCACCGGGAGGTATTAATCATACTATTAACCAACAAGGACTAACTAAATATAAGATCCCTGTTAATGTATTTTACACTGTCTAACCTGAACGATGGTACTGGATACGCCTGAGCTGGACAAAATAAGGCCAAATTGGTGGAGAGCATACGCTCGATCCACGAGCGTTTGATATCATTGGAGAGCAGAGTCGGAGCCTTACCACCCACAGGTTCTGCATGGACAAATTTAAGTATTACAAGTGAAATGTATTTATTTGAAAGCTTTCTGCATGTTGGGATACTAAACAAGTCCTGCTTACCGAAAGTTGGGCGCTGGAAAGCCCTGAGCAGGACACAGCAGGGAAATCGATTGTGCCTGATAGAGCTCAAGAGGTTTCTGGATAAGAGCTGGTATTCTTGGGACTGTACTTGAAATCGGTTCTGTAAATTGGTTGGACATTATTCGTAAAGTAAACTTAAGCTCAAGCCTGATGTTGGATTGGATATTTCAGTATTTTTGTGAGCTAATGACCCAAGTGCTTTAAGCCTTACCGAAAATGTGGTGCAGGATAACCTTGAGCTGGACACAAAATGGAGATACTGGACAGACCAGCAACAGTTAAGGGACGTGACTGCAATGGTGGAACTTTTGGAGCAGTGCTCGAAACAGGTTCTGAAAACAGGATATAAAGCTAGACCTTAGGGAAAAGAAAATTACGACTACCCCTGAATGTTGTTGGAAATTACCTAAAGGCTGGAACGGGGTACCCTTGAGCGGGACATAATATGGCCAACGTGCTTGATCCTGCATAGGTTTTCATATCAAATTTAGCCAGGGAGATAACCTTGGGTACAGTGCTGCTAATGGGTTCTGTTGAGATTAAGTAAAGTTGCCATAAGCGACGGAATATTATGACAAGGAGAACTGCCTGAATGTGAGCGAGATGGATAAGATGGATAAGATGGATAAGATATCCTTACCGAAAGCCGGGCACTGGGTATCCCTGAGCTGGACATATAATCGCAACTGTCTCATCAACTTGAACGTAGACAAGATTGGTTTTCTGTATAAGGGCAACCTTAGGAGCTGCACCGCTAATGGGCTCTGAAAATCAATTAATAAGCGAATTCATATACTTTCCATGAGGCCTAAAAAGCTGTCTAAATGTTGGGCTTCAAAACGGGGACTGACTAAAGGAAGGAGAAAGGCTTACCTAAAAAATGGCACCGGATAGGCCTGTGCCGGACATAGCAATGTTGAACTCCCACCCAGTGATACATCGACATTTCGTGTCTTGTCACCTGAAGTTAGCCGTGGACCTACGCTGCCTACGGGCTCTAAAAGACCAAGAACAGACGGGATAATTAAAAAGTCAAATCAAAAGAAGCTTTAAAAACAGCCTGAACCTGGAGTATCGGATATTTTATATATATGAAGTTGCAGTTGAGATTCTATTTTTTCTGAAACTTGAAAATAAAAATTCTAAACCTACGGCAGTTTACCTAAAGAACGGCATAGGGAAAGCCTGACCAGGACAGAAGAGCGTAAATGTGTTTCCCACACGTGCTTCGGCGTTTTTAAGTCGATTCTCAACACTTATTTTAGGTGCTACGCTGCCCACGGGCTCTAAAAAGGATGAAACACTTTAATGTAAGGATTGCTATAATTTGGATTCTAAGATTTGCCGGAATGTTGAGTCAAGCTGTCTTTAAATATCTAGAAGGTTTACCTAAACATCGGCATTGGATACGATTGGGCAGGGCAGAAGAGTGTGAAGGTGGAGTTCAATTGAGCAGCAGCGTCCCTCAGCCGTTCACCAACATTTATTTTGGGTCCCACAGAGCCAACAGGTTCTATATAGGAAAATACAAGCTCATGAATTCTAAGGGTAGCTTTTAATTGAAAACTGCCTGATATTAACTTTGACATTTACCTATAAGCGGGCACTGGATAGGATTGTGCTGGACAGAAAATACTAAGATCTCCTTCCACTGGCACCTCAGCATCCTTGCGGCGTTCCCCTATGCTAATTTTGGGTGGAACACTACCCACAGGCTCTTGAATGGGAAAATTTTATAAGAAGACTTAATTACAAACTGCTCAAACTTTGAATCGAAGTTTGTGGATGGGGTACTTCAGTAGCTTTTTCCCCCTTGGCCTATCAGTCAAGTTGCGTGACAGGAAGTTATGAATGGGTCTTGGCAGGGGTAATGGGATGAGATGGGAGTGGCAGCTTTCAACAATTGGTAGCCAATGGAGCTTGTTAGCTTTGTCATGCTCGATTTAAAAGGACTAAAGGACTTTATGAAAATTGAAATTGTGGTCCTTGACATTTACCTATAGAAGGGCACCGGGAAGGCCTGTGCGGGACAAAATATGGCAACGGTCTGGCCGAAACTAATGCTGTCTCGTGTGAAACCATCCTGCTTGTTGACACGCGGAGCTACACTACCCACAGGCTCTGAAAAGGAGAGGCCACATTAAAGAAGCCACAAGCTTATAACCTTAGGAAAAGACATTTACGAGGACTGCAGATAAAGGAGCTAGGATACTCGACTGATTTACCTATAGTTGGGCACTGGATACGCTTGGGCGGGACATTGTATGGCAATATCCTGGCTGCTACTGATGCGATCATGATTAAATTCATCCTTTCGACTAACCCGAGGCGCCACATGGCCAATCGGTTCTGTAAAGTAAAAACTCATTAGAAACTTTCCCTGATATGTCCTGAATGTGTGAAACAGTTTACTTTAATACGCCTTGTAAGGACTTTTACATAAAATTCTAAGCCCAACGCTGTTTCATCCCTAACTCGAAAATTAATTAGTTAACAATAAGCTTATCGAAGTCACCCAAAAACCTGGAAAAATTACCTATAAGCAGGCATTGGGTAGGACTGGGCCGGACAAAGCAAAGCCAATGAGCTCATGGCCTTGGCCAAGAAGATGCCAACCTTGTCCTTAATCTCTACTTTTGGTGGAACGGAGCCCACAGGTTCTGTAAAAAGTATAATCATAACTTTTATGGGAACTGTATATATCAGAATAGCAAATACTTTAAAGGACATTTTATTACCTAAATGCTGGCATTGGGTAACCCTGAGCCGGACACACCAAGCTCAGGGCAGAGCTCGACTTTATGATGGATATTTTGATCTTATCATTTAGATCAACTTTTGGTGCAACAGAGCCGACGGGTTCTAAAAAGAATTGTCAGGACTTCAATTTTAGAAACTTAAAAGGAAGATTGCTTGAAGAACTGCCTGAATGAGAGGCTTACCTTGAGGAAGGCATTGGATAACCCTGAGCAGGACACAAAATACTAAAGGATGCATTCGTGGCCTTGGTAGATAGCTTCAATTTATCGTCCATATTAACTTTTGGTGCAACAGATCCTATAGGTTCTGAGAATATCAAAGGTATCAAAGATATTATTTTGGGCACGAAACTGAACTACTGCCTAAAATGGGAATAGGACTTTGAGAATTTCCTATGAACAAAATTTCTACTCTGTTACAAAATCTCAAGCGTCGTTAAGCTATGAGTTGTATTACCTATAAGCAGGCATGGGGTACGATTGCGCTGGGCAGAGCAAGTTCAAGGGCTCTCCCGAAGGCTTGTCAAGCCACGTTATGCGGTCTTTGACATCCACCTTAGGTGCCACACTACCCACGGGCTCTGCAAACAAACTTAATATTGTCAAACCTAGAACAACCCAACTTCAAAAACTGCCTGAATTGAATGGAGGCTTACCGTGAAACAGGCATAGGATACGACTGCGCTGGACAAAGCAAGCTTAAAGAGGAGTTCTTGGGCTTATCGACCCATTTAATCCGATCATTTGAATCAACTTTGGGTGCCACGCTGCCCACAGGCTCTGCAATGGATTAGATTCTATTTATTGATGCCGCTTAACCTAAGTACCTTGTCTAGACCATTGAAACCTGAATGCTGGAATAATCTTACCTATAGGAAGGTACCGGATATGATTGTGCCGGACAGACTATGGCCAGACTGTGATTCAATGCCGTTCGAGCATAGTTTATTTCGTCCTTAATATCGACTTTGGGTGCAACACTACCAACAGGTTCTACGAGTAAAAATATGTATTTGATCTTCAGATAAAGCCAGAAAATGAAACTAGGAAATTATTTGAAGCAGAACCTGAACATGGGATAAGGTATGAATGTAACTTGTGTATGGAATGGAGCCTTGGAAAGCATTTGTCTATATTGTTTATACTGTAGTGTTTAACTAACCGAACTATGGGCACAGGAAAAGCCTGGCCAGGACATTGCATCGAAAAATCTTCCAAGAGTTTTACTTGTAGAACTTGAAACTTATCGTGAAGACTTATGATTTTGGGCGGCATAGATCCTATGGGTTCTATAAAGAATTAAGTTATATAAACATAGGACTTTAGACTGCCATAAGTATAGGATAAGGATTGGAGAACTAACCGAACAATTGGTACAGGATATGCCTGTCCAGGACATTGCATAGCATAGTTTTCGTTTAATTTCACTTCAACAAATTGAAACTTGTCATGTAGATTTGTAATTTTGGGTGGCACCGATCCAATGGGCTCTGATCAGAGAAAAAAATTAAATGAATAACATTTGCAGGAACTTAACTCAAAGCTCAAGATGTTGGTAGGGCATAACACTAAACATTAATGGAAACTAACCGCACAACAGGCACTGGAAACGCTTGTCCGGGGCATTGAATCGCAAAATTTTGGCCCAAATTCACTTGCATCAATTGAAATTTATCATTGATATTGTTTATCTTCGGAGGGACAGAGCCAATGGGTTCTAAAATGTAAGCCATTCGTTTATGGATTAAAAATAAATGCAGGCTTATTTGAAAACATCCTGAAGGTATAGGGAAACGAGATTTACCTATTAACAGGCACTGGAAATGCTTGACCAGGACACAGCATGGCATAGGTCAGTCCCTCAAGAACTTCCATGGTACGAACTCTCTCTAGCAAGTTTAGTTTTGGCGGCACGGAGCTGACAGGCTCTAGAGGATAATTACAGGGTTTGAAATTTGGCAGATAGGATTGCTCAGAATGTTGGGAATAAAGCTAATGACACCCACCTATAAGCTGGTATAGGAAAGGACTGCGCCGGACACTTAAGACTCAATGTCTTCCCCACATAGGCACGAGCATTGGCCACTTCGTCGTCTATGCTAACCTTGGGAGGAACACTGCCAATAGGTTCTAAGAAAATAAAAAGTATTACTGTACCTAAAAGTTGGTATAGGGTACGATTGTGCCGGACACTTAAGACTAAAGCTGGCTCCTAATTTGGATCGCGTATTGGATAATTCGTCGGCCATGTTCACCTTGGGAGGAACACTGCCTATGGGCTCTGTAAAAAGACACTGAGCTTGAAAACTGCCTGGTTGAAAGGACAATTTCTTAAAGTAGGAATAATAAAAAGGCTGCCCTGTGTTCAACATGCTACGTCATTAAAATAAAGAATGAATGCATGACATGCAGTAGTACCTGAACGCGGGCATGGGATAGGACTGGGCCGGACAAAGAAGTGCAAACGCGCTGCCTCCTTCCATTTCGCGTGTTTGCAGCTTATCCTGTACGTTTATTTTGGGCTTGACAGACCCAACAGGCTCTACAAATCATTAAAATTATTGAGATAGACTAAAATGATATATAGGAAAACTGGCAGCTGACGTATGGGTTGGGCTAATCTTTATATAACTAGGAACGGGTACAATTGTGCAAGTTATAGATACTTTTCCTGAAATATAATCTAAGGATATCGAGTAAAGCAATCCCTATGACATTCTGAGATACAATCCAGAGTATATTGTCTGATAAATACTTTCTTGAAGAGCCACCACCTGAGAGACAAAACATCTCGAAAACACCACTAAAAGTTCTGATTTGTCGACTTCCCCCTAGTTTGATCTCGAGAGCATTACCTGTATGCAGGCTGTGGGTAACCTTGAGCTGGGCACAGCAGACTTAGGCTTTTAAAGCTCTTAACTTTAACATGTTTAAGATCATCGGCATTTACTATTTTCGGACTAACGCTTCCAATGGGCTCTGCAATAGAAGGATACACTCATGGATGGAAGTGACGCAATTTATTTGAAAACTCCTTATGTTCGTTTAAGGATAATCATTACCTATAAAAGGGCTGAGGATATGCCTGGGCCGGACACAACAAGCTTATATTTTGTGCACTCTTCGCTTTAATTAATTTATATTCTTCACCTGTATTTATCTTTGGACTAACACTGCCAACAGGTTCTGTAATTGGGTAATTTATTATATATGTATCACCTTCGATTCCCAAGTGAAAGGATATAAAAAACTGCCTGAATTGGGAATGAAATAGTAGTAAGTCTTACCTATAGAATGGCACAGGGAAGGCTTGCGCTGGACAAAGCAATGTTATATGACTGCCAAGCTTGGTTTTGGTGGTTCGCGAATCGTCGCCTGAGGTGAGTCTAGGACCAACACTACCCACAGGTTCTTAAAATAGATAGAGTCGCTTTTAGGTACTTTGGTTTTTGGGAATTACTCTAATGAAATGCCATATATAAGCTAATGTTGAGATAGGGGACAGTACCTATAGAAGGGCACAGGAAAGGCCTGAGCAGGACAAAGCAGAGTAATGTGACTCCCAAGAGTGACTTTAGTAATTCGTGATTCATCGCCAGAGGTTAGTCTTGGACCAACACTGCCTACAGGCTCTACAATTTGAAAACGAAGTTTTAATATTCAGCATATAAGGATTTGAGAAACTGGGACCTTATGTTGGGATGGAAGACATTACCTAAAGAAAGGCACTGGATAGGCCTGGGCTGGACACATCAGTGCAACGCTCTTGCTAAGAGGAACCCGGATGAGTGTTATGTGTTCCTGATTACCATTGCCGTTTAACTGTGGACTGACACTACCCACGGGTTCTGTTTCAGGGAAAAATTGTACATTTTTAAATTGGAATGGGTCGGGAAGGGCGTTGCCTAAATGTTGGGTTGGTTTACCTATAGACAGGCACTGGATACGCTTGTGCGGGGCACATGAGTGTGGCGGACATGCCCAATGAAACCTTAGGTATTTTAATGGATTCATCACCAAATGATACTCTTGGACTAACACTTGCCACAGGTTCTTTGAGTAAAAAATTAATCTTTATTAATAAGCTTAGCATTTAAAGAGGATCTATGAAAGAACCTAATGTTGGGCTTGACTTTGTCTATGTATATCTTTATCTTAGTGGATAAAGGCTATGTCTTACCTAAACAAAGGCATGGGATACGATTGTGCTGGACAAAGTAGTGTTATTGCATGTTGGGCAGGATATTGGAGAACCTTTATGTCATTGCCAGAGAGCAATCGAGGCCCAACGCTGGCAACGGGTTCTTGAAAAAAGAGGTAAGAAAATACACCAAGTGATAGGACAAATTTCAGAACTATGAAAACCCTTTGAAGTTGGTTTTTTCTATTGGGGAAAATTGAAAGCTGGCCCACCTAAAGGATGGTGCTGGATATGCTTGAGCAGGACAAAGCAAGGTTAAACTCCCATTGGCCGCGCTTGTGAAGCTGCTACTTGTCAAGGTGGTTGGAAATTTTGGGGAAACCCTGCCAACTGGTTCTGTGAATGAATCAAAACGGAACATTAATTGGAACATAATATTGGATTTAAGGACTTCATAATCAATTGCGATTAGAAATGTTTCTTGATGGCACTTACCTTGGGCATATGACTTGAAATTACATGAAATATTTCGAAAATACAGACTCTGAGGTAAGGCTCTGATCAACCAATTTTGTATTACAGCGGACAATAAGAAATCGGACAATATATTTAATCTGAACTCTTGGCTTTATTTCAAGCCTACAATTTAGTCGAGTACCCTATCCCAACATTCAGGCAGTTTTCAAATTAAGTTCTTCCTAAGAGCAACAAATTTTTGATTGATGTTGAAATTAAAAATTATTCATCAAGTTACAAATTTAAAAAGATTAAAACAATGTCTCATTTTTTCAAAATGTTGTTGCTCTTAGTATATATTTAATAATATAGTTTACTTAAATGGAACTACTAAGTTTATGTAAGCTTACTAGTTCGGAGGAAAAACAAAGAGGAAGTATGTTTTATGCTTTTTCCTTAAACATTTACTTCTGATAAGTTTTTCCAAAATATTTGAAATATGATTTATTTTTATATTTTGCATTATGAAAATAGAAAGCAGTTTAAATTTAATTTATTTTATATATATTTTAAATTTAATTTAATTTTTTTCATTTTTAATTTAATTAAATTTAATTGTATTTATTTAATTTTTTTTTTTTTAATTTTGCATATTTATTATCTTTAATCATATTTAAAATATTTATTTTAATTAAATAAACCAAGAAACTCTAATAAATAATTTTATTACTTGTCGTTTAAAGTTTCTTGTTTTATATTTTATTTGGATTCAGCCAATTAAACTGCATACAAATATAATCTTTTATTTGGACTATTTTCATTTATCAATGAATATTAATTATAATATTAAAATTTATTCAATTTTATTCTATTAAATAACTACAAAGCTTTAAATATCAATGTGTATTTGTATAAAGTTTATTTGGCTTATTTACTTCAAATTTTTCTGTTCTGTGGGGAGCACTTTTAATAATTTTAAAGCCGCCTTTTTTCATTAAAGATTTTAATATTTTTCTTAGTTTTTATAGAAAGTTGTAAAGCATGGAATTTCGTTGTATACCAATGGCTGTCTTTATCACGTACACAAACCAAGACTTTATCAAGAGGAGGGTTCTTGTTTCGGCTAGAAACATGAAATTATTTCAATATTCGTTGATGTGATTTGACGGCTTGAGATTGCTTGAGTTGAATTATAATTTTACGTAATTAACTTAGACATATTTAATGATATTAAATTTTTAAAATTAACGCCATTTTTATTAGTTTGGCTTATTTGATATTAAATTTTAATTCAAATCAGTTCGAAGAGAACTTCTCGTTATTTCCATTTCAATGATTACTTTCAGTGCGTGCATACAAACACATATGTCCCCACAGAACCGTCAGTTGAAGCTTGGCTTAAAAGTAATTTACAAATTGGCAACCAAGGCCGACTTACCTGTGATGACCAATCGTCCTTTGGTCGCGCTCAGACGAGTCTCTCCGGTCAAGCGATGCTTCGTGCGACATTGGTAGCTCTTGTATCCATCCTCGGGTCCGACTTCGCGAATGTGTAATTCACCAGAGGGCAGTACAAGGTATTTTCCATCTGGTGTGTTTTGTGTTTTTGAGGTGAATTGTGATCAACAGAAGAAGTAAACAAACTTTTATATTAGTACGTCGGTCAGAAAATCTTTTATACTACATATAAGCAAGCCACTCAAACTATGAATTAAGGTTACTTAATTAAATTATTTTTTATATTTACATTAATTAGAAAGTCACAATTCAGAGGTAAACATTCCTTAAAAGCAGACTTTGATCGATTTATTCTTTTTATTTATTCTATATATACATATATTTTATATATTCTTATATTTATTATTTTACTAATTAGTTGGCCGTTAAATTTTGCCAGTTGTGACTTTCTAATTGATATTTTAGATTTTATTTAAAGCTATTTACATCGACTGTAAGACTGTAGATAATTGCAAAAAAATTACAAATATTTACAACTCCTTTAAATATGTATTAATTATTATTTTAATTTAATTTTATTTATTTAAAAAATTAGAATTTTTTATCTACAGTTTTACAATTTTAAAGACTCTGTTCATCGATCAAATTGAAAGGTGAGCAAATTCCTTAACTTAATACTTAGACTTTTCACCATGACAAGCGATCCTTAACTATCCTTAAGAAACTATAGTCACGCTCATGAAATATATGAAATTAAATTATTAATGCGATTCCTTTCATTTCTTAAGAATATTTAATGATGTTTTTACATGCATTAACAAAAATGCTAATAATGTAGTATATGAATTATGATCGTTAAAGAATTCCATATGAACTGGGTTAAGTTTATGATACAATATTTACAGGTATTGAGCATATTTATTAGCATTTTTGTTTAAACATATTTACACTACAAACTATTTACACTTGACTACAAAACAACGCTACTTCAACTACACGAAGGTTCGGATGGGTATTTGTGTTTGGTGTCGGGCAAGTCGGGAGTGACTCATGGATTTTTGGAGCATAGGATATATTGGGATGGGATTAAAAAAAAAAATATAGTAGAGATTTGGATGTTGGACAAAATAAAAAGAAATAAAAAAAATAAAGGAAAATAAATTAGAAGAGAAAGTAAAGTCAAAGAGAAAAGAGAAAAGAAAAGTTATCGAATGCCTAACAGCGCAGTAATCTGGAAACCTATCGGAGAATGTCAAAGGACCGTGGAACTGATTGATCGAACAACGCTAGGACGGGAAGTGTACTATATGTGGGCGTGGCATTGAAAACAAAGCTAACTGTTAGAGAGCTTAAAGCTAGAGTTTTACCGCTAGCTGTGACGTCGGCCTGAGGATATATTTCACGTTCCTCGTCCTCCACCCACGAGTCGACCTCAATAAAGTCGGCCACAAAGCTTGGTATATGACATTTGAGAATAGCGCTATTTCCGCGCAGTATGGACTCGTCCATAACATTGACGCTGTAGGATTGTGGCACAACTGCAAAGTGTACGAGAAGATGGAAGGACTTTTGTAGAATAAGTAAAAAATATAATGGACGAGGTGAAAATGTTTAATGGAGTCCTTCATGTTTCTACTGTAGATAACTAGAAGAAGAGTAATTTTTTATTGTGTACCCGTAAGATTCGTGGTATAGACACCACCATCGGTATCAATCCAGTCAGCTATATCGATGTGATCTGCCACAAAGGACGGTGTCTGACACTTAAAAATTGCGGCATTACCCTTGATGACATACTCGTCGTACACTTGGGACTCAAAGAACTGTTTAACGACTGAAAAGGCATGATGAGAATTTCATTGTGATAAGGAAAAGCATAGAAAATGTTGGAGTGTATGATAACAGGTGTCAGGATGGAAAGATCCGTCTATAAACTAATCCTAAGCTTAACTGCTAAGCGTCTGCCAAAAGTGGAAATCAATTTACCAATTGACTCGTCGGGCAAAGGACGTACTATTTCCACGCCCTCCTCATCAAGCCACGCCTCAACGTCTATGAAGTCGGCAACAAACGAAGGCACCAGACACTTCAGTGTGGCAGAGTTGCCACGTAGCACAAATTCATCGATAACGCGAGTCTGATAAAACTGATGTACAACTGAGTGGAGGAAGAGAAACGAAAAGCTTGCAACATCATAAAATGCAATATAAAAAATTGTGGAAAAAATTATACATGACATGGAAAACGATTGGAGCCTTCTATATATACGACATAAGTTTTAGAAATATTTCATTATTGTGAATGATGAAATGAGTACCCGTCTCCTCGGCACTATTAGGATAGTAATTGCGACCCTCTGAGTCCAGCCAGAGATCAACGAAAACGAAGTCCGCCACATACGAGGGTATCTCACATTTCATGACTACAGAGTTGCCTCGGATCACATATTCATTATCAGCCTCCGACTCATAGGATTGTATAACAACTAAAGCAAATAGTTATAAAGTATAAGTTGTATTTTTGATAGGTGGGATCTTGTGGGAGAAGCTATTTAAGAGCTAAGTTAACTAGGTTATTTATTTCTTATTGAATGTTTTGATTGTACCATAGGCGCTGCTTGCATTATAGCGCCACATCTCGAGACCCTCATCGTCTACCCAGGAATCGACTTGGACAAAGTCGGCTACAAACGAGGGAATCTTACATTTGACCACAGCTGCATTGCCCTTAATGACATACTCGTTTTCGGCTTCGGTTATGTAGAACTGTGAGACGACTGTTGTGGAACAAGTGGGAAATGAAACATAAAAGGAAACATAAAAGTACATAGAGCTACAATAATTTGGATTGTGGTTCGGAAGTTATGGGAACTAATGTAAGTCTTAATCCTTTGACATTAATATTAAGGAGCACACCATAGTCATCCGAAAAGGACAAAACAGATCCCTGATCGTCGATCCACGACTCGACACGTACAAAATCGGCCACGAACGATGGAATGGAACACTTCAAAACAGCGGCGTTGCCCTTGATCACATACTCTGTCATAATTTCGGCCTCATAAAACTGATTAACAACTAAAAGATTTCAAAAGAAGCGCAAGTTGTAGGAAATTAAAAATTGAAATGGATGAAAGTTTTGGATGTTATGTAACTATAAAATAACCCGAAATTTCAACATAGCCTAACTTATACTCATAGGGCAATAAGATTTTACCATAATTTTCGGAGTGGCGCAACTCAGTGCCCTCTTCATCAATCCAGGACTCAACCCGAACGAAATCGGCCACGAACGATGGAATGGAACACTTAAGAACAGCCGCGTTACCCTTGATCACATATTCCATCAGAATATCGGCGCCATAAAACTGATTGACAACTGAATCACAACGAGAAAGCATTATAAGTGTTCAAATCAATTGGAAAGGGTTTAGTTAATGGTGTGGGAATTTGGATTGTAGGGAACTGCTGCTTATAAATACACATAAAAATCAGTGAACTTTTTGAAGAGCTACCAAAATTGTCCTGCGGCAAGTATTCCGAACCGTCGCTGGCTATCCAAGCCTCGACTCGCAGAAAGTCGGCCACAAAACTCGGAATCGTGCATTTGAGGACTGCCGTATTTCCCTTAATAACATATTCTGAGACAACCTCAGCCTCGTAGTATTGGTTGACGACTGTAAGACGTTCGGGAAATTCAGAAGATGAGACAATGAATCGCCAGGATAAATGAAACTCAAAAAATTGCAAAATAAAAAATTTGAAGAAATTAAAAAAGTCAAAGAGAACCTTTTCGACAGGTAATTATTTGGGAGAAGAAGAAGGAGAGGACTTATTATATTTTACAAACTAATCGAATGCTCAAAGTTTATACCCATGCCCTGTTGAGCCTCAAGTGTGCCATAGAGCTGACCCTCCTCGTCCTGCCAGGACACAACCTGAACAAAGTCCGCCACAAACGATGGTATCGAACACTTAAGAACTGCCGAGTTTCCCCGAATAACATACTCATTGTTCACCTCGGATTCGTAAAACTGCTGAACAACTAAACGTGTGGAGGGAAAAATGGAATAGGAAAATTGGAAAATGATAAGAGTTACATAAATGAGAGCTAGGGGAGAGCTTTGAAAACTCGGGGCACCACTTCGCGTGTTGCGGGCGTGTGAATTTCGTCGCAGACTAATTGAAACTGCAAAACCAACGTAGCCGAAGAAAGGGGCAGCAGGGAGGCGCGTGTAATGGGCCTTAATGTGCAATTTGATGAGATGTACATAAATATTTACAGACTCGACTTCCCTGAGAAAGATGGGTTAATAATGGTTTAGGAACATGACCCATAGACACGCACCACGGCCAAAGAACATTCGATGCAAGAAGCATAGTAATAAGTATTTTATTTATAAAACAGGAAACTAGAAACTGGAAACTGGAAACTGGAGACTGGAGACTAGAAACGAAAACTGAAAACTGGAAACGGAAAATTAAATACTTAAAACTTAAGACTTAAAAGGTAAAGGCGATGTTGGATTTGGACTCATGGAACTCAAGCAAAACTGTACATGCCTCTAGTCTAATCTCAAATTTCAAAAAGTTGTCCCAACAAACCATATTCTGTGCCTGGCAGAAAGTCCTCGTTCTGGTCTGTGTGCCAGGACGTAACGCTAACAAAGTCGGCAACAAACGATGGAATCTCGCACTTCAGAACTGCCGCGTTCCCGCGTATTACATAGGCCTTATTTACATCGGTGTCGTAGTATTGGGCAACGACTAAAGTAAAGTCACAAAACAGTGTTGGACACACACATAAGCATAAAAAAATAAAACAAATAAAGTATATCCACAAGCAAATGTGAAATCAAAAAATAAAGAATAAGAACTTAACGAAGTCGAAATACAGAATGCGGAAGACGTAGCACTTGACGAAGCGTGGAGAACTGTACCTAACCAGTGTTGGTTAATGGGGTTAGCTTGTGGCTTTTGTACAGTCATGTGACTTGTATTTTACAGTTGTTTAGTGTTGAAGTATGGCTACTGCCATGTGTTGGTTAACTCTAGTGTTGGTTAACGATCACTGTACACTAGTGTCGTGGATGATGGATGAGTGCTGTTGTTCATGTTGTCAAGTTGTATAGTTTGCAAAGTCTGTTAAAGTAGTGCTATTGTTAACAACACGACAACAGCACAGCACACAGCACACACACCACGCTCACAATCACACTCACACACACACACACACACCAACATACATACAGGACAAATCACACACCATATTCAGCATCAGGATAGAAATTCTCTTCTTGATCGGTATGCCAGGATATAACATTGACAAAATCGGCTACAAACGATGGTATATCACATTTCAATATGGCTGAATTGCCTCGTATGACAAACGCTTTATGAATATCCTCTTCATAGTGTTGCGAAACGACTAAACGTATAGAAGAAACAAAAGAAATACTTTAATATAGAAAGGAGAAAGTTTAAGGGGGGTTTCATGAATAAGTGAATCTTATGATATGACCATGCACTCAATAGCTCTAGGATTAGCCTATAATACAGCAGCGCACCATATTCTGTGCCTGGAAAATAGTTCTCCTCCTGGTCGGTGTGCCAGGAGACGACCTCAACGAAATCGGCCACAAACGAGGGTATCAAACACTTGATCACCGCCGAGTTGCCTCGTATGACGTGCTCCTTGTTTACATCGGCTTCATAGTACTGGGCAACAACTGGAAAGTGGGTATACAATGCGATATGATGTGATATTCTATATATGTGCTAAAATCTGAGTGGCAGAACGAACTTCAACACTGACTATCTTCCTGGAAGCAGTTAGCTTCCAGTTGGTGGGAAACTTATTTTACAACCAATTAGTCGGAAAGAGATTAAGACCAAGTCGAGAATTAATTTAGAACTTTTTTTGCCTACGATTCTCGGCAGGTGTCGTCCGTGGTCTTTTAACCATAATTCATACCTGGCCAACACTATCATCGGTCTCCACTTTATACATATTTTCGGCAGACAATAAACTCACTTAGTTAATAGGAAGCGAATGGGAAGCGGCTATAATGAGCTTGTGATGGGTATGATGGCGATGGAATGACGAGGGGGAACAGGGAAAAAACTTGGGCTAGGTCTTTTGGCCCGGCTAATTGCTAGAAAGCACGTCAACAAGAGCGACGAGCAGAGTGTGTTGGCGAGGAGACCGATGACTAAGCGGAGTTGACATGTCGTTGTCTGTCGTTGGAGCATAGGGTGACGCTCCTGAAGGTAACATAATTAGATAAAATGCCATTAACTCTGGCCTATTTGGTCAGGGCTTGTGCTCGGGTTTATGCAAGCGGAAGTAATGGGCAAACCCAAAGCAGACAGAGTTCAAAGAGGATGAGGAAATCCAACACATGACCCGATAAGCGATACGCTTCTCCACAGACTCTGGCTGAAGAAGATGTCACCAGGTCAAACGATATTGCAGTTGCATAATCATCTTCATTATTATCCACATCGACGTCTTGCACAACGATTAATTACGGGGAAATTGCTTAGCTGACAGCTACATCTGTGGGCACCACACACATGAGACACCCAAAGCTTTCCACCAGAAACAACAACAGCAAAAACAACAACAAAGCACAAAGTGTTGACTGTAAGACAATTTAAGTGAATTCAGGGCGCTGCCAAACGACTGAAGGGAAATGCCAACTGGAGTCAAAGTGCGAGTAGAAACTTGTGCAAAACCTAACGATGGCAGCATTTGATTTTGGTGTATATATCGATACAATAATATCGTTTACACAAACAAGAAAGTAAGATATCGACATGAAACAGAGTCCAGCGACGAGCAACGGGTCCTTATTTACGGCTGAAAATTTTGAAATATATTTTTTGAATGAGCACACAGCAGGTTTTGGATGTTTTTTTTTTCAATTTAAGGCTATTTTGGTAATATATCGTTCGATATTCTAAACTATCGATAACAAAACATATGAGCTTTACAAATATTGATTGAACAAAATTCAACTTGAAGTTTGAAAACTAGTAACATTTTTCTCTATATTCATTTATATTGCACTTTGTTTTAGATATCGATAAACCAATTAATCGAATATGTATATATGAAATACTTTAAAAAACGATTTATTATTTGAATTGTGGGTTACTTCATAAAATTTGAAATTATTTAGAATCTTTAAGCAAATTATCGATTATAAAATTTATTTATCGATTTTTAATACTTGAAAAACTTTTATTTTCTATGAAAAATTATGAAATACCAAACTATATTTGATTAACTTTTAGACATTTCATTCATCATTTTAAGTAAAATAAAGTGAATGACTTTCAAAAAATCAAATTTTTATAGTTGGAAGTCTTAAAGAACTTCCTTAGGGCATATTTATCGTATAGAAAAAACATCCAATATTCCTGCTCTGCACTCTGTAGATGTGGTCACACGCTCTCTAGAACAAGGACAACTTACCAGCTCGCACATGGACATCCCGGGATATGATAGATCCAAATTGATTACGTGCTAGACAGGCATAGACCTGGGCATGCACCTCTTGGCGGTAGTCCTCGGCGCGAAATGGTGGGAACACCAGTTTACCATCGGACGAGATCTGACGCAGACCAGGCACGTCTCCCACGGCGGTTCCATCGCTACGAACCCAAATAATTTCAGGCATTGGATTTCCACTGGACTTACACTCAATTTCAGCACCCGTGGAGTTTGAAAAGTCAATGCGATTGGTGGGTTCCTTAAGAAAAACTGGTCCCTTTTGATCGGAGTCCGGTGGATTGGCAGCCAAAGTGCTGCCAAATATGGCTGTAAAAGAAATAACGGAAAAATATTATATATAGATTCATAGATACATAGACACATAGATACATAGATACTTAGATATATAGATACATAGATACATAGATACATAGATACATAGATACATAGATACATAGATACATAGATACATAGATACATAGATACATAGATACATAGATACATAGATACATAGATACATAGATACATAGATACATAGATACATAGATACATAGATACATAGATACATAGATACATAGATACATATATACATAGATACATAGATACATAGATACATAGATACATAGATACATAGATACATAGATACATAGATACATAGATACATAGATACATAGATACATAGATACATAGATACATAGATACATAGATACATAGATACATAGATACATAGATACATAGATACATAGATACATAGATACATAGATACATAGATACATAGATGCATAGATGCATAGATACACAGATACATAGATACATAGATACATAGATACATAGATACATAGATACATAGATACATAGATACATAGATACATAGATACATAGATGCATAGATACATAGATACATAGATACATAGATACATAGATACATAGATACATAGACACATAGATACATAGATACTTAGATATATAGATACATAGATACATAGATACATAGATACATAGATACATAGATACATAGATACATAGATACATAGATACATAGATACATAGATACATAGATACATAGATACATAGATACATAGATACATAGATACATAGATACATAGATACATAGATACATAGATACATAGATACATAGATACATAGATACATAGATACATAGATACATAGATACATAGATACATAGATACATAGATACATAGATACATAGATACATAGATACATAGATGCATAGATGCATCAGATACATAGATACATAGATACATAGATACATAGATACATAGATACATAGATACATAGATACATAGATACATAGATACATAGATACATAGATACATAGATACATAGATACATAGATACATAGATACATAGATACATAGATACATAGATACATAGACACATAGATACATAGATACTTAGATATATAGATAATAGATACATAGATACATAGATACATAGATACATAGATACATAGATACATAGATACATAGATACATAGATACATAGATACATAGATACATAGATACATAGATACATAGATACATAGATACATAGATACATAGATACATAGATACATAGATACATAGATACATAGATACATAGATACATAGATACATAGATACATAGATACATAGATACATAGATACATAGATACGTAGATACATAGATACATAGATACATAGATACATAGATACATAGATACATAGATACATAGATACATAGATACATAGATACATAGATACATAGATACATAGATACATAGATACATAGATGCATAGATGCATAGATACACAGATACATAGATACATAGATACATAGATACATAGATACACAGATACATAGATACATAGATACATAGATACATAGATACATAGATACATAGATGCATAGATGCATAGATACACAGATACATAGATACATAGATACATAGATACATAGATACATAGATACATAGATACATAGATACATAGATACATAGATACATAGATACATAGATGCATAGATACATAGATGCATAGATACATAGATACATAGATACATAGATACATAGATACATAGATACATAGATGCATAGATACATAGATACATAGATACATAGATACATAGATACATAGATACATAGATACATAGATACATAGATACATAGATGCAGAGATACAAATCAGAAGCTTTTCCGTGTTCTGTCACCTCAACGGAAATGCACGTACATGAATTTTAATATAACCTACGCCTCGCACATGCAGATGCAGATGTGTGCTTGAATGTGCCGGTGTATGGGTATGTCCGTATATGTATATGCATATTTGTCATCATATTTGTCAGTTGCTGTGCCCAAGCATTCAATTGTCAACGATTCGGGCTTTGTTCCACGTCTGTCGCGGCAGTTGCCGCTCGACAATTGAATCCTATGGATCAGTGACTCTCTTGTCGCTGCTCCGGCAACAAAAGCAACAATAGACAGTAATCAAAGGGCTTCTATTGAATGTGATCGACTAATGGCTACCCTGTAGACAGTAATCAAGGGCAGAGATCTAAGAGCTCAAACTTAAATAATGATTGATTTACAATTCATCATAATAAAAAATGAGTTTTTGAAGGAAGGAACTCAAAGTGTTACATGCCGTTCATACCCTTCGAATGGTGTACAGGGTATCAGAGCACTAAAACTGGTTGTTCTTCATTTCCTCCAGCGAAACACACACACACACACATACATAATTACACTCGCTGACACTTATATAGACTCACATATAGAACACAAGCTCCACATGAAGTACAAATCCGCAGAAAAATCGTTCGTTGACTTTGTGAAGGCTGCCCCATGGCATAGCCAAGAGATCAGCTAATGGGCAGGTAATAGGTGTATCCCCAAGGAATACCTGCGCTTGTCTGTTTTGCATTGGAGGGCAATTTCATATTCAATTTTATGCCCTGGCCTGTCACCTAATCAGTCGCCCACCCGCGCCTACTTTCCCACCTCTCCTTAGGTGTTATGAGTTGCAAACAACTTTTTCTCTCTGTGACAGGAATTTATTGATCAAGTCCTTATTCTGATCCATTAAATAAACTGAATTGTGTTATTATGAATGATATAATATTATTAACATGATGTGTAATTACATCCTAAAGATACAATTCTTAAAGGACAACGCGCATCACTTTGACAGCCAAGAGAGCCGAGAGGAAGAAGGACACTTCATGGTTCAAATTGAATTTTGTGCCATAAAATAAAAGCTTATTATTACAATAATTATATTATTATTATATTTATGATTTATCTAAATAAAAAGTCATTAATACGTAAAAATAAAAGTTAAAAATATCCTTAAAAACTATTCATAATAGTAGGCTACAGGACAATCAACGAAAACTGATTAAAGGGGAAGGGTATCAACCACACAACAAAACACTATAATTTTTGTTTTTCTTTTGCTTCTTATCTTTCTTCTTCTTTCTCTTGTTCTTCTTGTTTCTTTTCTAACCCAAAAACAGTTGCAAAACAAATAAAAAATACACCACATTTGTCACTCTCATTTATGAACACATATCCAAAGCTTTGCTTCATTGTAATGACTTTTTTGCATGTCCTTCAGAAAGCTCATGTACCGTAATTTAAATTTTTGGGTCATGTGGCCATTTGTCTGATTCACAATTGCGCCCCTGTTCTGGCATTAATTAACGTTGAGATCGCCATTCGGAACAAGCGACACGAACAGCAACAAACAACACACAAGAACAACAACAATAAACAACAACACACAACAACAACAACAACAACCGTAAAGGCGTAAATAATTAAAAGCTTGGCGTGAGACTCAAGTGTTTCGAGTGTGCTTTTGGGGGCTTGCGGCCCACTGTGCGGCAAAACATACGAAGAGCGTATTAAATGGGGTTAGTTCTCCGACACCCTGTATTTTAAAAAGTTGAGCCCTCAGATATTTTTAACAGAGATTTAATACCTATCAAAGTTGCGGTCCCTTTCTCAATCGGAAGATGTTTTTATGTGGCTGCTTTAATTTCACAGAAAGGATGCAAATGAGTGCAAGTGTATTTGTGTGTATTTGATAATGGGTACACACATACACATCAAGCGTTTGTGTGCCTTTGCAATCATAGGTGAAGCTTTTCAATTATCCTTGTTCCATGCGCTTGTCAGAATAAAACTATGACTTAAAAACAGGGGGGTAGAGACCCCTATGGATAGTGTATATTTTATACAATTCATAACACAGAAACGCGCATGGGGAAGTTCTCAAAGGACATGCCTTTCAAATGGAAATGATGGAATAGTCAAGCCCTTGATATATTCATGGGGACTCCCAGGGGCCAAAGTGCTTCCAGCTGCGACCCGACGGGGAAGCTCTTCAAAATTAATTAGCCTGTCAAATGAGTAAATCGACGGATGGCTGATCTCATTTTGTCTCTTTCTATCCAACAGAGATACCCAGTAGTCAATTCGAAGCTCCAACTTTGGAGTATTGTATCCCCATCCGCTCAATTGTGCCTTCCACTTCAGCAGGAAATACGCAAAAACGCGACGCGAATTCCAATTTCGATTCCTTTACAATTATTAAAAGCGCGTGGAGCCAAACACATGTTGGCCATATGAGAGGGTCTGGTTAAGCGGGCCTACACGCACATACTCACATACACACACATACACATATGCAAACATGATTGTGTTTCAGCAATAAAGGAGAATCGACAAAAGAGATAAATGCGAAAACGCAAAAAGAAACTGAGAATCAAATTATATTTTGCAGCTGGCGAACAGCTGCTTTTCACATTGCAAAACGAGGAAATCATCACAAAATAATAATTAGATACATTTTTTTTTTTTATTTACTACTATAATTGAAAATAATGGAAGGATTAATGAAGGATTGCTGCAGCCAAGGTATAACAAATTAATTGCTTGTAATCATTTCCTTCACAAAAGAAATAATTACTAACTATAAGTTACTTATCGAGTACAGTTGGTGGAACAATAATAAATAAAATATTTGTACAAATGTTTTTCAATTATCTTTATAAAATTCTACATAAAAGACTGAATAGCCCATTTATTGATTTATACCGACAGCTAAGTGAATCCCATGTTGCATTGATACAATGCTCTTTGCTTTTTTATCATCTGTTCCTTTTCTCTGGAAAAAGCCTTCAACTTTATTTCTGCAACTCTTTGTTTGTGTGTGTGCGTGCACTTCTGTATGTGAAGGCAAAAGCAATGCATAAGAAAGCGAAATGTGTTTGAAGTCTCTCAATGCACTCTTTTAGTCGAATCAACTTATTTATAAGGAGAATATTATTTGTTTATTTAATATGTTTGTTACTTCATTAAATGTCTTGCTGCTTGAATTGATTTAATTAACTCATTAAATAAATACCAACTCCAATTTTCAGTCTTTTATAAAAGTATATAACAACTGAATGCAGTTGTATTTAAGGTGAAGGACAGCCGAATAAATAAATAAAAATTTGCAATATTTCGGTTTCCACTTCATTGTATACCCTGTATAAGAAAGATGAAGGGTATACATATATTAATTTATACAAAATATTTAAAATTTGCCTTAAGGCTGATTTAATGTTTTTATGAACTGAAAATTATCGAAGTGTATCGATAAGTTAGCTGTGCCTCTCATATTTCATAGCAAACATAAGATTCTGCCGACTACAGGGTACAGTTCTCGACTACAGGGTACAGTTCTCGACTGCAGGGTACAGTTCTCGACTACAGGGTACAGTTCTCGACTGCAGGGTACAGTTCTCGACTGCAGGGTATCTTATACTCGTGTTCTTATCTTGAAAGGGTTCTGTGATTTTTAGCTTCCTCTTCTTGTGTCGCTTCTTCAGAGTTTTTGTTTTATGTTTACTGCCATTCAAAATTTCAACAGGTGTTTTTCTTACGAACGCGTTTGTTTGTTGTGTGTGTGTGTGTGTGTGTGTGTGTTGCTGGTATGTGTGTGTGTTGCTTGTATGTGTTAAGTTATCGAAGTGGCTCGGTCACTTTTAACCCTAGCCAAAAGCTGCAAATTTGGCGAGGAAACCGGTTTTTTTAGCCGGTGATGTCTGTCCAGATGCTGATGACGTTAGCAGCTGCCGCGTGCTTTTTTCTTTGGGAGTCATAAAAGTTGTTCGACTAAAAGACACCCAACTTTTTGATTTTGAAAGGGACGATGAGACGATGGTAATCTTTGATTTTAAATCAGCTGCTTATGAACTTTATATACCCTATACTTAGTAGTAAGCTGGTGTAATAGTGTGTGTAACAGAGATGGTGTATTTGCCTGGATACCGAATAGCTTTGCTCCCGATATACCCGATTTCCATTGTTGGGGCAGAGGGAAAAACGAGACGAATCGCTTGCTGTTAGATATTCAACTATACAGACTGTGGATACACATGTTATTATATATGTATATGTATGTATATATTATTATAGTTATTGATATGTCTGTAGACATACATTTATAAAACAGTCACAAAGCTAATTATCCAAGCTTCGTTTTTCGAGGGATTTTTATTGATAAATGTTTGAAGGTAACTTTAGAAGATACTAAGGTGACACAATTTAAACGATATATAAATTTTTATTTTTTTTTATAAAATGTATACCTTTTTAATCAGTTATTAACGTTAACTATTGCGTGCAGTGATTTGTGGCAACTTATGTCGCCTTCCCCAGGAAACAGAAACTAAGTCTGAGGGGAAGAAATAAACAAAACTCTTCTCGAAGAACTTCCACTGTTACACAAGAAAATATTTGTTGAAAAGGGAGAAGCTTTCCAACGAATATCTAGAAATATACGGTATGTATACACAATCATTATCAATCACGATTGGTCTGTAACTTTTCTTGATTCTTACTTCTCGGCTAATTTGACGGACAGCCTTGTCACGCACACGACACCCACCTGATACTTACCTGGGATAATGAACTCATTCTAAGGTCCGGGGAAAATGCCTAGTTTGGGAATGAAAGAGGTAATGGAACACGCCCTCACTTCGACACCAACAGGAATCGGAAATTGTTAGTTTCCCGACAAACAAAAAGAAAGCCCAAAGTTCAATGATTATTGAACATTTATGAACTTGACGTTGCGGAGCCCATAAACAGTCCGCCCCAAAAGTATGCTGACACGCACAGTTCATAGGTCAGCTGCTGGGCGTATGCTTCACACGCCAAAAGCGCTGACAGACACGCGATCTAGATAGGTACATTAATATCTAGATATATATGTACGTATATTGTATATTCATCGGGGACAAATTAATGAGAAGCAACTCATCCGTGAATCTCTGAGTGGCTGCTATTGCACTGGATGTACGTGCATTATATTACTTGGTATTACGAAACTTAGAGAATTAATGTCGAAAACCAGTTCGACAGCTGTTCGAAAATGTGTAGAGAATTCGAGTAGAAGAGGCGGCACACTTTGTGCTTAGCCCACTCATTCATGCCGTTGAGACCTACACAGCATCACGTTTAAGCCATGGCCAACTCTAATAGCAGCCCGACTTAAATGCAATTAGCTTAAAAGCGGCGAAATTTGTTGGCCAGAACACGAATCTAACCAACTCAATGAAAGCTGGCGGCAACTGAAATGATGTTTGTGGCGGACGGGAGGCAACAGTTGATGGAAAGGTGACAGACAGATCTGGAGGACGACACGTCAGGCATGAATCACTAGGCAACAGCAGAGCGAAAAAGATAAAAAGAGACGATGGAAAAGAGGAAAGAGAAGAAGGGGGAAGGAAAGAAAAAATGAAAGAATGAAAGAATGAACAGAGAGTCCACACGCGGAGTTTTAAGCTTTTGCTATGGCTGAGATGATGACAAACGTTGACCATTTTGACGGGCACAGTGTCCTTAGGGCTATAAAAAAGCACATGAAGTTTCGCAATGCACATTTTGAGAAAAGCGCATTTAACAATTTAACTGAACTTCTGTACTTAGTTACGAACAGAAAGATTTTCCAAGAAATTAAATAATAATAGCAAAAGAAAGAAACATTTATTTCCTTTTTAAATTAAAAAAAAAATAAATAGTATTTATTTTGGGATTTGGAGTTCTGTAACTTGCATTTCGCAGCACTGTAAGCTCCGACGACTATGAGGAAAAATGTGAGTCAGAATGAAGCGCATAAGCGAAGTGGCAGCGTTTACTGTTGACTGGCATAACCACCGTTACAGTTGGCAGTTAGCACCCCGAGTGGTGGTTACATGGACAGACGAATGCATAGAGTGAAGGCGGATAGAGCGAAAGAGAGAGAGAGCAACAGAGGGAGAGAGAGAGAGAGAGAGAGAGGGAATGAGAGAAAGAGAGAGCGAGTGAGAACAAGAGGGTGGTTTGTTTGTAATTGAAAGCGTTGCACAACATCCAGGAGCACAGTCCACGCACGTGCGTGTGCATGCGAGGGTGTAAGTGAGCGTGTATGTGCCACTGTGTGTGTAGGTGGGTGTGCGTGTCCCAGCCTGAGTGAGCGCGTGCATGGGAATGTGTCAAGAGTCTGCAGGCTGCCAAGTTGCCAGACATGTAGCTGTTTAAAAAGCAAACCAGACGCGTTTTGCATATTAAAATTAAGTCCGAAACTGAAGCCGAGTCCGAAACCGATTCCGAATCCGAATCCGAATCCGTCGCTGCCAACGCATTAATTAAAGCCTCTGCCGAGGCGTAAAGAGAATTTTTCATAAATTAACACACAAACAAAAAAAATAAAAAATAAGCTCGGACATATGAGAAGAGTTGTTCTTTATTTTTGTATTTTTATTATTCCCTGAGACTCTTCAGATTAAGGAGTTACGATAAAAAATAAAAAAAAGCAAATAACGTGACTGAATACAAGTAAAAGGTAGGTGTGAGGGCAACCGCCGCTTCATAGATGATATCTACCTGATGAATGCATTGGATCGCTCGGTCCCTGGGCGAGGCAGTCAAATACTTCCAAAATTATTGTCCCATTCTTTTTATGGGGGCGCCAAAATTATGTTAATCATATTTTGCCCCCTTCAGTTTCGTTATATCCCAAATGAAGATATCAGTTAAGATATTTCTCTGGGTAAACCCTTTTTTAATTGAATGTCCCATGATGCACCAGCCCATTTCTAAGTGGACTGTTGATTGCTTCGTATTTCAGGGCTACTGATTACAATCACGGAGAGCGGAGTTTCGAGAAGGTGTTTATTTATAATGCGGGAACTAATTGTTTTTCTTCTCAAAGGTTCATAATACGTTCAACTTTTTCAAATTTCAAACAATTTCCAATTTGTACAATGAACTTAATAATGTAAAACTTTAACACCAACACAACACAACACATACATAAATACAAGAACACACACACACACACACAAAGCAACCCTCTGAATCACCCACCCGAGTAATGGCAGGCGTGGGGAAGCTCAGTTCCCATTTCCCAGACCAACTACGTATCCAGGGGCTTGCCGTGTGAAGAGCGGCAACAACGCACGACTCGACTTAACGTCGAAGGCACTAACAGCCAGAGACATCAAAAACGTATTATAATAATATGTGGGTAAGTCTCTTAGTAATCGCATTTTATTTTTTTATATTGTCTCCTTTATTTTGGAGTCTTTTTTTCGGGTGTCAACGTCTTCAATCGGAACAGGGGTAACACAATAACTTGGGTGGGAATGTGGAGAGTAAAAATTTAAATATATGTATAAATTTATTCAAAGGAATAAATTTATAAATAAGTAATATAAATATCCTTTTAAATCCTCAAAAAGAAAATCGCGACGAACTGTAGCCAAACGCCGCTAGTTTTTAGGAATCTTAACTCTAAAGCAGCGAATCAAATTTCAAATCCATTAATAAATTCGATTTTTCTAGAGACTCACTAAGTCTGACACTCTGAACGTTAAAATTTTATATTTTTAATCCCAAAAATCTGTTCCCCCCAAAAACATCGCCCCAAGTCACAGACACATAAATTGCCACTGATGCGCTTCTAGGGAGCACCCCGTAAAATACTTTCCGACTGTTGGCACTACACGATATAAATATATATATAATATATACACATAGATATATATATATATATAAGTTCATATTTATAGACAATTTTGGGTTGTCTATGGAAATTCGAAAAGACTCCTTCTGCTCATCTTAATGAGCCCAAAATGTATGACAAATGCTTTTAATGGCTCACGGGGCCGAAAGGAGGCGACTCTTTGATGCTTAAGCTGGCCGATGTCGAGGAGATTTGTAGGGAATTTAAAAGTGCATATGATCAAATAAATAATCCAAAATTACACAACCCAAATTAGATTTGAAATCCATAGCCTAGTGGCATCCACAGTCCAAAATAGATCATGCAGCAAGACGCAATTCGATGCAGAAACTAAAAATAATGACGCAAACTTTGGCCATAAAAATGCATCTGCAACATGGCGATAATGATGATGGGGATAAAGATAATGATGACGTTTAAGCCAAATTCCTAGCCCCAATAGTGAGACGGACCGCATTCCTGCGGCTATGTCAACAATCTCTCAGCACTTGGAGCTGGCGTAATAACTAATAACACACCAGGCACGCAGACAAAGACACGTTTCGAGAAAAACCATTAAAAATAAATCATTCTAAGGAAAATTCTATGGAGCCGAGAACTGCAGCAGCAGCAGCTGTTCCTCCTCCTCCTCCTTCTCCTACCCACTCCTCCCGGCTAAAGTGCAAGTAGTACCAAATCCCCAATCGATTGCCAATGGCCTCTCCGTCGCTCGACTTTGTTGTTTAGACAAGCGCCGCGTGTGATATGCCTCCATCGTCGAGGTCTCTGAAATAGGGACAGACTTTGGGGACCCCATCGACATGTACTGTCTCCCCTCCCCATCGAGGATTGAATACATCAATCATTTGTAATTACACACTTCTCTCTTTTCCCCTATATCTCCGGTTGCCTGTCCCCTCCTTCTGTCCATCCCTTGCTTCGAATTTCATAAAGCCTCGGAGAAGATTTTACAACGGAAATGGATTCTATTTTGGCAGTCCGGTTCAGGGATTCGATCTCCGTGCATGTGGAACATCTAACACTCATGCTTCACACACGTCCCTCACTTAAGATCTGACATCTCCCCACCCTGTCACTTCATAATCTCTTAAGGAGAACATAAAAAAAAATATACTTTTCGCAGTTTTAATTAAAATTAAAAGCAGTTTTGAAAATGTTTCAAAAAGCATTTAAACAAAGGCTCCTGCGATTTTAAGGATTTTCAGTAGATAAAAAACAAGAATCGTTGTTTCAATATATCAATTATATTATATTAAGTTTTTAGTATTTTCAGTATTTTCTATTTTTAGTATTTATTTACCAATTTTTTTCAAATAAGATTAGGCTAAGGCAGATGCCATGGTTGTTTAGTGTTTTCAATTAATTAATAAAATATTTAATTAATTAAATAATTTTATTAATTTAAATAATTATATGAAAATTTCATAATTCATGTTGCAGTTATATTTTATTACATTTTATTTGAGGATTTTCAATTAATTAATAAAATATTTAATTAATTAAATAATTTAATTAATTTAAATAATTATATGAAAGTTTCATAATTCATGTTGCAGTTATATTTTATTATATTTTATTTGAGGATTTTCAATTAATTAATAAAATATTTAATTATTTAATTAATTTAATTAATTTAAATAATTATATGAAAGTTTCATTTTGTTATATTTAATTATATTTTATTTGAGGAAAAAAATTCTCATCTCATTTCCTTTTTTTTTTTTATTTGTATAGAAGCCCTAACGATGTTTAAATAAATCCAAAGCGAATTATAATTATTCAGACATATCTGATTGTTACTCGATCTTAAACTCATTTTAAATGCAACTCGTTTAAAAAAGATTAAAATATAAAATTTTTCTCTTTTCTAACGGTAAACGAGACGCGAAACTCGGCTTCAATTTTAATTATCTTGAAAGCTCGGAAATGTCTTCCGATTGTAATTAAAAAAGAAAATTCCAAAACACTTTTTATTCAAATTGTCGACACAAGAACTACAAATTTCATATTTTTCTTATAAAATGAAGAACGATGAAAAATCTTAAGTACAGCTACATTTGAATTATTTAGACTCTCAAAAATGAATTTAATTTAAGCAAAATTAAATATTTAATTAAATGTTGTATGAAAGTGAAATTTATAGTTTAATGAAATATTAGAGTCCCAGCTGAACTATAGATCAGATTTATATATATGCTTAGCATAGCTTATCGGCTATTCATTGTATATTCAACCTTAAAGTCGCCGATCGCATTAATTAAGTATACGTAGATTATAAATCAAAAAAATTGATTACATTTTTCAAACATTTATTTCGTATTTATTAACTCTGTTAAAGCCACTAATCTATTAAAACTGCCTCTGAGGATCGCTTATTTTTTAATAAACTAAAAACATTAATTACAGTGACTTACTTAGAATGTCTTAAGGTTTTTAAAGCTCGTTTATAAATTACCTACTTCCTGTTGACATCACAACTTAACGTGCAAACTAAGGTCTGTTCCAGAAGCTTAGGATTATTTTATGATGATTTCGACTTTGTGTGTAAGCTACATGTTTTATAGAAGGACTTCTAAGCTGTGACGTTATTTAAAGTTAAAGCATAAAATGAAATATTATCCTTCTTTTAAAATAATGTATAAAATTAAATATAAAATTGTACACATTACCTTCTACACATTATTTTCTGATTTACTTACAATATATATATAGCAATAATAATACTAATATAATTATTATGGGAGGAAAAATATAATTTGATATTCAAAATAACAATTTACTTGTTTCTTTTTTATCAGTTTAATTATATTATCTATAATTATAATAAATATACTAATTTTATGCTATTCAACTATCACTTTCAATAAGAGAGGAAAAAAATTTTAAGGCTATTTCCAATTCAGATACTGATCCTGCTTAAGTTACTTTTAAATGACAATTACTTTAAAAATAAAATAAAGAAGCCCAAAATTACATTTATTTTCTGATAGAAAGCAACTCATTTAGTCTTAAAAATGTATTCTCTACACAAATAAATGTGTATTTATTATGAAACACACCTTATGTTTTGACTGTGTGTAGAATTTCAATCGAGTTTAATGAAATGCGAAAACAAACGATGCACTTCAGCTTTCAGTGCAGTTCCGAGAGCAATTTAACATTTGTGTGGGTATGTGTGTGGTTGTGTGTGTGTGTGTGTATATAAGTAAGAACATTCATACATCTGATAAAAGATACGCTTTGCTGTACAGAAGGCAGTGGAAAATTGGCGCAAAATGTTTTTAATCAATTTAAATTAAATGATGACCCACACAATGAGCGCCAGATGTGAGGCAGCAGCAGAAGCAGAAGCAGAAGCAGTGGCTCCCGGGCAATTGTGCCGCTTTTAGCTATCTCTCTTTTGGCTTGCATTTGTAGCAGCGAGCTTTGTGTCTTGCAGCGTTCAGCTTGCCTTTTGACTACGCAGCGACTTGAGGCTTCAGGGGGCAGAAATTTTATAATTTATTATTGTTTGTAAATTGTTTTGTTGCTCTTTGTTGACTTTAATGTTTATCTTTTACATTTTATGTAGAAGCTTTCAAGCTCTTGGAAATTCAAAGTTCGCTGCTCATTTCTAGGCAGTTTTCAATTTCATTGAACTCTTTATTATGCCGCGCACACATCTAATTAAAATGCGAACGATTCTTTTTTATTCCGTCTTTGGGAACTCTACGGAATTTTTAATTTTAACACGCGACGAAAATTCCTATTCTTCGTTTATTTTTTGTAAACATTTTTTAATTTTTTTTATGCAATTTCCGTGGCTCCTTTTTGGCGTCAATTTATTTTTAAATTGCCCGCATTCTACGCAATTTTTCTTCTGATATTGCGAGTTTCTCCGAGAATAAGACTCTTGAACACGCCACGTGGGGCAATTGGGGTATATCGTATATATATAGCCTTTTGCAAATTTTGTAAATTGATGGCAATAAGCGAATCAATGTCTTCATATCGGAGGAGGTCAAACGATTGCCCCCCTTCAATCAAATAAAAAATCAAAAAAAAAGCTAATACCGAACTGCAGATACCCCCATAGTACTTGACTCGAACTGAGTCATATAGCAGAAGATTTGTGCCATGGAGAGTAATGGTGCACCCCGATAGCAGGCTGCGTATGGGCAGAGATAGGAATGGGGGAACAACAGTCGTCCATTCATAAGGAGGTCGCAGCTTATCTGCAGCTTTGGGTGAGAAGGAAAATGTCGGACTCTGCGAAGTGAGAAAACTATAAACAAAGATACAAAAGCACAACAAACAAAACAAACATCGTTTAAAGCGCAGGAAAGGAGAAATTTTGTTAGATAAAAGCAAAAGAATTTTTAAAGTAGAGTTTGATAAACAAAAGTAAATAATTTTATTATTTAAAGTTTAAATATTTGACAAGACCTAGAACGTCATAGCTCATGATTCATTACATATGAGACTTTATAGCGTATCTAACGTTTGTTTCGGGTGAAAAATAATTAAAAACTGTTTATGTTTATTTTTAAAAATGTTTCAATTTTTTGAATTCGAGTGCTGCTTTTCCAGTGAAAATCCAAGAGAAATCAAAGAAAAGTGAATTACTCACCCATAAGAGCAACAGCTGCGCACAGCGTTGCCCATTGGAGGCGCTCGTTGGGCATCATGTAGGCCATGAGTGGGTCGGGGTTCCGGGGGCTAGCACTACCTTTCCCTTGGGTTGTGTTTCGTTTGTATCGATTTAATGAAAAATTTGCAAACTTTTCAACCGCTTTACGAACGAGCAAATCCGCTGAAATTTAAAAAGTAAAAAGTAAGTATTTATTTAACATTAATTAACAACAAGTATTAAATAGTTAATATATTTATATATATATAATGAGTATATATCTGTTTAGATGCATCCTAGACTTTAACAGGGGTTGAATGGAACTAGACATCGATTTCTAGCCACAATGTGTTACCTTCCTAATGAAATGCAAGTAATTTGATTAAACAAAAAACTGTCCAAGCGGCAGCCCCTTTGACCCGGACAACAACAAACGATGAACCCCTAAACAAAAGGAGACCCGTGGACCACCCGCACGGCCCACTCAACATGCAAAGTGCAGGGTAAACTGATGCATGTGTGTGTGTATGTGTGTGTTTGCATGTGTGGGTAGATGTTGGTTGAGTGAGTGTAGCAGCCCTTAACCTCAATCCGTGTTCAATGATAACTGAAGACCGGGAAGCCGAAGACTGAGATAACTGAGATGAATAAAGCAAATAGAGCCCATAGTAAGAGTAACGGTATTTATTAAACAAAGGGCTTCCTTTATAATAGCAGATTTTTAAATCAAATTTCTTTTTCCTTACAGGAACAAAGTTCAAAGTTCGCTCGTACCCAACCGCCCCCCCACCAGCTACCATCACAGCTATCACTTATGTAAATCCATCAAAGCGCTGAGCACTTCAACAATTTGTCCATAAATTCCCCATGTGGAAGTCGCATTAGACCCGCAGACTGGATGATAGGAAGTTACAGCGGGAACGGCGACTATTTATAAAGCCATACAAACGATTAGCGTAAAGAACGCACCACAGTTGGGGCCCTTATATCGAATTGTGAATACCCTACGAGGCATCAAATCAACAAGTAAATTAATTGACAAATTGAAGAAAGGATCACAGCTTAATTATTATTAATTTATTTATTTACTTATCATTTATTTAATTATAATTAATTCACTAATTCATTTATCATTCATTTATTTATCATTTATATATTTATTCATTTATTTATCATTTATATATTTATTCATTTATTTATCATTCATTTATTTATCATTTATTTATTTATTTATTTAAAACTTTTTTTTCTATAATTTATTTATTTATAACTTATTTTTCTATAATTAATTTATTATAAATAATTATAAATATATCTTATCAACATATCCTTATATATCTTTTCAGATAAGGTCCCCAGGTTAGAGTATTTTTTATAGAAAACGTGAAAGGAAAATCGTCAAATGTCACAGCTACTGGCGATGTGGTGGCCATTAATTAGGCCCCAAATGGGCAAATGGGCGGCAATGGGGCGGCAATGAGGCGATAGAAAAGCAACTTGAATGCCGTCTTGTGCCTTTTGTCATCCATAAAATATCAGACGCCCTCTTCTCCGGTTCAATCCACTCATATTTGTACAAGTTTATGACGCGGCAGGAAGTCACGATTTCACACACACACACACACACACACAAGCTCTAATAGTGTGTGTCTGCCTTTGACATATGCCTCCTTCTCTCCTTGCCCCTCTTTCCACTTTTAAAAAGCCTTACCCATCAAACTCCCGCCCTCCTACACTCTATGAACTTGTCATAGATGCGGACATGGATGTCAGCATGGAGTGGCATAGACTGTCCCACTCTGTCCCCATGTCCATATGTCTGCCTGCTTGTGCCTGTCTGTTTGTGTCTATCTGATTGTCTGTCTATTTATTTGTCTCTCTATTAGCCTTCGTGTACGTCTTATTCGCTTATCCGAACGCTATTCGAAAGCTATCCAAATGCTATTCGAATGCTATCCAAATGCTATTCAATTGCTACACAAATGATACCCGATCGCTAGTCAAATGATATAAGAATGTTATTTGAGTGCTATCCGAATAATATTCGTTTGCTATGGGAAAACTATAAGAATGCTATCCGAGTGCTATCCGAGTGCTATCCGAATGCTATCCAAATGCTATCCGAATGCTATCCGAATGCTATTCGAATGCTATATGAATGCTATTCAATTGTTATACAAATGATACCCGATCGCTAGTCAAATGATACAAGAATGTTATTTGAGCGCTATTTAAATAATATTCGTTTGCTATGGGAAAACTATAAGAATGTTATTCCAGTGCTATCCGAATACTTCTCGAATACTGTTCAAATACTATCCAAAAGATATCTAAATTCTATCTGAATGATACTCCAATGCTATACGACTGCTATCCGATTGCTATCCGATTGTTATCCGATTACTATCCAAGTACTATACGAATGCTATCCGAAAACTAGAAGAGCTATCCAAATGTTATCCGATTGAGATCCGAAAGCTGTTCAAATGATATCCGTATGCTATTCGAATGCATAGGAATGATATAGAAATGCTATCCGGCGCTTCTTGTGATACCCCAATGCTGTCCGATTGATATTTGAAAGTTATTTGTATGATATCCGTATGATATACGAATGCTATTCTAATGATATCCGTATGCAATACAAATGATTTACGAATGCTATTCCAATATTGTACGAATACTATTCATATTCTTTACGAATGATACCCGAATGCAATTTGAATGATATAAGAATTCTAACCAAATCATGTTCAATTGTTATACGAATGATTATTGATATACTATCCAAATGATTTTTGAATGATATCTGTATGACGTATATACCATGCAAATGCTATCCGAATGCTATCCGAATGCTATCCGAATGTTATCCGAATGTTATCCGAATGCTATCCGAATGCTATCCAAATGATATCCGAATGCTATCCGAATGCTATCCGAATGCTATCCGAATGCTATCCGAATGCTATCCGAATGCTATCCGAATGCTATCCGGATGCTATCCGAACGCTATCTGAATGATATCCGAATGCTATCCGAATGCTATCCGAATAATTCGAATGGTATTTAAACATTATCCAAATGGTATCCGAATGCTATCCGAATGCCATCCGAATGCTGTTCAAATGATGTTAGAATGCTGTTCAAATACTATCCAAATACAAACCGAATGCTATTGCTACCCCAATGATATTCGAGTGCTATGCGAATGTTATCCAAATGTTATCCAAATGCTGTCATTAAATTTCTGAAGGCAATTTGTTTGCTTTTTAACGGATCATTTAAATGAAATTAAAGTTCCCTTAATGAAAGAAGTGCTACAACTTAAACATTTCCTTAATGGACTAATGGATTTTATTTCTACATCCGCAGCTGTTCTAAATGCTTGCTATTTATATAAAAAATATTATTCACTCTTCTTTTTTAAAAAATTTATTTAAGGTTCTATTTTTATAGCACTTTTTCCTTCCTTTAAAATTTGCTATCATTTTTAATCATTGAAATTTTATTTTCAGCATTTGATAGAAGCTTACTAATTAAATGAAAACCTATTTAATTGCTTTAAGTTGTATCTATTCCCCACATCGTAGCCATAATTTCGAATACCTAATCCTGTCCCTTTTAAGTCTAGATACTTAACTGTTTCATGATCGACTTTGTGAGGGTTGAATGGCGCATGCGTGGCTGTTCCTAACCTATGGCACGTGTCCGACATTAAGGGGTGGATAAGTCCCGACACATGGCAATAGCTTAAACAAATGTTACCCCCCGACTTGCTTTTATGAACTTTCATGTCATTTGGACCCGCAAGTTTTTACCCTGCGTCGCAGCTGCGCATTAGACTTTGGGGTTGGAACAAATGACATTGACGTCTCGAAAGTTCTTTAACTTTTAGTCAAAGAGAATTTATATTTATAAATAATATTTTCGAATACCAAAGATCAAAGAGAATTTATATGTATATATTTAAAAGTATATATCTTCATTCATGCGGATGCTTCTTTACATACAGAGAAATCTCTACGTAAAAAATGATGCCTCACACTGAAATGATTCAGCCGTCAGATGGCGCTCATTTATCCAGAGACGCACCCTGTAAAATATTCCATGCACTTCCACCAGAGCAGATACCTTTCTGGTATTGTCATATAATTATAGATATACATATATTATAATACGTTTATCTATTAACTATAATAAAATACCAGATATATATATGAAATATTATATGTAATACATTATATGACTTAACATAAGTTTTATAGTGTTTTTAACGGATTTTCTAATTAGAAAACAATACCTTGTTAATATTTGTTATAATATAATTAATTTTTTAGTACTTGACTAAATTACTTTTACGTCAGCTCAGCTTCAGAGGGACATACCCAACGTATCCTCAGCCCAACAATTGAAGATGTTACACTTTGGGTGTTTGGGAATATATCTTTTTATATAAAGAAATAAATATACTTAAATACCAATTTTTGCCAATTTTCCGAATTATATTATAAACCTTATACAATATTTAAATTATTTAAATTCTATCTTAAAAATCTTCAAAGTAAAACTTAATAGTATCTCAACTAAAAATTAGTTGCTTTTTCAACTGTCGTTCTCAATTGAATCCGAGCAGTGCCCCTGCCTCCAGTGCCCCAATCGCGTGGTAACATCAACGAATCACAAATTTTATTGCTTCTTCTTCTTTTTTTTTTATTTTGTTTTTGTGTTTGTGATGTTGCCCCTCCATCAACAGGCAGCCGCCAGACTATTTGGCATTAGGGTGCAGAGTCAATAAATCTTGCAATTTACGACGGGGAAATTCATTTATTTTTTTGTTGGGTCTTGTTGGGTAAATTGTCGAGTTGGGGCTTGGGATAGGAGGGTTAATACTCCACAGAGTGCACTGTCCCACTGCAGGGTCATACCCAGCTGCACGAATATTCGTCATCAACAGTCAAAACAGGAAAGGAACAGCAGTCCATTGTCCAAATTCGTATCCATGTTTCATGTTCAGTAACCCATTCGATGTTGAGCCTAATTGAGATTCAAGTGCACTTTGTGGCAGCAACAACAAAGGGCTACAAGGAGCCGGAAACAAAAGCAAAAAATGTATTTTTACATTTTCTCTTTCTTTATCTTATTTTCTTACTATACTCCGAACTTTCTACTCTTTGGTCTCATCCACTGACATTTTAGGCAGAACTTAAGATCAATATTTGCCATTCACTTCTGTCTGAGGACTTATTCACATACGCATGAACCATGTATGCAATGCATGTATGTATTAGTGTGTTCACAACGTAGCTACGTTTAATATAAATTAATATAAACATTAAATATTCCATCAACATCGTCAAAGTACAAGAATTTATTGCTATTCCTCACAAGACTTGTGCGTGCTCCCACCTATACATTTAGCAATCACACACAAACAATGTAACTGGTTTGCATGTGTGAGTGTGTGTGCTTAAAGGCAGCCACAAATAATTTTTCTGCCCATTTTGACGATTCCTGCTTTTGCTCTTCTTTCGTTGTTGCGAAAAGAAGATGGCGCTTTACGTCAACAATTGTTGAATCTTCGGTGCGATATGAACAACTGCAACAATTGACACATGTGTATGTGTGTGTGCATGTGATCGCAACTGATCGTTTTTCGCGATAAGAATTGCCCATTTGTTAAGCAATAGAATGAAAGTAAAACGACATTGCAATAAATGAATTCAATTAATAATGAATTTAAAAGCAAATTAAATAAAAATTTTATAGTAATCAAAATTTAACTCGCCACACATACATATGCACACAATTAAGAGGGAGGTAAAAAAAAAACATTTTATTAAATATATACAACGAAACCTCTTAAACATTGAAATATTTATTGTATTTTTTTCAGAGTATCACATAAGACATACTAAGATGTCAACCAAACTCTGTCTAGCAACTCGAAAGGACAATAAAATCAGCAAACACAAGGACCTGAAGACAGCGACAGGCGCAACACTTGCAAAATCAAATAATAGCAGGAAGGGCAAAAAACGTTAAACGACAGCTGCACGGGATTTTGTTGAAGCGTTGTCTAAACCTGAAAACTGAATAAGGGCCTGACTTTGCAGGGGTTGCTCTAACACAAATACACATGTTAGCACACACACGCACACGCATTGAATGTAATGAATAGGATGTGGACTGCGTATGTGTGCCACATGGAAACTGCGAAGGATTTTAAGAGATGCTTAAAACTGAAGTATTCACAGCCTCAGCCATCCGTATGCTTGGCTGCCTGAAACGGGAAAAACTACCTGACAAAGACAAAGGATCAAAGGAACACATACACATGCACATATCCATAGGCTGATAAACACACCTACACAGTCACACCATGTGTACACAAGCAAACAGCGCAGAGTTGCTTTGATTGCAAAGCGCATGCGCAAAAAAAAATCAGCGGAAAAATGTACACAGAGCGATTGCGGAAAATTGAAATTTTAAATGAAAATGGCGAGAACATGGAAGTATATTTATCGTACAGCACAGGAAATTGATTTGATTATAAAATTAATTTAATCATTAGACCCTTTGAGCTTTGCAGTGCATGTTTCAAGCTCCTCAAAATTCACATTCAGTCAAGCAAAGAACATTCTTTGGGAGGCACACACCCTTTTATGGTATGCATGTGTGTGTGTGTACATGTGTGCGGAAAGTAACAAAGTTGATTCGCCAAATGAAAACTTTAGTTTTTGGCGAAAAATCAATAAGGAAGCTGTGAAAAACTCGACGAAATTGGCATAGTTTAAGCAGCGCAGAAGGAAATAAATAGCTAGACTTTAAATGTATTATGTTTGTCATGGGCGTGGAAAACAATTTTCAAAGGACAGCAACTTACACACACCCACACACCAACTCACACACACACATATATACATAAAGAAGTTGCCAGACAGTGAAAAATGTAGACAAGATTTTATCATAGTTGAATAGCTTACCGTTTAATATGTAGGTTTAAGAAGTTAATTAAGTTAATATTTATGCACACACACACTCACAAGAACTTTTAGTGTGGAGGAAATTGTAACAGGGTGCCACTAATCCACAGGGGTGACGACTCTGAACAATAACTTTCTCACACTTTACACACAAGCCCAACGGCCGACGATGCCGCTGCTGCCTTTTGCCTTTTTGGCACTGTGCTCTGCTTTTTATGTTATTTTAATATTTATTTTATTTATTGCTTTAGCATTTTATTTATTATAATTCGACGTACACAAATCGAGCTTGCGATCAAGCCACCACCAGCGAACCGGTTTGCGGGGGTGGGAACAACGTACCGTGTTCGTAGACCAAACAACTCACACACTGGCAAGCAATTTATAACGAACGCCGACGTAAACTCAGACTCCGAAACGTTTGACAACTACCGCTCGACGGTCCAAACAAGACTGAATTATCTCTCTGCCGAAGTGTGCTGTGGAGCGGCCGGCGATAGTTCTCTCAGAGCGCTCATTTGTCGCGATTTGAATGTGTGTGTGAAGGGGCGATTGTTTGGGAAATTTTAGGGACTTTATGAGCACAAGCACCTGTTGATGCACTCTGTGCGTGTGAAAGCGAGAGGTAAGAACAATCTAACAATAAATTCAAAGCCGGTCCAACGCTTTATGTTTTGAGTTGGTCACAAACTGTTCCCAAATATTTCATTTATTAACTGAAGTTTTACGCAGTTTAATTCTTTTTAGTTACTTGAGTCAATAAATACAACAATCTTTCTTTTGAGGTTTGAACTTGAAATTAGCTTCAAAAAAAAATTTTTGAAATGAAAGTAAGAAAAAAACAAAAATTTACTCCACAAACCCAGAAAATATATTAAATATTCGATTAAAATTGTTTTTAAAATACTTTATTCGGAATATAAGTTCTATTCGAACGTAATAATTACACATACAAATATTTCATATAACGCTGGTAATACCAATGGGTACATATAAGCATATCTGATGTAAAGCATTTGGGATAAGGGGATCCTCCTCGGATTTTATTAAACAAAATCAAACACAACCTAAAAGTTTTTAACATCGACAATTTAAGTCAACTCGGTATATATGTATATATGTATATATATGTATATAAACGTACACAGATATCTTTTATATATGAATATTTTGAATATTAATATTTTAATACGTAACATAGGGTTCCATTATCTTAGGACTACATTGATCTTAAGTTCTTTAAGCACACAAATAGATAAAATGCAAGTAAGTCTGGTATTCGGGGAAGACATAAGATATTGAGTATAGGACAATAACTTTGAGCTTAAAACAATGCAAGACTCGAAAATAAGGTTTACATATAAATGTATATACATAAAACAAGTAACTAAACTGAACTAAACTAAACTAAACTAAAATTAACTTAACTTAACTAAACTTAAATAAACTAGAATCGAGTAAACATAATAATTTGAGCGAGTTTTGCGATACGCGTTTTGGATATCTCTAAGTTGCGAGTATTTTTAAGTAACAATTGTCAAGTCTTTGCATTTAAATGCTCCGGTAGAAGAGTTTGAAGAGTTCGGTCTATAAATACCACGGGAACATGGCCATGGACGTACCTTTAGTCAGTGTGTATCGAAATGAGTATTTCAAAGTGTAAAACAATGGATTAACACGTTAATATGAGTAATGAGTATTTAAATAATTGCTTCAGACACTAAGAAGAGTGTCAAACGCTCGTTCTCATTCCTAATATATCCTCTTCGATTTTATCCTGTCATATCATGTATCTCGTTATCAACTGCTGTGGTTTGTCTTTCTTAATTTTTAATACAGTATAAAGGTGGATGGAAGCAATGTGGGTCCACAATAAGCGCATAAATGAGTATTTTGGACATCAAATAGAGTTTCGTCTTTCGACTTTTTTACGTTTACTTTTACTTTCACTACTTTCTTTAGTATTGAGAAAGTGCGTAGTTTTTGAATTCTAAATTCGTAATAATTTTAATTCTTGCGCGAAGCATCCTGTATAATAATCTTGTTCTTTTGACGCGTCACCTTTGTGGTTGTGGGTGCAGGCATCAATCGCTTTAGCTGGTCCTGGGTAATGTTTGCCAGCGCTTTATCCTTGCTCTTGGCCACTGCTGTGGAACTGGAAGCAGCAGTAGTAGTAGTTGTTGTTGTTGTTGTGGTGGTTGCAGCTGTTGTTGTCTCAATCAATGCGGTCGATTCATCTGCGGTCGAAGATGTACCCGCGCCAGCTGCTGCTGCTGAAGCATAACGAGTAAGTACTTGAAACTTGGCAAATATATTGCGGCCACCGCTACGCTCCTTATCCTTATACTTTTCCAACACGGCTGGCGCAGGCTTGACTGGATGTACCTTCGCGTTGTTCGGCTTGTAAATGTCCAAATCATAGTCAAAATCGCTACTGCTGGCAGCCGCATTAGCCTGTGCCAATGCTCGCTCGCCATAGCTGGCCGAGCTACCGGAGGTCTCTTCGGCCAGGTGACGCAGCATAAGGGTTAATTTTGTCTCATGTTGCCGCTGTAGCAATACCGCGTTTCGTTCGCCCTCAAGCCGCGCCTGACGCACTGCATTCGAGAGCACCCGCTCCTTCCACTCCCAAGCATCACGTTCACGCTCCAGCTGCATCAGCTGCTGCTCCAGTTTTCGGGAGGAGTCCCTTAAATCAATGACTTTCACGAAATATTTGTAGAGCAATGTGCGCATTTCCTCTGAAGACAGCTTGTTTAAGCGCGCCATTAGCATTTGCTCGCCCTTCTCCCTTTGCAGACGTTCGGTGGACAAATCAATGGACTTATGACCGCATATTAGCTCGTTCTTAAACTCAATTGCCTCATCAATTGCCATAATGGCTTCGTCGCACTCCAGCAACTTGCGCTCTTCACGCTGTGTCAACATTTTGTCGCGTTTGAGCTTACGATCCAGCATGCAGCGTTGCTCCAACAGATGGTCACGGGTGCGTCGCAGATTGCGAATCTCGTGCCGTAATCCTTCTTGCTGTGCGGGAGTCTTATCCGCGGTATCGCACTGCTCAAGATTCTCCGATTTTTCGCGAAGAATGTGATCTAAGTGAGTGATGCGTGCCTGCATTGCCTTTAGTTGATCTGGATTAGGTTCCATCTTGACAACCGCAGCTTCCTTCAGAGTCTTGAGCTCTTGTTCCAGCTGATCCCGCAGTTTGCACTCCTTTTTAAGCTTCCTTTGTACATCTTCAATTTGCTTTCGCGATTCTACGACAGAGTGTTGCAACTTTTTAAGCTTCTGGCTGCTTTCCCCAGCAATGTTCTTCATGGAGGTTAGATCCTGCAGACGATGCTCGATATGCGATATTACTGATCTCCAGCGCTCAATCTCTGATTGTTCCCTGCCCTGCAACAGTGCCTTGGAAAGATGCTTCTTAGCCTTATCACACTCCGCCTCCAGTTTGCCCTTCTTCTTGTGAAAACGTTGCTTTGCATTACTTCGAGTGTCGCGATTCTTCACCAGCTCTTTTATAATGTTCTGCTTAAGCTGCATTGTCTGTTCAATTTCCTTGAGCTGTTGTTGTCGTGTCTCGATCTCCGCGTGCAGCTTTCGCAATTTCTTCTGTACCTGGTCGATGGGCGTATTGGAAATCATGGGAGCAGACACCTGGGGAAGACATTCACTTAGACTTGTCACGTCATTTCCGGTCGGATCCCCGCCTGCCGCCACTTCAGTGCCTAATGTCTGATTTGAAGCAGCACGATTAAGTATTGCCAGCTCAACGCTGCTTAGGCTAACGCCCGGTTGAATACTGCGACGACGACCTAAACCAAAACATATTTTAATAATTGCCCAAATCTTAGATCTCTTTATATACTAACCACCAATGCTTGTCTTCCGATCATCGGGCTTATCAGGCTCCGGGGGTACTTCGGGCGTAGCCTGTTCATGATTCTTGTCGTTACTTTGCATTACCGGCTTGGGTAGCTGCAGCATGAAGTCCTCGTGTTTAGCTTGAATGAGTGCGTCAGTTTTGGCACGAAACTCTTCCATTAGGCTTTCAAGTTTTTCATCAAGATCGGGACGTTGTGATTCGTTATCTGTTTCGTTATCAGAGTTTTGCTGACACGAAGTCTCCGGCTCACTAATGGACTCCTCGGGTTCCTCTGTTTCCTGTATGGGTAAAAGTGACTTCTGGTTGCGTAGCGCTTCGTTTGAGCTTAAACACTCTTCACACTCCTGCTTTAAAAACAGCCACTCCTCGATTTGCTCCTTCTCCAGCTCGTTTATAGCATGTGATCCGACCAGCCTATAATAAAATGGTTGTAAAATCATTGCAATTTACTCTGTGGGAATTCACATACTTGGCGAATAGTCCTTCAGCATTGGAAACCAGTTTAAACCATTGGCTAGCTGCAAACTGCAGTCCTACATTTTCCGTTTTGGAGGGCACGACTGCCACTAGAGCAGTCGAATCAGAAGCTTCTACGTCCGACATTGGAGTATTGTCATCAGAAAATGTGTTCATGATGACATAGTTTCGGACGCATTGCACCTTGAAGCCGAATTGTAAATTTCCCAGCGTTTCGGCCATATGCTCTTCTAACGGCGACACGCAAAGAATGACTAGGGTCTGAGCACGACCTCCGAAGGAGTCCTTTAGAAGGGTGGTGAGTGTTGTTTGGCTGTATGGTACGTTACCATTGATGCCATACATAATACTGGGATCCGTCAGTGTGTTAACAATCTGCTCAAGCATTTGCAATCCCGCATCACGTGGGTGTCCTGGTGGAGGATCAATCCATCGATCGGTTGCACACAAATCTGAAAAGCTAGCCGTGGACAAGCGGTGCTGAATAAGACCTTCCTTTGAAACCCACTGTTGCTCCAGAGTCAGAGTAAAAAGTGTATGTGCTGATGTTTGCTCTTGGGTACTTAAACCCAGTTGTAGCCAATGGAAAACATTCTCCTCCGTGTTGCACGATACATTTCCCACGCCGAAAAGATCTCTTATTTCTCCATTACAAATCTCCACGAGGCCGATGTTAATGGCATAAGTTCGTTCTTAAAAAATAATTTATTTAATTTCAATAAACTCATATTATTAAGAAACAGGTATTTACCATCATGTGCTGCAATGTGGTTAAAAATCTCTCGAACACATCGCTGTACCATACCCTGATCTGCTTCGTTGTACTCACACTCAAACCCATTACCATAAAGTGTATAAGTTTTTCCAGTTGCACGTTGCCCATATGTCACAATCGATGCATCAAATCCTTCGAGGAAAAGATTTATCAATGGGAACACAGCCTGATAGTAAACCTGACTCTGGGTCGTATTACTGGACAAAGCATGTGTAACGGGCACAGTGTGTGAGCCCACCTGTATGAGACCAGCCGCAATACAGTCCAAAGGCGAACCACCAGGAAGTGCAGTTGGTAACCCTAGAGCCGAAGCCGTAATTGGTATGGCTTGCACGCACTCAGGCACACTTTCACAGGCCTTGTCATTAATTTCAATATCGTTTGTATGCAAGTGCTCTGCATCATTCTCGGTATTGCCATTAGCATCTATTATTGCCGTTTGCGTAGGCAACGACGTAGGTGGAGGCTTCAATTGCAGTTTTTCTGCTTCTGCGTCGCCATCATCAGGGGTTTTATTTTCTTCTTGGATTTTTAGGTCTGGTTGAGGAAAAATACGCACGGCTACTTGTATTGGAATCTCCATGATTTTTGGTCGCTTTAGCAACAATTTTTCACTTTATTTTCTGCATTTTTATACACACTTTGTGCATTCTAAAATATTTGCAAAAACCACTGAATCGATACTGTTGCGCACAGCAGCATCTATCGATATACCCAAACAGACAACAAAAAATCGATAGCATTAAGGACAACAGCACTTATGATATTTTTGAAATTGTTATTATTTAAAAAAGCATAGAATTTTAAATTCAAACGCAAAACTTTTTTAATTCAACTCATTTTTATTGTTTACTTTATAAAACGCTTTTAAATATATATATATATAAAGGCATTAAATAAATATTGATGTATTTTCATAATTTGCAATAGCAATAATACATTATTTAATACTTAAATACTGAAATAGCTATTATTCAAACGATTTACTTAAAATAATAAATAATTTAATATCTTAAATTCATAGACAAACATCTGATTACTTTAAAAATGAAATCGATTTGCCTTGCAAGAACTATATGAGTATTTATATATATCGATATAGTTAGGAAGACTTGAGCTTGTCGATAAGTTTCGACAACCCTCACAATTTTGTATCGCGTTTCACGTTGCTCCTCAGCGCGTGTTTTTTTCATTAAAAAAGTTGTCATTTATTATTTTGTGGAGATAATTCTAGGAAAGGCATGTCGAAAAGAAGAATTGAAGTAGGTGCATCTTACACCAACAAGATGACAAAGTAAGTAGGCATCTTTAAGCTACTTGCGTGTTTAGTTTAAAAAGTTTTTGTCATTCGCAGAGAGTCGGAAGCCTCAACATCGTCGGCAGCGGCGGCAACTTCAGCGGCCGGCACAGTTGCTAAGATACTGGGTGGATTTGTACCCAGTAAGCTTGTAAGTTAATCTAAAGTAGAAACACTATTTAAGTCTAAAACTTATTATGTCTTTCTGCTTACGTATATCTTTTTAATAGCCGCCAACCATGAACCCTTACACAAAGAAACCTTACTCTACGCGTTATCAGAACTTATACAAGAAGCGAATTACATTGCCAGTGTTTGAGTATCAGGCTGATTTTATGAATCTATTGAATCAGTATCAATGCATTGTACTAGTGGGTGAGACGGGTTCTGGTAAGACGACGCAAATACCACAATGGTGTGTGGACTTTGCTGTGTCAAAAGGTCGCAAGGGAGTCTCATGCACACAACCACGTCGTGTTGCCGCCATGTCAGTGGCCCAACGTGTGTCTGAAGAAATGGATGTGTTGCTGGGCGAGGAAGTTGGTTACTCAGTGCGTTTCGAAGATTGCTCATCGAGTAAAACACTATTAAAATACATGACAGATGGTATGCTGCTACGTGAGGCCATGTCAGATCCAATGTTGGAACAGTATCAGGTGATAGTATTAGATGAAGCCCACGAACGTACTCTAGCTACAGACATATTGATGGGTGTCCTCAAAGAGGTGATTCGTCAACGCGATGATCTTAAACTATTGGTCATGTCTGCGACCCTCGATGCCGGCAAATTTCAGCAATATTTTGATAATGCACCACTCATGAGTGTTCCTGGTCGTACACATCCTGTAGAGATCTTCTATACACCCGAACCCGAACGAGACTACTTGGAGGCTGCTATACGTACCGTTATACAAATTCACATGTGTGAAGAAATTGAAGGTAAATTCTTAAAAAAAAAATTACTCTTTCTTTAACTAATGGATTCCAATCGAAAGGTGATATACTAATGTTCTTGACGGGTCAGGAGGAAATTGAGGAGGCATGTAAACGTATTAAACGTGAGATTGATAATCTTGGATCCGAAATAGGAGAGCTGAAATGCATACCCCTATACTCGACGCTGCCGCCTAACCAACAACAAAGGATCTTTGAAGCAGCACCACCACCAAACGCCAACGGGGCTATTGGTCGAAAGGTTGTAATATCCACAAACATTGCGGAAACTTCTCTAACCATTGACGGCGTTGTGTTTGTTATTGATCCTGGTTTTGCCAAGCAAAAAGTCTATAACCCACGCATCCGCGTTGAAAGTTTACTCGTCTCACCTATATCCAAGGCATCAGCACAACAGCGAGCCGGTCGTGCTGGCCGCACACGGCCCGGAAAATGTTTCCGCCTATACACAGAAAAAGCCTTTAAGAACGAGATGCAAGATAACACATATCCGGAGATCTTGCGCTCAAACTTGGGTAAATACTAGTCTGCAATTTGCTGATAAATTGAATCGTTAGTAACTCATGTTGACTATTCCCAAAGGTACTGTTGTGCTGCAATTAAAGAAACTGGGCATCGATGACCTAGTACACTTTGACTTCATGGACCCTCCTGCTCCGGAAACCCTTATGCGTGCTCTGGAGTTGCTCAACTACTTGGCCGCCCTTGACGACGATGGAAATCTGACAGATCTGGGGGCTGTGATGTCCGAGTTTCCACTGGACCCGCAACTGGCGAAGATGCTGATAGCCAGTTGCCAACACAATTGCTCCAACGAGATACTTTCCATAACGGCTATGTTGTCGGGTGAGAAATACACTACACTACACGCAAACTCTTACTAAATTACTGTAGGATGTATCTGTAGGACTCGAATAGAAAAGCAATTCACCTGATAGCCCCCTCAATGTGGGAAAAGCTAATTTTATGTCAGGGTAATCGATACGAATGTCCCTCAAATTGAAAACTTGTTAGTTTTAGCTGTAATTGGGTATGTTTAATTGAGACACAGATGCAATGACAGCAGCTCAAGCGTCTGTCCATATGCAATTGGGCAGAACTTAAGCTCATGCCATTGTTCTCTGTTGTCCATGAGTTGTTCGTTGACCAAGACTTACATTGACCGCACCCTTAAATGTTAGTTTAAGTGCAAAGAAAAAAGTTTCTTCAATTTATTTGTTCTTTGCATTCAACACTGAAGTAAAGTTGCACGTGCGTTGCATCCAATGCGCGCATTTAGTTGAAATGTGACGCGGATCGGCATGCATTGGTCGACTTAATTGCTTTAACCTCTTTCTGCGTAACGTACTTGCAACTCACAAATGCAATCAATCTTTGAATCAAGTTCCTAGATTGCCTAGCTGACAAAGTGTAAGCAAAATCTATTTATAAAACGAAATCAAAAAAAACATGCGCTTAATCAAAACCAAACCAATTCAAACATCAAACATCAACCAAAGTTCCACAATGTTTCGTGCGTCCCAATGAGGCTAAGAAAGTGGCTGATGAGGCAAAGATGCGCTTCGCTCACATCGATGGGGATCATCTAACCCTGCTGAATGTCTACCATGCCTTCAAGCAAAGTGAGTACAAACAAAGGCCGCCCTCAAGTACACTTCCATTCTATGCATCCTTTGTTTCTCCTTCACAGACAGTGAGGATGCAAACTGGTGCTATGAGAACTTTATTAACTTCCGATCGCTAAAGAGCGCCGACAATGTACGCCAGCAGCTGGCACGTATCATGGATCGCTTCTGCCTGAAGCGCATCAGCACCGAGTTCACCTCAAAGGACTACTATATCAATATACGCAAGGCTCTGGTACAGGGCTTTTTCATGCAAGTCGCTCATCTGGAACGCACTGGACACTATCTAACCATTAAGGACAATCAAAACGTGCAGCTGCACCCCTCCACATGTTTGGACCACAAGCCCGATTGGGTAATCTACAATGAGTTCGTGTTAACCACCAAGAACTACATACGCACCGTGACCGATGTCAAACGTTAGTATCCCCGCCACCCGTGTCCCACAGGGCAATTGTCCGTGGTCCTGTTATTCACCTATTGTTTCATCTTGTCTTTCAGCTGAATGGCTGCTCACTCTGGCGCCCCAGTACTATGACCTAAACAATTTCCCACAATGCGAAGCCAAGCGGCAGCTGGAGCTGCACCAGCAGCGAATTGAGACTAAACAGTACCAGAAAGGCTTTTAGGCACAGCACGATCTTTTATATTAAATAGTTTAATCAATGATTTAACATAAACTAGGATTGGATTAATCACAAACACCTTTTATTACGATACTTTTAATATTTAAAGTTGCGCACACAACTAATGACTTTGTTAAGCGTTATTAAAGGCGACCTTTTGTATATCCAAACCACGAATCTCAGCCTTAGCCTCAGTCCTAACCGTTTGTCTTCTGGAATTGGATAAGTATGACCAAATAGGTGGCTATAGCGGATGCAAACTGGGAATAAGAGATGCTCAAACAGTTTTCTATACAAAATCATCATCTACGCACCGATGTTAAAATGGTCCGATTGACGCGACAGAGTCCGCTGGCCGAAAATTCGGCATCCACGGTAAGCAACTGTTGCCAGAACCTTCTGAGCTCTTCGGCCAGGACAGGTTCGTAGGCTATGCGTTCGATTTCACAGATTATTTGAACGGTTTTTTGTGCTTCCCGACCTGCAATGTGGCACGGCTCCACCACCATAAGTAAGCGCATTGAGTGGAAGAGTATCCATAGCAATTGCACCCAAACGTAGCCATTGTCCCTTTTATTGAGCAGCTCCAGGAATAGAAAGTAGCCGGTGGCCACTAGATGCAAAAGGCATGAGATGAGAATGAACAATACCGCAAGGCCGTAGGAGCTGCTTAGAAATAGTTGGTCAGAATAGGAATAAGACAGCCACAATTGTAGAAATAGAAGCTCACCCTGAGAGCAGCCGAACGCATTTACCTAGGCTCTCGTGATTGGCAGCCACAGACTTAATTAATTGACTTTTGTTTCTAGCTGGAAGTGAATGTCATATTAGGTTGTGATTATGTACATCGTCATCGGCTTGGTCGTGAACTAACTACCTGAAGATTCATTGACGAGCGTTTCGCTGTTCAGCTTGGTTAAGCTGGCATGCAATGACAGGGGCATCGTTGACTTCAAAGCTATTGTCTTTACAGCGCCTACCTTCACAAGATTAGAAGCGTTTGCAGAAGGTTTCTCTGAGCCCGTGCAAGTCTCTCCAAGAATGCTACTTGTCAGCATCAAATTGAGACGTGCATAGCGCCTGCTCAATCCATAGGCAGTGTTCGCAAAATTTATGTGAAGTCCCGTAAGTACAAAGTAGAGGCAATAGAAGGGTGTATACCACTGGATGGTACGGCGCTCTATTGATGAAATGGAAATGTAATAAGCCACAAGAAAAATTTCAATGGAGCTGACCATTGTGTGAGCTATGCACGTTCATCTCCTGAGTCTTGCGCACCCATGTCCAAGCATCCAGGCCCAAAAGCACTGCAATGACCACCATTGAGACGCTGGCAATGCCGATGGCCCGCAGACGATCCCTCTTAATGTTTTTGTAGGCGCTAAGAGTGCTGTCAATCTAGATGGATTGACATTTGTTTTGGGCTTGGATTGGAGTTGTGATTGATTCGCTTACTTCCTGCAGACGCGAGTTTAGCTCCTGCGTGGCTTGTAGGCCGAATAAACCACAGCAAACGCCCGCTACAACGGCCAGGACTACAACTGATACATCAGAGGCGGTGACCACTTTTGAAGTTGCAGATTTCATTCTGAAAGATGTGCTACGATATATTAAATTATATTCTTATGCATGCAAACATTTCTTTATACATGTGTATATGCACACATATCCATGAATGTACATTTCATTACCACATCGCACAACTCACACACGCGTACACCCATCCTTAAGTACAGAAGGAATTATGTACACTTATTATATGCTTCGAGAATTTGATCTAATAATACAAATTATATATTATATACATATATTCCTATGTGTGTATATAATGTATATGTATGTGCAAGTGTATCAATAACAAATAACAAGTTGCATACGCATGAAAAGGAAATATGTATAAAAATGTCAAGCTTCCAATCTTAAAGCGGTTACAAAGATCCGATACATATCGATATTAAATTTCGATTTTTTTTTTTAAATTATCTCGATTTTGAGCCTTATTTAGTTCTATTTAAAATTTTTTTTAGTTGTTTAAAGAATCGCCCCGTATGTAGAGTTTAAAAAAATCAATAAAAATACATATAATTAATAAAAACTCAGGATATCTCAGAGTCGTACACACCCGAACATGTATAAAAATAAAAAACGAAATTATCGTTTTAATAAATGAGTTTATAATAAATAAAAAAGTGTTTTTTTATAGAATACAAATTTGGTTAAATTATAATTTTAAATAAAAGTTTTATTTTCCGATTGAGCAAATTGTATACAACTTTCGTTTTTGGTATCAAATTTATTTTTTACCTAAATGAATTAAAAGGATGAAGCCTAAACATACACAGGTCTGGGAGTGGGCCGTGGAAGATATGGAGGCCTTTCGTATCCTGGATCAGCTTCACGTACAAAGCGGTAGATTGGTCGAGAAGTTGGTCGTGGAAGATATGGAGGCCTTTCGTATCCTGGATCAGCTTCCCGAACAACGCGGTAGATTGGTCTGGGGGTTGGTCGTGGAAGATATGGAGGCCTTTCGTATCCTGGATCAGCTTCCCGAACAACGCGGTAGATTGGTCTGGGGGTTGGTCGTGGAAGATACGGAGGCCTTTCGTATCCTGGATCAGCTTCCCGAACTACGCGGTAGATTGGTCTGGGGGTTGGTCGTGGAAGATACGGAGGCCTTTCGTATCCTGGATCAGCTTCCCGGGCTATTCGGTGCTTAGGAGTTGGCATAGTTGCTGGTGTTTGGAATCCACCATGTATGCCACGACGATACCGGTAAATAGGCCTGGACGTAGGACGTGGCAGATATGGAGGCCTTTCATATCCTGGATCCGCCATTGCCATGGCACAGACCGACAACAATACCAAGACTATTGTGTACTTCATTCTAATTAACTCGACGAATCTTGATTGATGCCTTTCCACTGCCAGAGAACAGGTTTTATAGATGCCGCTCGGCTGACGAAATCTCGATCAAGCATCGCTGTGGTACTTTTTGTCTGCGAAACGGGGACTTACCGATGGTTTAAGGTCTTCGACGAAGCACCCAGCCACGCGACATGAAAACAAAATTGAGTTCAACTCTCGCTTTGTTATACCTCCCAAGTCTTATCAGTTTCTACTGAGTGAATTTTTTGCTCGGGGAACTTTTATAAATCGATCTCTGGCCAATGCATTAATTCGCATAAGTTATACGCAAAGAGCTGAACAGATCTTGAATATATTTTTTAATGTATGTATAAAGTGCCATATCCCAAATAAGGTGGAACCATTAATAATAAATTTGGACCAGAAATAATATAATATATAATAATATATAAAAACAATGAATTTATAAATTAAATAAATACAGACAGAAATTATGAATTAGGAATAAGAGATCATATAGAAGAGATATCGAATTATGTAATAATAAAAATATATTAAATGTTATAATATTATATAATATTATCTATTGCATTTTAATCTCAAATCATAGCTTTAAAAACATAATTAGTTATTTTTTAAAAAAAATTAATTTTGGGAATTTACACGCCAGGGAATTTTAATCAATTCAAAATTTATATATATTAATGTATAAATGTATGTATGTATGTATATAATATATGTATAAGTATAGTATTTAATCGCAACGCTTCTTCATCTGCTGAATTTTGTTCTGAATTCTTATCTACTATAAAATTAAAATAAAAACACAAATCAAATCTCAACTCAAATTCAATGAACGCTCGAATGAAGAAATTTTATTTCTTTCGAATTGAACACTTTGTGAAGTCCCGGATCGGTTTCTTTGCGCGATGCGTGAGTATAAAAGCGGCCGAAGCCCGAAGGTAACCATCAGTTTTATCTTGTCAACAAAATAAACATGAAGTTCGCAATGTTTGTGGTGCTCCTTTCGATTGCTGCTGTGGCAATAGCGGATCCTGGATACGAGAGGCCTCCATACCTTCCACGTCCTACCTTCAGACCAAACGTCCGAGTTGTTCGTGAAGCTGATCCTGGACACGAGAGGCCTCCATACCTGCCACGTCCTACTTTCAGACCAAACGTCCGCGTTGTTCGTGAAGCTGATCCTGGATACGAGAGACCCCCATACCTGCCACGCCCTACCTTTAGACCAAATGTCCGTGTTGTTCGTGAAGCTGATCCTGGATACGAGAGGCCCCCATACCTGCCACGCCCTACTTTCCGACCAAGCGCTCGCTTTGTTCGTGAAGCTGATCCTGGATACGAGAGGCCTCCATACCTGCCGCGCCCTACTTTCCGACCAAACGCTCGTGTTGTTCGTGAAGCTGATCCTGGATACGAGAGACCCCCATACCTGCCACGCCCTACCTTCAGACCAAACGTCCGTGTTGTTCGTGAAGCTGATCCTGGATACGAGAGGCCCCCATACCTGCCACGCCCTACCTTCAGACCTAATTATTAGTGCTTTAAATTGTAATTGGGATCCATGTCGGATTCTCATACCTTACAGTATCTAATTAAGAATTAAAACATTTTAAAGTTGGAAAATCAAAAAAAAATTTAAACTTAATGCAATATTATCAACTGTCTTGTTGTAATCAAGCAAGGACACTTACCGGACTGGAAGATCGGAGTTTGCATCGAATAGAAGACCTCGATAGGTTAGAAAAACTGCAGTGAAGGAAATTGGAGAAATAACTCCTTGAATTCTTGAAATCTTCTCAAGGTGATTACCCATTAGGATGCAGAGGCCTGCGGAGTAAATAGTGAATACCCAACTGCGACGTATTTCCAAGTGTCCTTTGGCATTCCTATCAGCCGTATATGGGGCTAGGGCCAAGAACTTGCTCACATAGAAAACACTTATGCTTGGCTCTGAAATTTCCATCGTGTATCCAAACTCACGTCCAACTTTCAACTACTGCTGCAGTTGTCACTTCAAGGATCAGTGAATAGATGACTTGCAATTGTGTATGCCTTTCAATTATTGTTCACAGGACACTAAGCAAATAGCGCGCTCCCGTGTTTGGGTATTATTAGACTTTGGCCGGAACGTGTGAAAGCTGACACACACACACACACGCCCAGGCAAAGTGAGGGCATTGTTTACCTTAGTTCTGTCTCCGCCGTTCATTGGTTGTAAACAATAATTAGTCTGTGCAAAAATGCCAATCAGTTAAGGGACTGGAGGCGCCAGAGACTTTCATGAATAAAACTGCAAATGGTGTGAAATTTTATATTCAATTGTCACGCCATTGGCCATTTGCCATTTGGCTTTATAAATAAAAAATTGTAAACAAGATATTTTTATCTCTAGCCTCCATTTGGATACTAAATTATGCAGTTACCAATATCTAGGGGGGAATAGTTGTAAGATAGTTTCCAATGTAAGGTAATTTTATTAAAGCTCATTTTTAAAAACATAATTTTTAATTGTTAAACAAATGTGTAGGAATTAAAAAACAATAAACTTCAAAGTGTCTTTTAGATCAGCAATGGCAAAACTTGAGGAAAATAAAAGTATTTATATGTATAAAATAAAACTGGATCCGGTAAAAAGATTTTTGTATCCAAAAAATATGAATTTAGCTCGGAACATTGTGGGGATTAAAGATTTCAATCCAGTAGCCATCGGGATCCTTGATAAAAGCCAAACCCTTCATGCGGCCATCGTCGGGTTTCTTTATAAATTCAACGCCTAATTCCTCGAAGCTTTAAGCAGAAAAACAAAATTTTAAATATATAACACTTGATACATTGAAATATTACTCACCGCTTGCAAGCAGCATACACGTCAGGGACCATCACACCAATGTGTCCATATCCGCGAGGTTCACTATTTCCCGTATGATAGCTTATGTTTGGATCACTTTCTGTGCCCCAGTTGCTACGTAACATAAGGTGAGAACAATAACAAAACTCGAAGTTTTAAAATCACTTACTGAGTCAACTCAATGGTGGCCTTGCGACTAAGAGCCCAACTTTTGCGTTCTTTGGGATCTTTAGGAATATCTTCTGGGTTTTCGTAGCTATTAAATTATTATGAATTTCGAAAAGACATTGTTGTAACTATCAGGGTCCTTCAAATAAAATAACCTATTTTATCTTGCACATACCCCATAAAATATAACGAAAAATTCGCCTCTGGGAAATCCAACTTAACCAGCAAAGTCATGCCAAGTACTCCTGTGTAAAAAGGCAGTGATTTGCGTGGATCTTTAATGCGATACATGGTTTGCTGGAACAGAAAGTCCTGCAGACAAAACGAAGAAGCAGTTTTAAAAATGTTACAATTTGATATTATATTAAATACATCACCTTTGTCGCCTCATCCTTTTTAATGCAAAGCTCATCCGCTTCGGCATTACCTAAGCCTGCTACACCACTCATTTGATCAACTATTGTTTTTACGGTTTACCAATAATAAAATGTTAAATTTCCGGCAATTGTCCAGACTTTAATCAACACGTTGTGGGTGGAACGATCGTCGATCAGCTGCTTTTTAAACCAAATCAGCTGTGTAAAATGCAATTACTCATCTCTATGTGTCCGTTAAATAAATTTTTTTGAATTCTTTAAATTGCGATTTTTTTTTAGGCGGATTAATTATAGATCAGATATATTTTAAAATCAATATTAACATTTGGTTCCAACAAATTGTAGCCATACTGCCAATAATAGTTTTTGGGTTCAGTTAGATCTTATCGATAACAAAAAAAAAAAAAAATGACAATATCGTTTCAGAGCTGCCAACTTACTGACTTACACTTAACTAGTGCTGCCATGTTTTATTAAACAAATTTAAAAAGTACACCGTTTCAAAATCAATCTGTATACAAATTTTAAATTAGAAAAATGAGTTTTGCTACTTCAGTCCAAGCAAATAAGCATCATATTGATTTGAAAGAAATAGTCGAGAAGCTTCTAGAAGGTAATTCACCAAGGACGGGAGTAAGCTTGCTAGAAAGCACTTTAGTATACATATGCACGGCAGCCAGGGAGCTCATTTTGTCTCAGCCTATGCTTCTGGAATTAAGTGCACCCGTTAAGGTCTGTGGTGATATACATGGGCAGTATACTGATTTATTACGGATATTTAAGCTTTGCGGCAGTCCGCCCGCTGCCAACTATTTGTTCCTTGGTGATTATGTGGATCGTGGCCGGCAGTCAATAGAAACTATTACGTTGTTACTGGTCTACAAATTGCAATACCCATTGAACTTTTTCCTATTACGTGGTAATCACGAATCTTCGGACGTAAATCGAATATATGGCTTCTTCGATGAATGCAAACGGCGGTACAGCATTAAACTGTGGCGTACGTTTGTGGAATGCTACAACTGTTTTCCAGTAGCTGCCATTATAGAGAACAAAATATTTTGTTGCCACGGTGGTCTAAGTCCAGATCTTAAAAACTTTGAACAAATACGGAAACTACCACGACCAACTGAAGTTCCAATGAGTGGCTTACTGTGCGATCTTCTCTGGTCCGATCCAGATAAATATGTTGGCGGCTGGGGCACAAATGACCGTGGTGCTGGCTACACATTTGGTGATACCGTCGTGGAAGAGTTCCTTAAGAGATATCGCATTAACTTAATAGTGCGAGCTCACCAGGTGGTTGAGGATGGATATGAGTTTTTCGCTGAGCAATCACTGGTGACCATCTTCTCGGCACCCAATTATTGTGACGTGTTTGATAATAGCGGCGCTGTTATGAGCATTGATGAAGACCTCGTCTGTCACTTTACAATTATAAAACCAAAACAGATACGAAAGAAAGGCCCGACAATGATGTCAGATTCAGGTGCCAAAATGGGCTCCTCACTCCCAACCGCTGATACCGTACGACCCAAATTTTAAGCTTAAGACATGTGTTAATTGAAAATATGTATTAATATTATGACCTATGTAAAATGTTGTATACATAATTCGTTCACTTTATTCAATTCTAATCGGCACTCAAGCTGCATAAATCTTCCTGACATCTTCTTCCTCTTCTTCTATATTATCATCATCGTCATCATCATCTATTATTTACAAGGTAAAGGCATTTTCAAGGGCTTGTTCTCTTTGTGTATGGTCTCGGTCTCCTTATTAACATATGTATTTACATAACGTTGCATTATCATTGTATTGGTTTATGTTTCTTGCTTATCGTTTTTCAGTTTTCAGTTTTCAATATTCGTTTTTTGTTTCTTTTTTTTTTAAATATTTTTTATGTTGACTCTTCTTTGTGGTCATCCTCATTATCGTTACCATTAAAACTAATTTAACTGATACAAAACCGGGAACCGATTTGTACGGCACGCGGTGTCATTATCCATTATTTTGTATGGTATAAGTATATGTATATCTGTATATATAAGGATATATATATATATATATATATATATATATATATATATATATATATATGTGCATATATGTATACATATATATATATATGTATACATATATGCATATATAGTGTACATTTGCTTATCAATTAAACTACTTGCTTGATTTCATTGTATACGTCATTATAACTAGTCCTAGTTTGTATGAAGGCATTTCATACGTTGTGCTTATGATTATCAGAATCGATCTCTTCTTCTTGCTGTTCATGTCTCAGATTTATCTATGGCATAGAAATTAATCAACGTACTTTACATTATAATAGTTAAAGTTACTATTTTAGTATTCAAGTTTCAAAAAATAATTCCTATTACTCTTTTGATGTAGACGTTTCGGCTGTTGGTCGTTTTGCTCCTGGATGGTGTACTTTACAAATGTTTTCTTATCGTTTCATATGGAAAATGAAGATGAGCTGTTCTTCTAATTTATATCTTCTCTCCTTCTTCTCCCTTCTTGTTCTCTCCGTTTCTTTTTGCTTTATTTTTTTCGTTTTTGTATTTTTTTGCTTTTGATTTTTAAATTACTTTTTCTTTGTTTTTTTTTTTTTTTAATATAAAATTTAACAAAAGTTTTCTTGGACATTTTTGTTATTGTTTTATGTTTTAAGTTTTTAGCGCATTTGTCTATTGGAAGGAGTTGAGTTATGGAAAGAATACGTAATTTTCATTAAATTAATAATCATATTAATTTGCGAATGTACGAAGGTGTTTATGTAACGATGTTCGTGTGATGTATGTATGTACATTGCTAACTGCAGTTTATTATGTAAAACAAAAACAAAAAAAATGGGTCTGTTTTTTAACGCCAAACATAAAGCCTATCGATTTCTTTCAATACAAATTTATTTGTTGTTGTTGTTGTTGGTTTTTTTTGTTGCTGTTGTATTTGTTTGTTGTTTGATTTTCACATAGTTTTGCTTTAAATTATTGCAAGCACATAACAAAAATTATATAATAATATTAAAAATTAATTAAAAAAATTACAAATAAATTCAAATAAACATGAGCTAAAAACATAGATGTCTTTATACCGCACAATAGTTAACGTGAACTAATAAAAAAGGGCGCTAGCAATTAATTTCTAAATACACTCTTAATATGTATATATATAAATGTGAGTGAGTGTGTGTGCGTGTGTGTGTGTGTGTGTGTGTGTGTTTGTGTTCATGTATGAAAGGCTAACAAATCATTGAAATTAATAAATCTTTAATGTTTCTTTTGAAACTTGACTAAAAACGAGCGAAGCAAACAAATGATATGCAAAAGCATAATCTAAGAGATATTTTATCGTTATCTTCATCTTTATCTTTCTTCTTTTTTTATCTTCATCGCTTCATCTTCTTTATACATACATTTGATTTCCTTTTCTTATAAGTTTCTTATTGTTTCATTTCTTATCGTTTGTTTGTCTCTCTTTTGGTGTTTTTTATTTGTTTTTGTTTGTTTGTCAATTGTCAAATTGTTTTGATTGTTTTATCTACATATTTTAACCGTTAGTTAGAATAAAATGCGTAATTAATGGCAAAAATCCGTTCTGGTCATTTTCTGTTCTCATTTCATCTTCTTTTACTTAACAATTAAATGTAGTTGTATACATATATATATATATATATATATATATATGTGTGTGTGTGTGTGTGTGTTCGTGTGTATTTATATATGCCATTAGAAACTAAATAATTTTGTTGTTTTTTGTCTGTTACTATATAAATATTGCGCGTGCTCTGCCGGACTCTCCACAACAAGTTTCACATAACCTTTGATTTCGTTTATAAAATTAATATACATTGAAGTATTGGCAAAAACGTACGTTTAGATTTAAATTTATGATTACATTGTGTGTTTGTGTGCGTGTTGTGTACATGCGTGTGTGTATGTGTGTGTGAGTTTAGCACTTTTGAAAACTGTTTACAAACTTTTACAGAATTTTCTCATGCAAATATTTTGAGTTTATGCAAGTGTTGTATGTGTGTGTGTGTGTGTGTGTGTGTGTGTATGTGTTAGTGTGTGTTTGTGTTTACATGTTTATACATAGAACTAAGAATTTATTTATAAAAAATTTCACTAGCAATTAAATTCACCATTTATAATTTCAACTTAATTAAACGCTGTGAGAATGAATATCAATTATTAATTAAAATATTGTGTTTTCTTGTTGTTGTTGATCTCGTTTCTTTTTCTGTTTTGTTGTTGATGTTGATGTTGTTGTTGTTTCTGTTTCTGTTTCTGTTTATAAGGTATTTAAAAGAAGGCATTTCGGATTACAACTAATTATATTATAATTAAAAACAGCTAATCGTCATCATCATCGGATGAGTTTGAGGACAACTGCAGATCGTTTTGTAGTAAATCATTTGGGAAGCCGCCGTTGGACGAAAAGTTTGTAGATTGTTTCTGCTGCTGCTGGAGATGATGATGCGATTGCTGCTGTTGCGTCTGCTGCGGATGCTGAAGCTGATGCTGCTGCTGCTGCTGCTGCTGTTGCTGTTGCTGTTGATGGTGATGGTGATGATGGCTATTGTAGTCTGGCGACAAGGAGCCCAACTCTAAACTAGGCAGCTGGTACATATGTTGCTGTTGCTGTTGTTGTTGCTGATGATGCTGCTGCTGCTGTTGATGTTGTTGTTGCTGATGTTGATGTTGGTGTTGATGATGTTGGTGTTGTTGTTTTTGTTGATGTGGGATCTGAGGATGATGTTGAAACTGCTGCCCCGCAGATTGATTCTGTTGCGTGGGGCGTTCATCCTCGGTGCTGTCATCGGAATCGCTCCCGCTGTCACTATCGCTGGAATCAGACTCTGAACTCGAACTGGAAGCACTCAGTGCGTTGCCAATTTGCTGAAAGTTGATCAAAAATTAAGGGTCTATTACACAAAGATGAGCGCATAAGGAAACAAACCTTCTCCAAAGCAGCTGCCGCTTGCGCCACGGACTGATTGACATTGTCGTAACTATTAAACGATTCCATGTCTATAGGCATACTATTGCTATGGCTGTTTTGGCTAAAGGATGGGCGTTGATGCTGCTGCTGTTGTGCGTAGTTATTGCTGCCACTGCCTCGGCCATAATTTTGCTGTTGCTGTTGCTGTTGCTGCTGCTGCTGCTGATGGTGATGCTGTTGATGCATTGGAGGACTGGAGCGTTGCTGCCGCTTGGAATTAGTATGCAACTGTGACGATCTCTGTTTACCCATGGATGCTGGCGCATAGTCCGGCTGACCGCCCGACGAGCCAGTGGAAGAACCCGAGATATTCGCCTGACCACCATTATGCAATGCCGCTCCCAATCCAAAGTCATCGTCGTCCGTTATCATGGGAATGCTGGGCAATGTTTGTTGCGCATTGTTAGCGTTCCAGCTAAAGGGGAGAAGCACAATCATTGTTAGAAATTCTTTGTGTATAAGGCAAATGTTACACATACGCTGGGGCCGACTGTGGACTGCGATGAGAAGACACTGGACGCGATGGCGAGCTTTGTTGCATGGGGGAGTTGCGCGGCTTGAAGTCAACTGGGAATTATTGAATATATATATTAAGATAATTAAAATAATCCTTTTTCATATAACCAACCAGGCACTCACTTATGTTGTTGCGGCGACTCCCCGTGGACACTTTCGTTTTTGTTGAAATTCGCATCGTGCTGTTCTCCAGCTTGTGTCCTGCACCGGCACTTGCAACTGGGCCAGGGCCAGGACCAGCACCCACGACAGCCACTGCGGACGGAACGGGTCCACCGTTAGCGATGGTCAGTGGTGCATTCGTTACAGGCATCAAGCTTGGCTTGTTTGTCATTTCGCTTCTGCAATTGTATTTCAATTAGTAAAAAGTCAATGGGTGGAATATTGCAATGTCTCTCCAGATGGAGGCTTCCTTGGCTCTCACCTTGTCTTCTTCACTTGTATATTGTGGCTTAGCTTCTCTAACGTGATAGCACCCGTTTCCTTGTCATAAATGATTAGGCATTCTTTTGTATATTTTTTGTGATTTCCCTTATAAACTGTATGAGGCACACCGGAACTTTCTGCAACGAAAAGGAAACGAAAGAAGGGACTTTAAATAAAGGACTTTCATCATTTTATTATTAAATATATACAACTATAATAATACATTTATCGGTTATGTGTTTTCAGTTTGATTTCTTCCTTTTTAGTTTATGCCTAATTTATACCTTTTAACTGCGGGACTCTTAATGAACATTGGGAACATTTATTGAAACAGATTTTGAGAAATTAATTAAATAAAATAATAAATAACTAAGAATATATTTTGTTTATTTCAGGCTGCTCGGAGAAGACAACAAATTCCCAAAAAAAAAAAAATATTTTATTATCTTTCAGGTGATGTGTCTTTAGGTGTGGGATGTAAATTAAATTTTTGAAATGCTTTGTTCAAGTTCATCACTTGCATTTGGCCGTTAAAACGGGTTTATATAAAGCCAAATGACGGGTGCGAAAATAAACACGTTTATCTAAATAAAAACTTATATGTAATGCGAACTCTGAACTAATCGGAATTCACAATCTCCAGAAGAAGTCGGCTGAAGCCTTGACACATTCTGGCAGAGCTCAAAAAACTGAAATCTCACGGGATCAGTTCGAGCCCGATTCAATACATACCCCATGGAGTACAGTGGGCAGATTCGGCCAATAAAATTCGCAAATATTCGTTAGTAAAATTATCACGCAATAAATTATTTAAAACATAAAAATATCTATATTTAATAATTTACGAATTTAATTTGTTTGCCCCGCAATGTGAATATGAATAAATTATTTTTTAATTGCTATTTTTAATTTGTAATAAAATAAAAATAATAATAAAAATATTAAAAATATTAAAAATATTAAGTGAACGTTAATTAGTGAATATTATAAACCTATAATTTATTTGATTTATTTGCAAAAGGAGTTGATGATTTTAAGATAAGATTTATTTAACTTTGATCATTCAATTATTAATTTTAATTATTAATAAATAATGTTTAATACACATTTAAAAAACGTACTTAAAATTATTCTCAATAACTGTCCCTAGGCGGGAATTATAAAAAAAAAAGTTGTATGAAAAAACCAAAAATAGCAGGATTTTTAGCTCTTTGATTATTGTTTTTATTTGTTTAATGTATTTTATTTTATTATTTGCATTTAACTCTTTACGATTTTGTTGTTATTGGTTTTGTTATTACTTTTGTTCATTTTTTTCTTCAGCGAACATTTTTGCAGCCTTTCGCCTGGCCGTTAAATAATCTTGTTATTTTTTGCTTTTGCAGTTGTTGTTGTTGTTGTTGTTGTTGTTGTGTTGGTGGCGGTGGTTCGGCTCTCGCTTACAGTTTTAAAATCTCAGTGCAGTGACTGCAAAAACTTAGCCAAGCGTCAACAACTACAGTGCACAAGTCAAAAAGCAATAAAATGAAAGCGTACGCTATACAACGCCGACGACGACGACGACGACAACCACAACAGCAGCACCAGCAGCAACAACAACAACAAAAACACAGAGTGAGCAATACGAACGCAAAGGAAAACAGAGCACAAGCAACAACAACAACTGCGATCAACGAAATCGTATTTCAAAATCCGGTTGTGCTTTAGGATTTTTTTTTGTTACAAGTAAATGTTGTTAATGTGTATTATATACATGCATTAAAGTATACATTTACATGTACATGTATGTATGTGTGTACGTATGTAGGTACGTATGTTTGCTTATCCACAGGGTTGTCAGCAATTATTTAACGTGCATTCAACTAACACGCCCTCTGGCTGTAAGGGGGCGTTGTAAATGTGTGTGCCAAATTATTGGAGTTCACGATTTTGTTTGTTTATAATGCCAATAGAAAGGTCATGACATGATTAACATGTTAACAGTTATTCCCATCTAATGTGCCTGTGACATGCAATATATGTACATATATACATATGTATGTATGTATTTCCCATGCATACACATATATGTACATACTGATGCACACGCTGGCATAAATACGTACACCCACACAAGTTTATATATTTATAGCATGCATGTGAATGTGAACGATTTATTGGTATGCAGTTGAAACTATTGGCAGGGTTCTTTATTTTTACGCAATTGACAATGAACTTGCACACTTTCAACAGGCTTTCGAAAACACACACACACACACACACACACATAACTACGCACATAGCCATAAACTCACAATAAAATATAGTACGAAGTTTTGTGCGCATGCCGTCGGCGTGGCAGATGGTAGTGAGAAGGGAGAGATTACGCTCCCACGTAAAAAACATACGCACACACACACACACGTACAAAACCAAGCACATATGCTCTCAATTACTTAGACATGTGGGAGACAAGTGCATTCGAGGAACAGCTGTTTGAAAATAATAAAGAGCCGTTAGTTTTCATTGCTCTCTTTTCAACATGAAACGAAAACGGCCATGGAAAAATTCCACAATGAAATGCAGAACAACGTGCCAAAAGCACAACACCAAACGAGTTGAAGCAATTAAAAGATGCAGAGAAAACACTTCCGTTATTTTTACTCTTTGCTTTAATCTGTGCCAACCTATGCGATTCTGATAAACAAATCCGCACGCATACATGCTCACACACGCATACACGCATACACGCATACACGCATACACGCAAACACATAGACCGCTAATGTGCATTCCCACTGGACGTATGTTTACTTGAAGTTCAAACGGATAGCTTCTTAGCCACCTGACAGCTGATAAGCTCTAGTGGCAAGTACCGTTCTTATCAATTTCGACTGAAAAAGAAACTGATAAAGAAGAAGCAGCCTTACTCACAAAACGAGCGTGCATATGCATACACACATATGCGTATTTATAAATATCGACAAGCCGCAAAGCGATAAGTAAAAATAGGATTGTTATTGTCGTTCAACTGTAATACGAATTCTACTGTGTTTAAAGCTATGCTATGTGGATATCTATTTGAGCCACGGATAAACGCACAGAGGTTCAAAACTTGAAATTTATTTTGGATTAAAAATGCGTTAAAAAAAAAAACAAAAAATGGGTAAAATTGCCTGTTTTTCTCCTTCTTTATTATTTTTTATTTCTACTTTTTTAATTTTCTTAATTTATTTTGATTGAATTTTGTATGAAATTGTAACTGTAATCTGTAATCTTAATGCACGAATTTCAAAAATCATTTTGTTAAGGTCTTAAAGTATAATGAAGTTTGTCTAATCACGATTTCCATGTCTTAAAAACTTTGTTCTGAGAGATCAAACGCTGGTAAATCATGAGATGGATAGGACTTGTGCTCGGTAGAAAGTTTTCAAAAATGAAAATATTTTCTTTTTTTTTAAATAATATTGTTCATTCTATTTATTAGCTTTGTTCTTCGCTCAGTGCAGTGTGAATACTGCAATCCGAATACCGAAACCTCCCAGTCTGAGGACAGTCGCTGCAAATCCCCTACATGCGACTGGATCTGGAGTTAAGTTAAGTTCGGGACTACTTACCAAACTGGGAGTTCTTATTCAAATTTATGCGGAGAGCCAAAGGCCAACCAGCACGTTCCCTCCTTTTTCCTTTAACTTTAAAGAACCGAAAGAAAAGAGTGAAAGCAAAACCGGCAATTATTTTACAAATTTGTATCGACCACCAGCAGATCCGTAAATTATTGTCAAATGTAATTTTTAATAAAATGTAAAACATTTTAAATCAAAATAAATCATTTAAAGAAAGCGAAAATCTGAATTTATAAGAATACAATTTATTTTATTTTATGGCTAAGAATTGATCACGTTCTGAACCAATTAATTTAGTATCCAAATTTATGAACTAAGCTTTCAATCGGTGAACTTGAATATACATGCATATACAATATAAAGAATCTACCGAGAAGCCAACTAAAGAGTTCTTTTTAATAATTCCCCATCAGAACATGAAAGGAGATTTCATTTTCATCAATTAACCATTTTGGGGAGCACACAAATTCTTTGAGTAGCATAAATAAACGCAGTAAAACACATGCAAGCACAGGCACACCAACACACACACACACACTCACAAATACACACATACATCGCTCTATGCATCTGCCTTGTTGGGGACGTACCAATTTCCAGCGAGCAAGGCGGCTTTCGTACGCCCGAAGTAGCGAATTCAAATCAGAACGGCGCCAATGCCTGTCCATAAGGTGGCTAATTGCTGCTATGCATAAGTGTGTGAATGTGCGTATTATACATTTTAGACATTCACATACATAGCGTGTGCAACAAAACGCCCACACAAGCACGAAATACATAAACAAACGCAAAAAGGGCACAAGGGGGCGCGCGCTACTTTGTGAGTGACACCATTTCTTAAAATCGCCTCCTTTAATTTGACACATTCAACGCGCTGACGACTTTACACATAAACAACAATATAAATGTGTGTTAGTGTGTGTGTGTGTGGTGAAGAGAAAAAACTTTCCTATTTCCAGTAATTCCCAAAGGCATGAAAGGTGAAAAGTGAAGAGATAAAGTCGAGAATTTTCCTTAATTAGATATTGAAACTTGAGGGTTTTATAAACGAAGCATTTAATATTAATATATATACAGAAATATATATATATATATATATATACATATACTTATGTTTAAATAAAAATAACCGCATTTTGCGGTTGTTAATGCAGTTTTAGTTTTCGTAACGCCGTAACAAAAAATTGAATGCATTTGAAGTATCCAATTTTACAAGTCGCAAAGCTGTAATGCAACTTTACACACATAAATGAATAAATATTAGAACAGCAGCATTAAAAAGGTCAAGGTTCTAGTTTCAAAAATAAATTAAATTTTAATAATTATTAATTAGCCCTGAATTAACGGATTTACAATTTTTGAAGAAATGTACTTCACGTACAAAAACGAGTTCTAGATTTTCTATGATTATAACTTTAAGTTTTGGCCAGATTATCATCTTATTTATTTTTATTTTTTTGGCAAGATGCAATCTTCAAGAATTAAAGAATGTTCAACCTTCTGAAGTCATAAGTAAACTACACTTGACCACCGATTGTCCAAATCTTTACCCTAACCATGGCAACTAACGAAGCGTTACCTCAAGCAAGTCAGTTTGTAATGGAGTACAGAAACAACAACCACAGCCATTGCAAAAACAATAATAACATTAAAAGCAACAACTACAGCAACTACAACGACAGCAACAGCTACAACAACAACAACAACAACAACAACAACATCGATAATAACAATAGCAAACGGCAACTGTCTGGCCACAAAGAGTATAGAAAAAGAAAGAAAAACCTGAACGCTTGGCTGCATTTTGCCTGACTTGATGTAATTTGGTTTTCCTTAGCTGTTGCTTCTGTGTGTGTGTTTGATTGTGTATGTATGTATGTGTGTCTGTGTGTGCTTCTCTTTGTTTAAACAAAATAATACATAAGGCGTACCATTAATTTGTGCGAATATCTATGATTGTGTGTGCGGAGTATGCGGCGTGTCTGGCAATATCGTTTCATATAATGCCGCAAAATTATGTCATCAGCAGACGGCCAAACGTACGAATGGTGGGTGGTGCGAGGGAGGGATTGGGAGAGTGCAGAGGCATACAAATAACATGCCCAACATAACGACAGGAAAGTCTTCAAGCTAAACCTCGAAAGATCTCGAATTCTCTATTGCACTTCAATCGTCGACGCTTCACACTTGCATTATATAAAATAAGCAGTATTTGTCGATTGTTAGAAATTTGAATTATTGTTTAGTATTTCAGTATTTATTTGCTTTCCATTGAAGAGGTTTAAATAACAACAAGGAGAAGGCTTGTATTGAATTAATAATGGGGTTTCCCATCACCTCATAAATAATCGAATTTCTAAGAATTTCCTTTGAATATTTATTACGATTTTTGCGTGGAAAACTTCAACTAAAATTGTTTTCTCTTTAATCACGAATAACCTAAAAAATTCGTATTCAACCTCCGTTAGGGGGTCATTACAGCTCATGGGGTTTTTAGAAACCTTAAGCAAAGATTAGCGACAGTCACATGCAAGCGGAATGTGAATTGTGCAAAACTGTGGCAACGCCTTGAAAACGTATCGATTACAATGACTGATCGATAAATGTGAACGTTCGCTACAAATAATTGATTCGCTTTAGAGACGTAAATTCTAGGAGCTCACTTAAATACGTTACACAAAACATTTTGAAAGACTTGAAATACCCTTTGAACCCATTGACCCGCTGACCCCTACACCGAGTGACCCTTTTGGGCTAAAATATAAAGTAATATTTACCTAAATTTGGCACGGTAACAGTAACTTGATTATTGGAGCCTACGTCCACAGTTGCCATCCGGCTCGTATCCACACTCGCTGGCTTAAAGTCATCTGGAATCGTGGATGATGAAGAAAATGTATGAAAAGTTGTTAAAATGTTGGTAAGCGGCAGCAAGGCGAGACTCACATTTGATTGTGTGAAATGCGGTAGATGTGTTCTTGGGGTTAAATGTGGAGCCCAATTTAAGTTCGCGCACCTCATCCCCAATGTTAAGGCGCTCGGACAACGTAGGCTTTTGTTTGGTGACCATCATCGTTCCTCCGCTTCCACTCGGACACCCACTACTGTTGCTATTGCTGCTGCTGCTGTGATTGCTGTTGCCGTTGTGAATATTGTTGCTGCTGCTGTTGTAGTTGTTGTTGATAAAGTGGTTGTTGTTGTTGTTGTTGTTGTTGTTGAGGGTGGTGTAGTGTGTATTCTGGTAAGGCAGGTGGTTTGTTTGGGTCTGATTATTGTAATTGGCACTGGTGTATTTTGACTTTTGATAATTGTTGTTGTTGTTTGTGTTGGTATTGTTGTTGTTTGTGTTGGTGTTGTTGTTGTTGTTGTTAAAATGATATGACTTTCCGCCAGATGTGTGTGTGTCTGTGGCTGCAGACGCCAACGCCAACGCCGACGTCGCCGCAGTTGCAGCAAAGCTACGCTCCTCCGCAGCGCCACCGCGTTGATAGTTGTAACCGCTTGCTGTTGTAAAATTTGCTATGTCGCTTCCAACACCGCCGCCACAACCACCACCACCGCCACCACCACTGCCACCACCTGTATTGCTGGACTTGCGATAACTGCCCCCGAAGTGTTGACTTGCAGCCGCTTTGGCTTTAAGGCGCTGCAGTTTGGTCGTTGCCACGGATTTGGGAATTTTTGCGGCTGTGCTTAGCGACGTGTTTATTTGAACGTGGCAAGGCCTTTTCCCACAATCGCCGTACACGGTGGAAAAGGATTGCACGCAAAAAAGAACACGTTCTCTCGATGCAAACTAAATAAAATTAAATCAAAACGGTATCCAATGGTTTCTCTGTTATAGGTACGTTATGTAGGCGACAGGTGTAGGTGGGGGAGGTTTTTAACTTTAATTCTACTCTTTTTGTTAGCTACTTCTTGAGGGCGGCGTTTACGCGTTTTCGTTGTCACATTTGGCATTTGGTGTTGGGTTCTTTTTTCTGGCTCCTCGCACACGGTTATATTTGCATTGATCCCATAATTTTTGAGTTTTAGTTTTGATTTTTGGGTTCGACTTCGAGTTTTAGCTTTAGTTATTTTAATTTTAAAATAACATTATTGTAGCTGCAAAGAGAGTGCAACAATTATTAAATGCCTTTATATTGCCTACAAATTGCCATATGTTTGCACAGCTACACACACACGCATTCATAACCAACACATACGCTTCTAAATGTATTTACAAGCATATGTGTGCGGCTCGATTTGCAACACTGGGTGGCTGCACCTGCGGGTTGGACGCTTTGTTGGGCTCACATATTGACACACATTTCGCAACAGCTACGCATTATTTATGCAAATCGTAGGCGCATTCCACTATTATTTATCAATTGTAAGGCCACGCGCTCTGACATTGTCGTAACCCATTTTTAATTTTTTTGTTTTTTTTTTTTTTTAATATATAACACATTTCAAAAATATTATTAATAAATATATAATAATCATTATATATATCATTTATTTTGAAATTCTTTGCTTGCTACATATTATTAACACAAACATATTTACTAGCAAAGAAGTTCTAAGTTAACACACGCACAGACACACACACACACACACCCAAAACACACTCCTACGTGCACACACTGATATTGGTTTGCATACAAATGCATGTATGTAATACATATGTCCATTTACACGTGCTGTGTAAGAGTTGCCAATATCTTTATGTAAATTACAGCTGATCATATACAACGCTAGACGAATTTAGCACAAGCATAAGTACGTGAATATGTGTGCGTGCACGTATTTGAATACGCATCAAATTATGCCACTTTACATCCAATTTTGGTACAAATTAGCGATAATTTTGTGAAACGCACACACACTGCCACACATAATACGTAAGCAAACGAAAAAGTGAGCGGCTGGCAGAGGTAAATGAAGAAAAAATGAGACTATGAAACAGACACAGCTGAAAAACAAGTTTGAAATAGCCGAAAACAGCAAAGCGAAGGTGAAATTTCCGAAAATCAAATTGAAACGTAGACGGAAAATATACATATGCATATGCACGCGTATGTGTAGCTTTATGATGGTGTGCATTCTGCTACCATTGCCATAGCAAAATGGTACAATTATTGCGATGCAATTCAAAAAATTGTTTATTGGCACGTAAAATCCTTCACTGCTACACTTATTAATATTTCTTTTCCTTACACATTAACAAAAAAGTTCTTACAATATTTACACGACCCACGAACGACTTGTTAAAAACTAAGACTGCCACCAAACTCAAGCAACCACAAAAATACCGAATTTACTGTCAAAATATACTGAAAATACCAGGCAAACTTGTATATTTACGTAGCTACAAAATGGTTATGTTGTTTCATAGTTTTACAGCACTGTTGTGCTTAGAGCTGCCAGATGTTGAAAAAGGCATGATTGAATGGATTAACGATATTTTAAATACGAATTGTCTAAAATTTTATTGTGTAAGAATAGTTTACGCCAAATGTAAAATATTTATTTTATCAATACATGTTCATTATTACAATATTTTTATATTAATTTAATGTACATATATTTTATATTTTATAACATAAAATACAAGTTTCATTGCAATATAAAAAGTAACTTTTGAGTTAATTTTTATACCAATAATCGATACAAAATAACTTAAGTTTAAATTCTAAATTATATAATTATACTCCAATGATTTTTTAAGGAATTTCATAAATTAATTATTTACGCTTATTTTTAAATGCATATATAAAAGGCATAAAATCATTAAACATTGATTTAGTGAAAGTCTGCTTTAAGCAAAACAAATACCAATACTCAGGGATTAAATAGCAAATGTCGTCATGACACACACATACACACAAACACACGCACACGAAGACTCTTTCCCTGAGAGGCACACGGAGACCCTTTCTGTAGGGATTATCATTAACATTTAAGTAAATCCTTCAGGCGCCGCCTTGCTGCAAACTGTAGTAGCAGAAAATTCTGGGTCTAGCTACTGTTTTGTCGGATACGAAACGAGTGCACTCTTATTATAAATGGGGCGTTAATTGTGTTGAGCACTCTCAATGCCTCCGTTTCGTCCAGTGCAAGTCGTCTGCCTGGGCTGGGACGCTGATCTACACTTTAAGATATTCGAAGGCCGCCAACCGTGTGCTTCATTGGATTTCAATGCATTTCGTCTTTCTTATCCTATTCGATTATTATTATAATCTCGGACACTCTGATTGCTGGCATTTGATAAAGTGAAATTGATACTTTTACCTTGCAATCCGGTATTGATATTGTATGCCTGGTGTCTCATGAGCTGGTCGACCAGCTCAGTCAGCGGCAGAGGCCAGGTGGGGCAGGTGGGCGTGGGTGGCCGTATAAACGTCAAACTGTACCCTTAGGCGCCCATAAAAGTTTCTAACGGTATTTTGGCGTGACTCCGGCAATTTATAGGCCGACTGGCTACGGCTGCCTTTCCGTTAGTTCATCGTTCACTTCTTTGCGAAGTTGTCCTTGTTTTGTTTTCTAATCAAGCTTTTGTTGTTCTTGTTCTTGTTGTTGTTGTTGTAGTTGTTGTTGTTGTTATTGCTGCTGGTATTTTCGGTGCTGCTGTTCACTTTACAGTTTCCATTCGCAATATTCGCATTCCATATTCCATTTTGTGGCTAATTTGAAAACTTTTCTTATCAGTTGATAGAATCTAAAATTGCATTTTTATGGCACTTCCTCTGTACCCTGTTTTAGCTTTTTTTCTTCTTTTCTCAATATAACTCTCGCTCCCTCTCTCTTTCTCTCTCTCTCTTGTCTCATTCGTGCCTTTTGATGCTTCCTTTTGTTGTTGGTTCTAACTGCGAACATTTGCCGCCTATCGACACTTTCGTTTCAAAAGTTGCTCATTTATTGCATTCTCGAACACACACACACACACACAAACGCAATTATTTGATTGCACGTATATGACTGTATGTATGTATGTGTGTGACTGCATTTGACGCTCTTCTCTGTTTTCGGCCTATAATACGTTTTACCGTTGAGTTCCATCGCACATTGAGTTGCCCTACTTTTCGGTTATGTCTTTATAACAACCGAATCGAATCGAAGGCAATAAAAACAAAGTAGAATTTTCGAAAAGTCAAAATACTAATTGTTACACAAATAACGAACCCGCGACAGACAATGATTCGCTGATTAAATTACAAATCTAAGAAGGAGCCTGAGAAACGAAGGAAACGGAGGATACGGAAAGCGGCAACTGTTCGTTGACAAATGCTGAAACCGATCTTCCCATCATTAGCATCCGCATTGTCTCAAGTGACCCCTTGACCCACGACCTGGTTAGGGGTAGACAAGAAATGGGTCAAGGCCGCGTCTTGGCAGCCCCTGACAATGGTTACGCAATCAAAGTGCTCGAACTGTTTACTACCTGAAGTCGTTGTCCCGCAGCTGTTGTTCAGTAATTCAAATCAAATACAATGACACGCCCACTGTAAATTGAGCGCCCACTTATGCAAATCTAATTAGATGAATGAAAGGCACTCGCATATCCCTGCACAGACAAAGAGACACGACTGCCGACGACCTGACAAATGCGCCCGATCAGGCGGTCATAAATCAATTTAAGTGGCCTCCCCAAGGCATTGGATACGTTGGAAAGGGATAGTTGCGCAGCGGTGGGAGGAGATGCCGATGTGGCTGCCCACCAGGCGGCTCATTCGCACGATCGCCGGCAGAACGGGCAACGTTTGAAATTGCTTATAATTATGGGGAAAACACTGCACTGTTTCACCTCTCAGCTGCTCAGTCCCACTCCGAGACACAGTCTCAGTTGCAGCAGGCGAACTCCCGGTCCCAGTCCGTCCGAGCCAATCCAACGTGGAGTCCACTAAGCGAGGGCAACTAAATTGATTAAAAAAAAAAAAAAAAATCGCATGCATCGTGCAAAGTCTGTGCACGGACGTGGACTCCGGCACGGAGCACCGTACACTCTGTGTGGCCATAATTCAAAATTTATGTCTTTTGAAATTATTTTAATGTTTCTAATGTGACTTTTCCTTGCATCTTGCCCAGAGTTGGCATGAGCAACGCCACCAACAGCCATAAATTATTGCTATGTTAATTTCATTGAAGTTCCCCGACGTTCCCGACGTGGGTGAAGGTAACCCAAGTGCGTTATTATGGCCCAATAATTAATGTCCATTTATGGAACTCAGTAAATCCCAAAGAGCTTTCCTCCATACGGATCTTAAGCGTCGAGGCATTTCGCGTAGAATTCTCCACTATTTATAGATATTAATTAATAATAAATAAAATAAATATTCAAATAAAACAATATTTTAATTTTTTATTTTATTTATTTATACTTTTATATATTTTTAAGGGTGTATTCTGATTTTTTTATTTATCAATTTATATACATATTTTTATTATTTCTGCAATATTTATAAGTAGAAATAAATAATAAATAAAATAAATATTAAAATTAAAATACATATATTTATATATTTGTATATTTTATTTTATAATATTATTAATAATTTATTCCGCACCATTTATAAATATAAATAAATAATAACTTTTTTTTGTTACATTTTTTAAAATAAATAAATAATGAATAAACCAAATATTAAAATAAATAAATATTTAAATAAAAATACATATAAAAATTATTTATTTGTATATATATTTTTTCTATATTATTAAAATTTATTTATATATTTGTTAATTTTTGCAAAAATTCTAATATTTATATATTTTTTAATTTTATATTTTTGTATTTTAATATTATATTTATTTTAATATTAAAACGAATCTCGTCACAGATCTTGAGGGAATATTTATCAACATTTATAAATATAAATAAATTATAAAAAAAATTTAAATTAATATAAACTTTTTTACATATATTTATGTATTTATTTATTTACTTATTAATGTAATTAAAGATTTTTTTTATATATTTTATATAAATGATAATAATGAAGAGACAATATAATATAAAATAATAATGATTCAAAACGTAGTTTTTGTTAAATTTATTTAATTATTCTTTATATTGTATTACAGCTATTAATATTTGCATATTTTCTATATGGTCAAAAAGAATAAATTGTATTAAATAATAATTTAATTTAACCTAAATTTATATAAATTTTTAAATATATATATTAACATATTTATGTTTTTATATTTATATATTTATGCAAATGATATAAAATAAAAAATATTGGAATGATTTCAGAAGAATCATTATAAATTTTAATAGGTAAATAAATGCATTTATTATTTTTAATATGTTCATATTTTTAAAATGTTCTCTCAAATGAAAATGTATAAATTTAATTTAATAATAATTTCAACTTAATTTTTTCAATTAATGCGATTTATTAACTATTCGCTTTTCATAATTTGTATTTCTTAATTTAGGGCTTTAGCATTCAGTTTTAATTTAATTTATATTATTTTTCATAAAGTAATTTAAATTAATTTTTTTTTTAATGAAGTAAGAGCTTTCTTTCGAGCTAATTATTATATGTTTAAAAAGTTTAACAATTTTAATCACGATTTCTATTTATTTTAAATTAGTACTTATTTTTTTTAAATGAAAACAAATTTTTAATTTTTTTTCCCCGAATAAAGCGCTCTCAAGTCAACACAATCGCCAAACAATTGCATTTAATTGCGATTGAAATTCAATCAGCGATCATAGATCACCAGACATGCAAGACATGTTCTCCCTCTCTCTCTCTTCTCCCTCTTCTCCAGCCCCTACGTCTCGCCCTTTCTCTCTCTCTCTCTCTCCCACAAACAGTTGATATCGGGAGCCCCCCACAATGGTGATTAGCACAGTGCGCGTGTGTGAGTGTGTGAGTGCCTATGAGTTGTCTGTCTGCCTGCAAGATTTCAGTTACTGACTTTAAGCATCGGAGCACTGAGGACCGCATGTGGTGGATGCCACAAGAGGAATCACAACAAATAGGCGCACATTGGGATACTGGTGACCCCACGGGTCTCACAATCGAAATATCGGAGATAAATATCGCGCCGTTGTTGCAACAAGTCTGTTGTGGCTGTCACTGCTCCGTTGTTGTTGCTACGTTTCTGTTGTTGCTTTTGTTGCTTTTGTGGCACACGGTGCGTGCCGTCAATCGTGCAGCCATTAAACCGATATCATGGCGTGCATTGGTGTAAGTACAAATGTCCGGCTAAGTACAACATCGATTACACGATCACACGCAGAGCGGGCACGCGGCACGCAGCACAAGGCATGAGGCATGCCTCCACTCCACTTCATCCAAGCGCTGATATGTAAACGGCCAATGATTGCAATCAGATTTCAGTGCTTATTTCCTTCCATTTGACACATTGGATCATTGGATGCATAAATAAATAAGTAGAGAAATAAAAATAAATTTAAAAAAACCACATCTTTATTAATAAATATAAATATGAAAATATATAAAAATAATACCACTTAAATTAATAAATATGAATATAAAAATAAATAAAAATGAAACCACACATTTATTAATAAATATAAATATAAAAATAAATTAAAATAATACCACTTAAATTAATAAATATGAATTTAAAAATAAATAAAAATGAAACCACACATTTATTAATAAATATAAATATAAAAATAAATTAAAATAATACCACTTAAATTAATAAATATAACTATAAAAATAAAACCACATATTTATTAATAAATATAAATATAAAAATAAAACCACACATAATTAATATAAGTATAAAAGTAAATAAAAATAAAACCACATCTTTATTAATAAATATAAATATAAAATTAAATAAAAATAAAACCACATCTTTATTAATAAATATAAATATAAAAATATATAAAAAAAAATACCACTTAAATTAATAAATATAAATATAAAAATAAAACCACATATTTATTAATAAATATAAATATAAAAATAAATAAAAATAAAACCACTTATTTATTAATAAATATAAATATAAAAATAAATAAAAATAAAACCACATCTTTATTAATAAATATAAATATAAAAATATATAAAAATAAAACCACATATTTATTAATAAATATAAATATATAAATAAATAAAAATAAAACCACATCTTTATTAATAAATATAAATATGAAAATATATAAAAATAATACCACTTAAATTAATAAATATAAATATAAAAATAAAACCACATATTTATTAATAAATATAAATATAAAAATAATACCACTTATTTATTAATAAATATAAATATAAAAATAATACCACATATTTATTAATAAATATAAATATAAAAATAAATAAAAATAATACCACTTAAATTAATAAATATAAATATAAAAATAAAACCACATATTTATTAATAAATGTAAATATATAAATAAATAAAAATAAAACCACTTATTTATTAATAAATATAAATATAAAAATAAACAAAAATAATACCACTTAAATTAATAAACATAAATAAATAAAAATTAAACCACACATTTATTAATAAATATAAATATAAAAGTAGATAAGAATAAAACCACTTATTTATTAATAAATATAAATATAAAAATAAATAAAAATAATACCACTTATTTATTAATAAATATAAATGCACTCTTAAGCCTCTGTAGCAATTGGAGTTCTTTTAAATAAACTGAATGCAAAAAACTCACCATGAATTAAAAATCATATAAGGAATGTGTGAAACGTTCTCCCTACGCAAACTGCCGCCGGCGGCGATCTCAACTTTGGCTTCTCCAAGCCGTAATTTTTTGCCACCTGCGCAGCTCAATAAATAATATAAACGGCTCTGACTGGTATCCTTTCCCTGTCGACAAACTAATACAGACGCAGACTCTGTCTCAGTCTCGTACTCACACTCAAACTCAGATTCAGTCTCAGACTCAGGCTTAAGCTCAGGCTCAGTCTCAGACTCAGGCTCAGAGTCAAATGGCAGAAAAGTGATACGAAAACAAATTGAAATTGGCAAGTCGCTTGTTGGGAGCTAATTTATTGGGCATTCGATTTGTATCCCTAGAATTTTAATTGAATATTAACACCTTTGGCAGCTTGTGGCCAGCATCGGGTTAGGTCCGTCTCAACGGCCTCACAGGGGCAGACGGTCAAGCGCCGCAAGCAATGGACACAATTCAATTTTTGTGTATTTGCGGCGTTGATTTATTTCAACGGCTTCAATCTCAACTCTTCCTCAATGAAAGCTGTGTGGGTTTTGCGTTCGGGATAAATTCGGGTAGCTGAATAAAGGATTGGAAGGAAATTGGTTATTTGTAAATGTCGATTGTCGAATTTAACAGCTGTGAAATGCAGTTATATTATGGAAAATAATAAATTTCATTTTATTATATAATTTAAATCATAAATTTTTTACATTCAAAAAAGCATTGAATTTTTTTCGCGAGAAAAAAAAAATTATTGATATTTTAGGCGTGTGTGTTCAACGATTCAATTTCAAATATAACACCTTATAAGAAATTAAAAAAGTAAGAACCGAAAATGACAAAAATGAGTGATTTAATGATCAATCAAATTATTGCAGTAATTAATTATAAAATATAATAATTAAATACTAAAATTGGGAAGACATTTTGAGTCCACTCGAAACGTAGTGTCTCGACTTAAGCAGCTGTGAAAAGAGGGTAATTATTTGTCATTTTAATATTTAAGTAATTTTAGTATTTTTTATGGATATAAATTAAATAAATAAACTATTAAAATTAATAAATTATAATAAATTATTTTCCATTGATCGTTAAAAAGCTGAGCAAATATCATTCCATTTTGACCAAAAAAAAAAGGCAGAAATATTAATAAAAATTATTTTATTATTAGATTTTTAAAATATGAGAATGTTCTATGAAAAGAATGTAGTTTATTTTTCTATAAATGGCATCATTATTTAGCTGATAGTTAAAAAATAAAAAATAATATTATTTATTTAATTTAATTACTTAGAAATTTCGCCAGGAGACAAATTGGTTGAGCGGCTGCTGGAAAGAAGCGGCCAGCGAGTCGCCCTTGAGATTTGAGAAAAATTGTAAATTGTTTTTAAATTGTTTAATTAATATGAAAATTATTAAAATATCTTTGGGGCGGCTGTGACTTTGTGGGCAGAGAGCAAACCGACTGCAGTCTAATCTCAACGAGATCAGCGATTCCCCAGACAACGGAACGTCCAGCGCTATTATTTATTGATACCTGAAACCAATAAGCAAAACGTTGTGGCTGTGTCTGTGGCTGTGTCTGTGGCTGTGGCTTCGGATGCAGCCGGAATCACCCAACTTGGACTGAGGCGTTCCCGGTGTGACAGCAGATGGTGTCGGTGTCGGTGACTGTGCTACACTCGACTCCTGGTATAACATTCCATGCACCTTTTCAGATCGTCATTGACTGTAGGCGCGGCTTCCAACAACAGCAGCAGAAGCAGCCACAGAAACGGCTTTGCATCATCAGTAACACCATCGCCAGTCAGTCCTGGTGCAGAATCCCGAAGGCTTCTCCATTCACTGTACCAGTCGGACGACCTGCACGCGACTCTCGCCTGGACCGCCCGCCGCCTGACCAACGCTCCACTCGACTGTTTGATTTATGCCCGCGTAATTGTTGGTTTAAACGTTTCGCAAAGTGTCCAAGTTGGGGGGCCCGGCTGCATGGTGGACAGCAGCGGTGACTGGCCGGCAACGTTTATGACACCAAAGCAAAGGCTCGAGCTTGCACAGGGTTGTCAGAGGTTTTTCCTATTTTCTTATTTTCATTTTATGTATATTTATTTATGCCCATCCGATCAACAAATATCAATGTTTAAACATTCAAAAGAATTTTGCAATACAAAATAATTTATAAAATTCAATAAAATTTTTAAAAATTTTCAAAGTTTATGCTGTAACTGAATCACAGAAAAGAGTAGCTTTTTTTTATTCATTTTCCATATCTATTTAATAATAATAATAATTATAATATATTTATTTGCCGCTGATTTATTTTTAATATTATATATTTATTTTTATTATTATTTTTTATATTACATTTTTTGTTTTTTTTTTTGCTTCATTCAGTTTTTATCCAAATATGAATTTTAATATTTATAAATTTCGCAGCTTCACGCGTTCTTATCTTTAATGTCATCGATAGGCAGGTTTAACCTATCGAAATATATCGGATATTGTTAAGTTCCAGCTTTTAGTAAATGTGCTGATTTTCTCATATTTATTGTACATTAAAATATAGCCACAAAATTAACAGTATTATTGAAAATAAAATAAAAAAACAAATAATAAAAATATAAAAATATAAGTAATTTTTAAACATAAAATTTAATTAATATCCATAAGTCCAATGAAAAATAATTATTTAAATAATATATTGAAATTATATAAATCTTCAATTATATAATAAAAAGCCAGTTAATTTATTATAACAATATTATGGCCCGACTTAAAGGGTTACAAAATGTGATGGCTGCCAGATTTAATTTAGGCCTGTTGGCCATTTAAATATTGGAATGGCCTGGCAACCCTTATCAGTGGCCAACTTGGCCATTATGTGAGCTCATGTGCTGGGCCTTAAATTTCAACTTCTCACGTCACACCTCCGGGACCACCTTGCAGCTGCTACATGCGCTTATTTTCGTTCGTTTGTCATCATTTTTTCAATAAATTTCAATTTCCCCACTCCCGCCCCGACACGTATCCTTGTTCGTGTATCCTAGTTCGACCGCCTGTGAAATCCGAAGTGTAAAATTGATTTAAATGGCTCGTGAGTGAAGCAGATAATTTTCAGTTGTCAGATGCTTGTAATATTTATGAGTCGGTCGATTATAATTCCGGGCCCGTCTCCGTTTAAAGTTACCAACGCGTGAAAATTGCTCACTCCTTTGTTCCCCCCTGCTCGTCCCTCGGTCGATGTGTCTGCCTAACTCATTTTTAATATGAATAATTGTCGCAAATTACACGGCAATTGCATCTCTTCCATCTTTGGGAGCGCCGACTACGGGATTGGTAATTGAATTGCCAGACCAATTATCCGACTAACAGGTGGCAGGGGAAAGGTGAAGGGGGATTGCTTACAAGGAGGAGGCGGCGTGTGACTGAACTTTTAAGTTTCCGGTAAGCCGCGATATGCCATTGGTTTGGGTACTCGCTGAGTTCATTCCCACATCAATTCAAAAGAGATGCGAACCTTTCGCTGCAAGTATCCTTAAGGAAGTGTAAAACTGTTTATCAATTTCGAAGCTTTTATTTCAAACTGTCCGAAGGCAAATCGATCGATTTGAATCAATCGGATCGATACATTTTTCCTTAATATCGATAAACACAAGTTCTGGACCTGAATCTATAATTTTAGACATCTGCAGACACAGTTTATTTTATTTATACAATTAGTTTTTATTTTAAAATTTAAAAAAATTAAACGAATTTTATAACATATTTATTTATTAATATTAAAATTATTTATTTTAAAATATTAATTAAGTTCAAACAAATTATATATAATATTAAATTTTTTCTCTTCATTGCTTTGGCAAACGAAGGATCATTAGGATGTATCATTTATCTTAAAAATATTGAAAAATTCAATATTCCAAAAATTAAGTTCAGTTTAATTATGGCTTATTACCGATATTGAAATATCTGTCAATCAGTGCGGCGCCAACAATACCCCTAAATTGGCCATCTATAACTTAGGTATTTTCAAGCTAATTACCCACACAGCCAAAGATCACGCAGCGATGGCTCAAGCGGAGTTTGTGGGATCGAGATTTATGGCGTTAAATTAATAATAATTTTAACTAAATTAATAACACCCTAGACCAAGGCTGGTCCCCTCGCAGCTCCAGATGATTTACAATGTGTGGCAGCAAAAAGAAATGAAGTCTATGAAATCATTTAAACTTTTCCCCGGAGCTTTTGTTTTTTTTTTTTTTAACAATTTTAATAATTCCTCAAGATTTCTGCATAGTCAAGGCAAATGGTTGGTCGGACAGGAAGGTCTTCAGTGTCCGAGTGCCTGGTGAGGGGCGATTTGTTTACTCAACAGATTGTTGCGGGTCACCGGTTGCGTCGTCGTTGTCGAGATCAGGAGGAACGAAGAGCCGTAGAGTCGAAGTCAGCGCCGAAGTCGCAGTCCGGGGACGCCACAGCAGGTGACTTTCCTAGAGTTAACGCGCGCGTGCGCGACTCACATTATTATCTTCATTTTTAACACCAACGATTTTGGATGCGGCAAGGTAAGAGGACGGGGACGGGAATGGGAAGGGGAACGGGAACGGGAACGAAAGAGAAGAGAAAAAGAACAGAGAGGAAGCAGGGGGCGCCCCCATCAAACAGATGACGAAGATTGTGTCCAAGACTTTCATTGGCATCTGGTCGACCACAGATTGTGGTGATGATCGCTGCTTCGCTTCGTTTCGTTTTCCCATTTTCTCATTCATGTTAGACAAGATTTTTATCGTGACTTTTCATTAACATATTGCGGGATCGTCTCTCCTTTTCACCTTTAGAATGGTCATTTTTTGTGTTATTTTTTATGTTTCCTCGGATGTTTTGACATTTCCAACTGTTGTCGCTGCTCGATGCCTTTACCAAGGGGTCTCCGCAGCCAATGACAGAAACAGAAACATGATCCGATATTATGTAAATTTTATGATTCCCTAATTCCCTAACACTTATTTAGCCATTGTTGTCATGATAGCGACTGGCGCCAAAAATTTGTTGTATGACACTCCAACGATCGACACTGTAATCGATATGCAATTTATCGGACACAGTATTTAATGCCAATGGCCATCTCTCTCCAACCTACAGACCCCTAAGGGCAACAGATGATCAGCATGGCGCCTGCCGTACACTCGTAAATTTAATCGTTGTTCCTTTATATTTCTACTTTTTTTTTCTAGATTGGACAGACAAAGATTTTGACTTCTGATATTGCTTTTTGGGTGGTCCGTCGTATAAAGTATTATTTTAACAGCTTTAGTATTAAATATGAATAAATATTCTGTGATCTATCAGTTAACGCAAGTAAAGAAATTAATTTTATTAAAAGAAGAAACAATTAAAACAGAGAGCAAATTTTATACATTTATTTATTTCAATCCGCATTATTGATTATAAAATTTGTTGGAATTAAAAAACATCTTAATATGAGAAAATAAAAGTTATCTAGAGTCCAAATCAAAAATGCCTTACATAGATTTAAGTTTTTGTGTTAAAGATTTTCTAATTTTAAGACCAGACACCGCAATAGAAACCGCAAAATTCACAAAACCCAAAACTCGGCGAGCAGCAAAAACGCAGATCCTTAGATATGCTGAAGGGAAGGGCAACAAGAAGTTTTACGAAATGTAATTGCAATTATGACAATGCGGACAGCAATAGGAATGAAATACACAGACATGTATAATTATACAGGAGTTTTCGTAGCATCCTTGTTGCAGGAGCGACAGGGTGGCAAACCAATCCTAAAGAAGGCACTGCAACTACATGTACATGTAGATGTGTATATAGGCACACATACATATGCATTACAGTACATAATTGCGTTGGACTTTTGTGTGTACTCTCAGCTATCAATATCAATATGGCGGCCATTGCGCATGACGACTACCCAAGCTGCGAACAACTGACCAATCAGCGATTTGTTATTGCTCACTCTGGTGTGCGAGTGCTTGTATGTCAGTTGACTTGTATGTATTTGAACAGGTACAATGGAGTAGGCGTAGTTACAAAACAGAACCTGTTTGTGCTCTGTCTCGCTTTTTTGTTGCTATCTCTTTAATGAAGAGTTTGCAATACTCTTCAAACTGTAAAGAGCAACAGATGTTGCAGACAGAAAATTATTTATAATTTTCTTAACAGTACACAGTACTTGTCACACGTAATTATGCTTAAAGTTAATTTAACACTATATTTGCTATACATAATTCAATAATACAAAATAAAAAAATTTTGTTACTGTATTTTTTTATTCAATAACAATGCCAGCAAAAAGTTAAACTTGTCTTAATTTACACAGCTTAAAACTATAAATGAATTAATAGTTAACAAGATATAAGTATATACTTCATAATTGAACAAAATTAAAATTAAAATAATTATTACATATTAGCATATTAAATAAAGTACAAATTAATTATAAAAGGTCCAATGTTCTTGACTTCACTGTAAACACCTCTTTCTTTTGCTCTTCTCTCGGTGGAGAGCAATTCAGACAGTTTGACACTCACTGTAATTTCGTCACGAAATTTCTCTCTCTCTCTCACACCGCTGCGTTAGAGCAACAACCACCTATTGATGCACATACATATGCACACCAACACAAGTCCGACACTCGCTTAGCTGGTTGGCCATTGCGTTTGGCCTCAGCGGCCTTTCCTTTTTTCGATTATTCTGCGTTCAGTCTCTCTCATGCCTTGTTCGCGTGCGGTTCGGAGTTCGCATAAGACACCACGAAATTCACAGTCTCTCGAGCGATCAACTTCTGCCCCGCCGGCAGCAATCTTAGTTTAACGGAATTAAACAAATTTCCTATGCATAAATTAAACGTCAATTCGCACAAAGTTTTTTCATGAAAATAAGTAGAATTTACATAAGTACAAACTCAGAAATGTGCGATTAAAAAAAAAAAAATTGAATGAGTAAATGAAGCATGAAGTGAGAGAAAACGGCGACAGCCACTGAAAAATGAAATCAATTGTTCAAAAATAGAGCTGGTGATTATTGTTGTTGTTGTCATTCTTGTGTAAGCCCATGTAGGCAATTAATGAAAGTCACGGAAAACAAAAAATATTTGTTAAAAATTGGCAACACGTGTTTGTGCTAACAGTGCGTATGAGAATCTTTTGCCTGTTCGCGTTCGCAGATATTTTCGTTTACGCCAAACACACACACACACACATACACACGCACACGCACACACAAGACTTCTATCAACACACATAAACAAAATGCACTATGTGTGTTCGCGCGCAATGTGTGCTCGCTGTACTTGTGGGTATGCGCATGCATGTGTAAGTGTATGCCAGCAGGCACATGGCTTAAATTTGCCAATCAACGCGTAAAACTTAAACCAACGCGACCAACAAAAAAACAAAACAATAGAACTTAAATTAACGCAACAGTTAAAACAATCGTAACACGGATACCCATCAAAATAGGCGATACACTTCAAAAAAAAATTAATCATATGCAAATACAGGTGAGTTGTCGAGTTGTCGCAAATTACCGACGGGCAGGCAACGTTTTTTCGGCCTCTCTTGTGCGTTCGCCTCAAAGACAGGAACGTGTCTGCTTTTAAACAGGGCTGTCTCTGCCAGCTAGAACTGCAAATGGCGGCCGCTTTTTTTAAATGACTTTCTTGCAGTTCCCCACGAACTCGAAACGTCAACTTGTCAGGTGCAGCGGCATAACTAACTAATTTTTGATTCAGCTTTAATTAGTATAAAATGTAAGATCAGCTTTCAGATTCAGCTTGCAGCTTAAAACCTTACAATGCATAAATTCCACACCTTTTTTTATAGATGTTGATAGTCATTTTTTTTTTGTAACTCCAATCTAGGTATGATATAATTCGAGGTATAATTAAATATTGAATAAAACAAAACAAAAATGAACTGCAAATAACTGCAAATAACTGTAAATAACTGCAAGTATGTATTGTTAGTAGAAATGAAAACTTTTTATCGCTAACCTTGCAAGTAGATTAAAGGGAATTGATATAAACAGAAGGTTTACAATTTTATATTCATTTTTTTCCTTTGCAATTCACGAAGGGAATGAGTAATGAGTCAAGTATCCAAAGGGGGGGAGGGAGCATTGTGATTCACATGTTGCAGCTTTTAACTAAGATTTCCAGCAATATGTTTTGAATCAGTTCTCAAACAAATATCCGAGCAGTCCGAATTGAATCGAGTCCAGAATTGATCTAGGAAAACACTTTACTTTCGGGGGAATATCGAATGCATTTTGAAAAATATTTGAATTATTTTTAAATTGCATTTTAATCAGTTTCTGATGTCGATCGCGGGACTTCCAGATGTCATTCATTCATCACAAGATCGGAAACCTTCTGGCATCCATGGGATGTTCTATTTTTTGACTTTGCCTTTGTTTTCAATATTTTCTTCTATAGAAATTTCCAAATTTATTTTTATTAAAACGCTTTTTCTTTGTTGTTGTTGTTGTTGTTGTTGTTGTCGCTTTCGTTTTTGGTGTTGCTTTGGGAATGATTTCTTGGTCGAGTGGGCGTAGAACAGTTGTTGTCATGTCTCTTGTCGCATTTGTCGTTTGCATGCGAATAGTTTATTAATTTTAACACTCGACCCTCTCCCTAGGCTCTTAGTATTCAAAATCGGTGGATCGTTTAAGAAGCCCCCAATTTATCGGGCGGCGCGTGTTTAGATTTACGATCTTCCCAGTTGTTGCTCGGCTCATTTGTATCTATCGAATATCAGGAATAAATATACATTCTGAGATCGGATAATTGCAGTAGTTAAAATAAAAATAATAAACAATAAAAAGTGAAGATAGGCGGACAGACATTTAATTAATAATCACAGGTCATATGGTCCCAGTCGCTACCTTCGGAGACAGCAGTTACTCTGCGTTGCACGGATTATATTTTAATGAGTATCACCTTTGACTTCCACCCATCTGTAAAGTATCTGGAAGTTATTGGAGGAGATAATCCCATGTCATAGTGACTGCTTCCAAATGTTAAGAAGCTAAGGCCGGGGTCGAGTGTTTCTATAAAAGATGTTCATAGAGTTTAGGGAGTTTAGGGGCAGACTTGTTGCAACAACAATGTTGCATGAATAATTCATTAAAAGAGGCTGTGGCTTTGATGATTGTACGCATTCGCTCAGATCCAACAGCCAACAGCCAAGAGGCAAGAGCCAAGAGCCAAGAGCCACGAGATTTGCCTTAATTTGCGTACGCGACTGAAAAGTTTTCATTCACAAAGATGCGAATCGTCTGGCGGTAGTGCGGGCAATTTAGATTGAGATGCGATGCCGCGACTCCTCAGCTCGAATGTAGCGCACAGATACAAATGTATTTCGCTGTGTCTCGCTGCGGCCCGCTGGCCACGCCCCACTGAGGTTGACAAATTTCATTCATTACATTGATATTTGCGTACTAATCTGCATCTCACAGCTGGCAATTAAGTGCCTTACGCGTACGACTAATGCCAAAGTATCTAAGAGATACACACAGATACATTGGCCGGTCAGTAAGTGGCGGGGGAGGGGGAACGATCTTAAGCTTCTAAGCTCCTGCTTTCTGTATATGTTTTCTGTTTACTTCCATCGAACGGATCGAAATGTGCAATAACAGCTCCAAGTTGTTGAATTTGTCGATTACATTGTATAAACACAGACCCTCCCTCCCCCGCCCGGGCAGATAATGCACAGTGCAAAAACAGTCCTCGTCGCTGGTCTACGATAGCACCGAAACCAGGTACCAGGGCCCTGCCCTGCCCTGGCATCGGCATCGGCATCTGTTCCGTGCTTTTAGTTTGGTTTCTCAGCTCAAAGTCGTCGCAGTGCTGCTTCTCCGTACGTAGGTGAATTGCCAAGCCAGGTGGATGAAGGTGAGCTTTGCCTAGGATCATCTAGATCTAGACTGAGCTCTTGATCGGTCTTGATCGGGTTTCCATCCAAGCTTCGATTTTTAATTAGAAGCTAATTGGACGGATTCCACAAAAGATACAAGTCAATGCAATTTGACTAACAAAACAGCAAACAACTCTATAAACCCGATTAGAAGATCCCATTCAAAGCCATTCATAGTCGAGGTATCCGCTTACAGTGTGTGTGTGTGTGTGTGTGTGTGTGTGTGTGTGCGGGAAGCGGGGAGCGGTGGTGCTCCCGCATGCAGTTAAAGTGACAGGCAACCAAACAAGCGAAGATAATAACAATAACACTCAAATTAAAAGCTTATAAAAGTCAAGCAGACACACACACACACACACATACACACACACACTCATACACACACACACACACTAATAGAAATCGACAGAAATCTGACAGATAAAACATTCGAACGCTCGCGACTGTAAATGTAACCTGGAAATGTGTAAAACGATCTGAAAATAAATTAAATTTCGTTGAAGTTGAGTCGAACGGCGCGCGAGAGCGGAGAAATGTATCTAACGGCAGGCGAGAGTATCTAAAGTATCTATCGGGGCATCCGAATGGCCGAGTGCTAGGGAATACCCCAGCAGCTGGGGCCAGCCACTGGAGAGAGGCTGCAGCCACCTCACAGATACATCACATCACATCAGCCACTGGCTCTGGGCCATAAATGTGGACGCTATCGCGGAGCTATTAACTTGCGATCGTATCTAGGGGCTACTTGGCTAGGGGCTCGCTGCCCGAAACGGGAGAATTCAAAGCTTAGGTTTAATTTAGCCGAAAAAGACATAAAACAAGTTGAAATACAATTGTATCTTCATCGCATTCCTCAGCTGCTGCCAGACTCCGCTCCGTCCCGCAGATCGGGCAGGCCAGATTGGGGTACGCGTCGAGGAGGGGAGGAGTTTGCGATCCAAATTTATTAATTATTTAATGTGCATTCTTTATTTATTTTCTGCAAAGTCTTAATCTAAAAAAAAAAATAAAAAAAAACAAATTTTTTTTATGTTTCGTTTCTTGTGAATTAAGCAGAAAGCACGCGTTCTATATGCGCGTGTGTGTGTGTGTGTGTGCTAGAAACTTCATCCATTGAGTGCATGGAAAGCTGAGGCATCGATCAGGCTGAACACACATATATATACACACATATATATATATATATATCGTATTCCGTTTCACGATCGCGTTTGCAGCAAGCATTTTGCTTGTTTACTTGCGTCAAACATAAAACAAGCCAAAATATCTGACGCTTGGTCGGAGACGAAGGTGTTGGCAAGGGGCGGGTGGCGCGCGCGGGAGCGGGCATGAGTACATGAGTATGGGGATCGGCTAGCGGATCGGCTAGCAGCCTAGGCCGATGACTCAAGAACTCAAGAACTTGGCGTTGGTATTTTTGTTACAGAACAGGCAGCCAAACGAAATGTTTTGTATATATAATCTGCCTCATACGGAGCGAGAGCGAGAGCGGGAGAGAGAGAGAGAGAGGGTAAAAGACATGCAATCTGAAAATTGAAAACAGATCCAAGAATATCTCGAAACGTTGCGACGCAGTTGCCTCAATTTGAGATACATATCATGGTATATACTCATATAGGTGCAAGGAGCCAAGGGGCCACTGGCATCATCATCATCATCATCATCATCGTCGTCGTCATGAGATCCTATCTGAGATCTGAGAAGTGTATGGAAATCAAAAAAGTATCCGTTGCTCAATTCTAATTTACCTATGCGTTGGCCTGCGATCGATTGCAATATAAACAGATACCGCGTAGACGCGGCGACCTTTGCAGATATTCTATCTGAAAGATACACGGCGGCCATACAAGCTCTCTGGGGCCTCGTTTCTCGTTTCTCGTTTCTCGTTTCTCGATTTTCGTATTTATTTTTTATTTTGGGTAATTTTAGAACATCTTCTATAGAGAAATACCGAAAATCATGCGGCCCATTTAATAATATTTTGTAAAAGTTTATTTTTGTTGAGACTCTTTGTCGCCAGGCCAATGGCATAGGGCAGTGGGCGGAGGGTGGAGGGGGCTGCCAACCTGAGCAAACCATATTTCCATAATCTATGATTTTTCATCATAATCATCAAACCTATCGACTAATCGCTCCGGACTACATGGGGTCCACCCATTAGACTTTGTTTGGATCTTTTTATGGGCTTTGCCAGGAAGATTTCATAATGATTTTCCTTTCATTTTACCCCGAAGACGCGAAAATAGGGAAAATAATCGTTTTTCATTAAATGCCAAACTCAACAGTTTTATATCCCGCCATTATCGTTCTCCAAATGCTAAACAAAACACCCAAAATGATGGCAATAAAATTATGAAATATCGCCCCCAATTAGCAAGCTAATTGCCTCCCAGGACTCACCTCCAGCCTTCAACTCTTCAATTGGGTGTCATCATTAGCAACTTCCCCCTCAATCTCTTCCGAATGCCAGACCCAAACTGAAATACACATAAAGAATAATTTCTGATCCTTACTTTATGATCCCAAGTACCAGATCTTGGCTTTTCATAGTTTCCTATGATCTTTCATTGGACATGAAGTCTGGAAAATATATATATATATTTTATTAATTGAAATTATAAAATTTTATTAATTCTATTACACCCAAAGGCCACCCCTCTTTAAAAAGAGAGTTACATTTGTTTATATAGAAATAATATGATATTCCGTCTCAAACACACAAATAAAAATTGACCAGGAATTAAAAAACGAGCTAAGTTCCTCTTACAACTTATTATTAATATTAATAATAATATTTAATAAATAAATAAATGAATATAAATAAAAATAAATACATAAAAATAAATATTAAAAAAAAAACAAATAAATAACAATAAACAAATAAATAAAATAAAAATAAATAAATTAAATTAAATAATTAAAAATAAATAAATATTTAAATAAAAATAAAATAAAAAATTAAGGAACCAAAATAAATGAACACAAAAAAATATTTTTAAATAAATAAAAAATTTAATAAAAATAAATAAATACAAATAAATAAATAAAAGTAAATAAATAAACACAAATAAATAACAATAAATAAATAAAAATAAATAGAAATAAATAAATACAAATAAATAATAAAAAATAAATAAATAATTAAATAAAAATAAAAGAATTAAAGAATAAAAATTAATAAATACAACAAAATAATTTAAAAAAATTTAAAAATTTAATAAAGAATAAATAAATAAATAAAAATAGTTTAAAATAAATAAATAAATATAAATAAGTACAAATAAATAAATAAAAATATAAATAAATACATATAAATAAACAAAGGAAATGAATTCAAATAAATAAATAAAAACAAATAAATAAAGAAATAAGTAAAAATAAATAAACAAATATAAATAATTTAAAATAAATAAATAAATACAAATAAATGAATAAAAGTTAATAAATAAACACAAATAAATTAAAATAAATAAATAAAACAAATAAATAAAATCAAATAAAGAAAAATAAATAAATACATATAAATAAAATAAATAAAATAAATAAAATAAAATAAATACATATAAATAAATAAATAAAAATAAATAAATAAATAAACAAAGAAAATAAATACAAACAAATAAAAACAAATAAATAAATAAAATAAATAAGTAAAAATAAATAAATAAATATAAATAATTAAAAAAAAATAAATACAAAAATATGTGACAAATAAATAAACTAAACGTAGCAGCCATTTCATTGATTTAAGTCCTTCTTCTTAATTGGAATATGCAAACTTCAAGCAAAGGACATACGCTGCCTTTTGTCCTGCCTAAAAGGACATGCAAAGGCATGCATTTCCAGCATTACTCCTTTTTATCCTTCCTGAACAGCATGACGCTCACCGCTGAATTTTTTATATTAATTATGTATAAATCGGAGCGCAGGAATTGCCTGCAAGGATATACATAAGTATGCCCATGCATATGTATATGTACACACATACATGTGTATCTAGGATTCTACAATGATTAATCTCAGTTTAAAACATTGGTAATATATTAAATTTATAATTGATCTGGATTGATATGTAAGCAAGTCCTTAGGTTGAGGTCTAGGATAATTGAAAATAGCTGCAATTTTAAGCATTTTATTTTAAAGTGAGCTTAAAAACTGATTCAAAACTCAGCTCAGAAATGAAAAGTAAACATGTTATTAGCTCCTCCTTTAATATCCCGATTATTCTCTTTTTCAGCATTGCAAAAACCAAAGAGAACGCAGAGGAACTTCCTGAGATCCTGTGGATTTCCATCAATGAGCCCTAAGTGAGCATCGGACGGGGTTTCACGCGTTCACCAGTGGCAATTGTTACACATTCAACCAGACACTCAGCTCAGCCTAAGCTTGTCGAGGAAGACACACACACACACACACACACACCTACACACACACACATACACACACACACATACACAGAGAAATATGCTGCAACATCCCGCCACAGATTTCTACGATTTGGCTGCGGCAAATGCGGCAGCTGTGCTCACCGCCCGTCACACGCCCCCCTACAGCCCCACCGGACTGAGTGGGTCGGTGGTGGCACTGCACAACAACAACAACAACAACAATAATAATAGCACAAGCAATAACAACAACAATCTAGATATGTTAACGCACAACGGTGGCAGTGTGGGCGTGGTCGGAGGCGTATCAGTGGGCGGACTGCACCTGAGCAGCAGCAGCAATGGCGGCTCTGGGGGCGGCGGTGGGGGCACAGGCAGCGCGGGACGTGAATCTTTGCCCAGTTTTGGTTTCACCCAGGAGCAGGTGGCCTGTGTTTGCGAGGTAAGCACTAGAATGGGATGATCCCCGGCTAATCCTTCAACTTTACCTCTCATCTACTCGTGGCCATCAACAGGTTCTCCAGCAGGCGGGCAACATTGAAAGACTGGGCCGCTTCCTTTGGTCGCTGCCACAATGTGATAAACTGCAATTGAACGAATCTGTGCTGAAGGCCAAGGCGGTCGTCGCATTCCATCGTGGCCAGTACAAGGAGCTGTACCGGTTGCTCGAGCATCATCATTTCTCGGCTCAGAATCACGCCAAGCTGCAGGCCCTGTGGTTGAAAGGTGAGACGCAACTCCTTCTCTTACTCCTTCTCTTTCCCGCCATCTTTTGTGTCTCTCCTTCACTCCATCCCCCATCATCCCCTACCAACACCTACCATCCCCTTCCATCCATCACATTTACCTGGTCTAACCCGAAATTCTTTCACTGTAGCGCATTACGTGGAAGCCGAAAAACTGCGCGGAAGACCTTTGGGTGCTGTGGGCAAATATCGTGTTCGCCGTAAATTTCCACTGCCCCGCACCATTTGGGATGGTGAGGAGACGAGCTACTGCTTTAAGGTGAGTGCACATACACCATGCTACTCCTTACTCTTTACTCCCAACTAACTCCCAACTCCTAACTCCTTGCTCCATCCTGCTCCGTCCGACGTGCCACATTAATTGCGGCAACAAGGGCTCAAAGTGAAATCGTAGAAATGTTCGTTTGCGTCCTGCACTCTGCCAATGCCGTAAGCAAAATGGGTGTGGAAGCTTTCACAGGATCGGGCCCCGCCCTGCATCCTGTATGCTCGCTGTATGTCAGTGTTTGCACTTCGACTTTATCTATGCGGGCTTTCAATTGATTAAAGAAATTCGGATTCGTCATGAGGCAGTTAAAGGTTAGGATAAATCCTCATCATATGATGGCTTCGACTTTTACCGACTTCTAAATTTTCACTCAAATAAATAAAATATAAAGAATAGAATTTTATAAATAATTGACAGTAAACCTTTGATAAAAATAAATACATTTGAAATGAAAAACTTACCAGGATCCTCAAGGGTAGAAGGCAGCGGCAACGCACTGTACGTTGGGTTGTCGCCGTCTCTGCAGGTGGTGATTTGAGCAACGAACTTGCATGGCAATTTTAAGAAACACTAGAAACAACGGTTTATGCACTACTACATAAACACGTGCCATATACACACTAATACATGTACACACTTTTATATATGCTGCCAAATAAATCAAACTCTATATATAATCTACTATGTTCATATTGCAATTACTGCTGTTATTATATTACCACAAATACTACCAAATACACTACTGTATATATACTACTATTTATTTTACTACTATATATATCGCTGTATACATATACTACCTTAGTAGGTAATCTCTTAGTGAAGACAAGTCATTACCCTAAGCAGATTATTTACTCAGCAAGCGAACGAGGCAGCTTTAACAGAGAGCTTAGATTAACAGCATTAACAGCGGTTCTTTAACAGTGACAGTTAACAGAGTGAAAGGGAAACAAAAGAGTTCAACTCTTTGGACAGATGAGCTAAGCAATAACAAGGATTATTATTGAAAAGGAAAAATGATGACTTTAGCTAAATAAAAAAATAAATATGTAATTTATTCCATTAGAATTATTTATAAATTTTATTAATTAATAAAAGAAGGGATTCAAGTAAGGAAGAAAGGAAAGTAGGCAACATTCAAAATGAACGACAGGTGACTCTCAATTAATGTTCTAAGAAAATGCAGCAAACTTAAATATTTTCATATTATATTATTTATATTTTATTGATACTTTAAACACTTACTAACTAACAGATCCCGAACACATATCCTTACGACCATAGATGAAGGGAAATCTTAACTTAAAGATCTGCCAGGCTTCCTTCCTTAGATTCTTGTAGAGTTATTATTATTCCTGAAAGTTTATCTCAATATTTGCTACTAACTTATAATTATTTAATTCTTATACTAATTTATTAATTAATTAATTACACATGTGTCTAAAAAATGTTATGAGTTAAAAAACGAGACATTGCATAATAATAAATCCCCTCTCTTAATATTTAATATTAATTTTTAATAATATATGAGAGATTAAATAATGAATTATTTGAATTGAATGTCCTTTTCAGGAGAAATCCCGCTCAGTATTGAGAGACTGGTATGCGCATAATCCGTATCCGTCGCCACGTGAGAAACGGGATCTGGCGGAGGCGACGGGACTGACCACAACACAGGTGAGCATTCCTGCCACAATTAGTTCACATCCCCAGACCCATCAGGTGGGTTCTTCCCTGCCCGCCAGCCGCTCCTCGGGGATGCAATTTGACAGATCTTTTCTGTCCTTTTGTCTGCAGTTTGCAAAAATTTCAGATCTCATGGGTTAATTGCATGTCATTAATCATGCGGTAGAGAATTTTAGAAGTGATGTATTCGTCTATTTTTAGTGTGATCACGATTATACAAATATTCAAAATACACACATATATATACATACATATATATTTATAGATCTACAGATGGATATAGCCACGTATTCACATTCAAAATCTTACACATTTACAGGTTTCCAATTGGTTCAAGAATCGCCGACAAAGAGATCGAGCCGCCGAGCATAAAGAGTAAGTAATGTCAACGCATACACACATACAATACATATATACATATATACATGTTTAAGTATATAGATAGATAATGGGTATCTGGTGTGTATATATAGAAATCTTAATATCTGATAAATTATTTGGATGAATGTCAACGCATGCAAAATGCATTAGCATTTAAATTGCAATTACAAAAGCCGACGACGTTTACTTGGCCTATTGTATAACAAGGTCATAAGCTGATCGGAGGTGTGGAAGCGTGGAGGCGTGGAGACGTGGAGACGGGGAGACGTGGAGGCTAGCTAATTAGTGTCAAGGACACGGCCGTTATTCACGTGAACAAGATGCAAGATGAAATATATGGAAGTATGTTCGCTGACAGATTCATGAAAATGTTGCCCCACATATTTGGAACTTGGCGATCTTTGTTTTCATAGGTGCACTGTCATATGTGTGGCAGACATGGTCAGTGGCAATTCCTTGCCAAAGGATTTTCGAAAACATCTGCATTTCCGCTTAAGCAAATAGGACAACAACATTTTGTGAGGCTCTTTCGTTGGGTTGGGTTTTTAAGGTCCGCTTCAGATGCCTGGATGCTGATAGGCAACTTTTCAAATATTAAACATCCTTTCGAGCATCCTTTTGTTTGCTTTCTCCCCCCCTCTCTCCTCTCTCCTCTTTCCTCACCTTCTGCGGCATTCGCTCGCTCCTTCTTCAAATTTTCGGCCTTTCCTCTTCGCACGTCTTTAAAAAGTCATGTGAAGCGCAAATATGAAAAAGTGAAATGTGAATTGGAAATGGGAATGGGAAATGGAAATGGAAATGGAAATGGGTTTTGAAGTGGCCGCAACGCTCGCCTCAACTATGATGATTTCTCATTAGCTAAGATCGTATCCTTATACCGGACACTCTAGCTCAGATACTTAAAATGTTCAGGGCAACTTCAAGGCTCGCAATCGCAGCTTAAGTTATGAAAGTCTCCAAAAGACAAGGTATATAAAAATAATAATAATAAAAAAATGATTATTATTATAATAATAACGACAAAAATAATAATAATAAAAATATTTATAACAATGACAATAATAATAATAGTAATGATAATAACAACAACAAAAAATTGTCGTATTTAAAATAAAAATTGGCCGCCTTGGCAACCGCAATACACACACACACACACACACAAGCATAATCCCACACACACTTAAATACAGATATGCAGCTGACAAAAGTATCTCACAGCACATACACACACACTACACACACACACACTACACACACACACACTACACACACGCATACACATGAAATAGGCAGTCAGTACCTACGATAGTTTGCCTCCTAACTGCTTTTTTATACGAATCTGTTTTTACCATTGTTGTTGCTCTTCTGCTTCTGCCTTTTTATTGTTGTATTTGTTGTTGTTGTTATTGCTGTTGCTGGTAACCCGATATATGTTTATGGCTGTTGCCGCGTCGGAAAGCAGCAGCAGCAGCAGCAGCAGCAAAAGCAACGCTGCTACTTTAACTTTTCATATATTTTTGTTTTTATACCCTACACTTTGTGAAACGGGTATATTGAATGCTTAAACCTGTTCAGAAATTGATAATCATTCATAGCTGAGACTTAAGTTAATACCAAATTTTTCTATCGTCAGCCAACCTTTTGTTGTACAAATTCGTTTTTAAACAGAAATGTTCAATATTCATTAACTGTAATTATTAATTAAAATAATAATTATTAGTTATAATTAATAATTAAAATAATAATTATTATTAGCTATAATTAATAATTAAAATAATTGTAGTGCGCAGGAAGTTCGGATATTAAAATTGTCAATGAAATTATTGCTGTGGACAAAAAATTGCATGTTTGTATATGTGTGCATACATGTTTATATGTATGGGTGTCCATGCGTGTTGTATATGAGAATAATACTCGCTTATAAGCGCATATTCATATGGTAACTGACTGTAGCGCATACTCATAACAGCTCCACATGACATGTACGTATGCGTAAGTGTGTGTGTGTGTGTGCAAGCACGTACATGTTTGTAAAGCACTTACTACTGGCTGCTCGAACGACACGACGCCGAAGCCCACACGAAGCCTCGTTTTCCAGTCAAGGCATTCGTTTAGTGAGGCATTAAAGGGGAAGTCTTAAAGGAGCAACTTCCAAGACTTCCAGTCATTACATCTTGCAATTAGAATAGATTTTTATTTCAACATTGAGGATTCAGTTTACAGCGGCATTTAAGGCCTTGAATGATAGAATTAAATGAAGTAAAATTATAGGCTCTATAGAACAAAACGCACTTAGTTGGTAAAAACTTTATAAAAACAGATATTAAATTTATTTATCCGAAATTGGCCAAAAATATTTGCCCGCAATCCTTAGGTAAACATTAAACATAAAGCCATACGCATATAGTCGACAGTGGCGAATATGGCCGAAAAAATGACACGATACCGATCAATGTACAAGTAGATGAAGAGCTGATACTTCGGGTTGGTCACCTGGTAGCCCCACAAGTCAGCCACAGTACCGATGAGATCCATTTGACGCGGGAAGACAATATCTAAATGCTTTTGTCCGACATATTGGAAGATCGCATAGTAAAGACCAAGCACTAACAGCGGGAACAATATTGGCAATATTAGGAAAAAGAGCAGGACACATGAATATACCCATTTGAGAACAGTTGGAAAGGGCAGCTGTTGTAACCAAATAGCAATAAGGTGCTGCACCAAGGGTTTCATGTAGTAGACTGAGCGCCCCGACCATGAAACATTCGCCCACTAAGTAAATAAAAAATAATATTTAGTTCAGCAACAAAGTAGGCAATATAGAAAATGTTTATATTCTTATACAATATAATAATATTTGTGTGCATATGTACATATGCGAATATACAAGCATATGTACATACATATTACTTTATGAGCTTACGACTTTTCGTTTGTGCATCGGTTTTTTCCATATCTTGTGCATTGTTTTTTGTACTCTGGTTTTGTGTTCTGGTTTTCAGTTCTATTTTACGGCAAGAAGCGGAAATTTAGGTAATTTTGAATTGAGGCCTACTATTGCAATGTAAAAAAACAAATGTCCAAGTTTCACATTTAACAATTATCAATATTCTTATTTAAAGAAATTACGAATTAAGCCCTGCAAACATTAAAGCGAAGGTTTAATACAGATTAATTAAAAAGAAAAACAAGAACAACTTTCCATTTGAAATGCACACACTGTTTAATACCAACAACAGCAGCAAAAAGAACGGCAGCGGCAAAAAAGTTTAAAACTCTTCAAGGAAGAAGAAGAGTTTCAGCTCCAGTGTCAAACTCGCAGTTTTCTGTCTCAGTCCCCTGTCTAGATGTTCATTTTACTGAATACGTGTGTTTGCAAGTGTGTGCATTAATGTATTTGCTTCTATGTATGTGCTTCTTTGTGTGCGTATGTGTGTGTGTGTGTGTGTGTCGATCTCGAGCAGTTCAGGGCTCATCGTTTTGCGTTTGCGTTTGCTTTTGCGTTCGTCGAATGCCACGGTTGGCTGGAGGGTAGCTGGAAAGAGTATCGGGTTACCACAAAATGTGCGTGTGTTCTTTATTCGTTCGCCTCAGCGCCGCCGTTTTTGTTGTTGCTGTTGTTTTTGTTATTGTTGTTGTTTTGTTGTTGTCGTTGTGTCGTCGGTGCCGACGCTGACGCTGACGTCGTGGCGCGTCACAGCGCGTTATTCATTTTTATTCGTTTTATTGTACATTCTGTTTTTATTATTATGTATTTTGCGCTTTATCCCATCTCTGTCTTGCGTTCATGTTTGTATTTTATGTTTTGTGTTTGGTGCGTCTCTGCTCCTCACCCTCTGCCTACGCCTCTTGCTGCTATTCCTGTCGCTCAACACTAACCGCATACATACAGGCACACACACACACACTTAAACATATTTGTGTACGTACTTGGGTCCGTTCCCGTTTCGGGAGTTCCGTGACGCATTGGCCGCCACCGATGGCGTTGATAATGATGTCGTTGGTGATGATGGACCGGTATGGAACTAAGACCTCAACTGAAAGGCGCTTACTATGCTGGCCATGCCAATGAATTGTTCTCTTTCCTCTTTCCTCTTTCCTCTTTCCTCTTTCCTCGATTCTTTTTCTTCTCTTCTGTCCCTGCACTTCATTCGGAAAATGATTGAGCAACTAGAGCACTTATCGGGTGGCCCTGCGTCAAGTGATTTGCCCTTCTATAATTAGTGTGTACTTTATGGTCCTCACCTTATCGCCATGCTTGTGGAGATCTTCCCTCTGGAGTTCCCATACACGACTGACACTTTTCCCAATGCCAATCTTTCGATCTTCTAGGGTTTCACTTGGTTTCCTTTTCTCTTCTTCAATGCACAAGTTGAAGTTCGCCTTTGCCTTCGCCTTCGCTCTACCCATTGAACATACACACACACACACACACACACACCGCAAACGGGCTCTAAGCTGATTAAGTTCTTCGGGTGCGTTGGGGCCAACACGCTTAACGGCCAAGTGCCTCAAAGTCAATAATATTCAGAATCAGAATCAGTGCTTTTACTTGGGAACCCCTTTCCATCAAGGGGAAACCATTTTTGGATGGCTTAAATGTCCAAGAACTAAACCAACCGCAAGGATTATCTGTCTGTCTTGGCTTGCGTAAAGATTAGACACAAACCTTATATTTACATATTTGATAAGATATCAAATCAATTATCAAATTTATTTTCTGATCCATGACTCGATATTGTGTTCTGATCTTATGGAAACAGATTCAGGCTCTTTTGATAAGATGCAACCATCAGCTGTTTTTGCGTTGAAGCAAATGGGGAAAGAAACCAAAAGTCAAAACAAATCGAAAAGCAGTTGGCAGTCGGAAAGGCGGAGAGTCTGAAAGCCTGAAAGTTGGGTAGTTGGGTAGTTGGGAAGTTGGGAAGAGGAGTAGTTAGAACAACACATCATATGGAAGATGTTTGTAGAATTTCCAAGAAATTCCAGTGCTAATAAAAATTATAAGCCAATAAATCGTAAAAACAAATAAACAAACACACACACAAGTATAAGCGACACACACACACACACACAGAAATTAAGAAACGCGGTTGGGCAATAATGAAACGTCGTCTCAAAGGCCGAGCCTAAAGAACCATGAGCCGGGAATCACGATCGATCGAAGTCCAAGTTAAGCAGCATTTGGGGAGCCAGGGAAGGCACCAACGGAATCAACGGACCAACGGGCCAACCAACGAACAGGTTGAGTTATCGCATTGCGCGATCGGTACACAAATCTCGAGACGTGTGCGCAGCAGGACACCCAACTAAACGGTGTCCCGTCCTCGGGCCACAGACCCATAAGAGGAATCTGAAAAGGTGTTGATCATAAATTATCATTTAATTTACGCATGTGTGTGGTGTTGTTGCTGTTTGTTAGTGTTATTGTCGTGTTATTGTTATTGTTGTTAGTGGTATTGTTGTTGTTGTTGTTATTATTGTTGCAGTTGCTTGTGCGGGTCCAAAAGACTTGACACAACTTAACACTGGAGCCTAAGCCCCCTCCGAATAGTCGTAGTTGCAGTCATAGTCACAGTCACCGTTGCAGTCGAAGTCGCAGTCGCAGTCGCAGTCGCAGTCGCAGTTGCAGTCGCCGTCACAGTCGGAGTCATAGTAAAGTTGTCCCTAAGTATTGTCCCATTGTCTACAACAATGTTTGCTTTCAGTTTCAGTTTCGATTTCAGTTTCTCTCCCGCTCTTTTCTGCAGCCAGACACACATACGCACACATACTCAACACACGCACAACATGCTCATGCGCATGTGTGTATGAGCTCCGTGTAGATCGTCACGATTAAAACCAAAAAGTCATCGTTATAAAATATTTTATCTGATGACTTCGGTCGACGCTTGGCGTGTGGCGCATTTTATGCTGTGTCCACTTTGTTTTGACAGTTTTTAATAATTTTGTTGCTTTTTAATTGCATGGACCATCAGATTGTCGAGAAGATAGAATTTCCGACCGTAGAACATCCCGACTTTCACACACACACACACATAAATACATTTGCTGCCCACACTCAGTACTGGAACGACACTTTGAAAATTTTTTTTGTGTATTTTATTTTATTTCTTATTCCTTTTTATGGGATTATCCTTTAATCCGAACTATAATTATTGCCTCATAGTATAATTTTAATTTGATCGCTGTTATTTTCTTGGGAAGGGGAACCATTACCATCTTCCAGCTCTTTGCTATTCGACTGTAACTGTCGCCGTGCACAGTTGGAGTAGCAAAAAATTGGACAAGCCCAATTTATAATCTAATCATATGCATTATTACCGAGCTAATGAATCTGCTTAATAAAGAGACAACAACAACAACAGCAGCAGCAGCAGCAACAACAATATGAAGTAGAGATGACAAAGGTGGCTTATAGCTGGAACGATGAACCAGAAGAAAACCCAATTGGGCAGACAACTAAAAATTAATTCCTTCCCAGTGCACAGTTCCCAAAAAGTCCGAGAGCTTTCAGTTAGGGACCACACACCTAGAGACCCAAAGGTATTCTTGTTGTTGTTGCTGTTGTTGTTGTTGTTGTAGACACACATGTTATATAAACTCAATGTGACATTCACGTTTCGAGGGATTGTCCTTGGGGAAGGCTCCTAACTTATAAAACTTATAATGCAATCAATTGAAAATACAGGAAAATATAAAGACCTCAATCTCCATCGTAACCACCATCTCTCATTTCTCTCCCACTCTCTCTCTCTCTCTCTCTGTCTCTCTCACTCTTACACTCACGCCCCGCAACCCTCTTTCCCGTTTCCTCTTGTGTTGCTGTGCTCTCGTCTCTTCTTCTTCTTTTTCTTCTTGTTCTTCTCCCCCGTCCCGCCCTATCGCCCTCTCTGCACTATGGCTGTGTTAATAAGTGTTGCAGCGGGCAAAACCAACAACTATGAAATTCTGGTAATTCGATATTATTGTTTATACTTCTGCTGCTTCCCTTTGTTTGCTCCCCACTTTCGCTGGTTGACTGGGTGCCTGCCTGACTGACTGCCTGCCTGGCTGACTGGCTGACTGGCTGCCTGACTGACTGCCTGACTGACTGACTTGCTTCATGGCTGCATACCGCATACGGGGGTTGGGGGCTGCTGCTAGGGATGGGCTACTTCAAAGCAGTTCAGCCATTGCTCATTTTAAGGTTATGTTTGTCCACTCCGTCTGCCCAGAAATCTAACTGTGCCTTTTGGGTGGCCATTTTCCCGGCATATTCCTGTTTTGCCAATATCGATTTTGCTCGGCCAAAAACGAAAAAATCTTACGGCCGCTGTGGAGTTTTAGTTGTAAAATAATTTTAAAATTGATAATTAATAATTAATCTAATTTTAAAATATAATAAACAATTAAAAAAATATCCAAATTTTAGAATCGGAGTAATAAATTAACTTAAACTTTTGGACGCGCCTCCTGCTGCCCATAAAGCGTCATTCAATGGAACCCCCTTAAGTAGCTTAGATTGTGGATTCCATAAATTAAATGTATCCTGACTGAAACACTTGATGATTAAGCAGGTGACTCGTTTCCGGAATAATTAAATTGATATGAAACTATATGAATATGAATGATAGAAAGCTTGAATATGAATAATATGAAGCTTAAAGTATCGAGATTCACATAAGAAGTTTAAGTGATATTTTCGAATTTTCTTTAATTTACATTTAAGCTTTAAAATATTGACGAAATTTCAATAAACAAAATGGCAAAGTTAAGTTAGGTGGGCGTAGAAGAACTCTCCTCTCTCTCCAAGTATCCGGGAATATTTATGACAACGTTAACACTCGAATGGCAAACTTTAAGAAATACAAGAATCAAATATAAAATATATATCTTTATTCAAGTGGATGGGATAGGGCCCACCCCCATGGAAATGGACATGTGGTTGGTTGCAATCAGATCCGCATCGGATTGACCAAAACAAACAAATGGACAGCATGACAATTATGAAGTGATGCAAGTGGCAACGAGTATAATCTACAATTACATGGCTGCCACCAGAGACCAACAGCTGGACAACTCTTCATTCGGGATGCCGGCAAGTCTACGTCTGCTTCTGCCACTGAGACTGAGGCTGAGGCTGAGGCTGACACTGGGAACTGCTATTGCAATTGCGTCTGCGCCTCTTTGTATTTGTGTGTGTGTCTGCGTGTGTATGTGTGTGTTGGGTCTGTGGCTGTGACTGTGACTGTGCATGCTCCTGCTCCGTATGTGGTCCGTGGTGGGATCATCAGGTCTGCAACTGGGTTTTAAAACTCGGTTCGGATTGCGCGCGAGTCAGCAAATAACTTACACGGACATCAGGGACAGACGCAGAAGGAAGGCTGATCTTAGCAGATCGCTCCCAATGATCACTAGCCACAAATTTGTCGAGTGTGCGCTTAAATGTTTTGCATGTTTCTGGACCCTTGTCACCGCCGTATATTTGCCAATTTGGTTGTCGTTGTCATCAATTTATAAACAGGTTTCTCTTAGCAGTCCATGTCCTTGTGTGCGTTTGTGTTTGGATTTGCGTCCGCGCTCTCATCAGCGCCTGCAATTGGAATTTGCGGCGAGATAATGGCAAAAGGAGGAACACTTGCACTGACCACAGAACACCTCTTGATCGAATTTCAAATGCAGCTCTTCATGCCGCCTGTTTAATGGATTTGTTTATTATCGCAATAGCTGTGAATTAGCCATTAAAATGTCAGAACAGTTTAGCAGTAACAAATTGAGCAACTGCCAAGAAACAACAAAAACAAGAGCAAGGAAAATAACTGTCAAAATGTGGCTGTGTGTGTGTATGTGCGTGTCTGCGTGTGTGCATATCAGCAATTCCCAGCGGTGAGTCGAACATCCCTCGTATCGCGGCAGCAAATGTTGGCGATAAAAGCGACACTCGAAAGTCATTTACAGAATCAGCCGCAAATAATAAAAGTCAAGCAGCTTAACTTTCGATCAAAGGTGCGAGTGAGAGCAATATAGAAACAAGAAACAGTTACTACACAGGCACAAGCATTTCCACGTATACCACTCGCAGCTCAAATAACTGAAATCAGATGCGACGCCGCTCTTGGGGGAAATGCACTGAGCTGCTCCTCACTTGTTTATGCTTTTAAGTACAATGTGTAAGTGTGCGAGCTCGTGAGCGTGCTCAGCGACACCTTTTGTACGTGCTGCTGCACTGCTCTAACTCATATGTGAGCCGCGCTCGCCGTTGCCCAAATATGAAACTGAAACCATTTATAGAATTTGCTCGCATAGAGAGTAAGAATTTTCAAACAAACAGTTTCCTTCCGGTTTTATTTTCAATTGCCTGCCTTGTCATTTGTCATTTGTTTATAAATACATTAAACTGTGTCTGTTCGTGTTGTTGGTGTTGTTGGTGTTGTTGGTGCTGTTCCTGCTTTTGATGGTGTTGACAACAGTAAATTAGTTGCAGCAATTGACACATTTTAATTTAAACGATGCTGACGACTCGAACAGCTGTTCGAAGTTACAGTTTGACACTTGGTCCAATGGGAATGAGGACGAGGGCGTTAATAAATGGGTATTTTATGTGGAAGATTGTTGAAAGATAAGAAGAAAATAAGTTAAATAATTATAGTTATTTGTATTAACTAAAAACATCAAATAACATTACTTGCATTTCTTTAATTTTAGTGGCTCAACGGACAAACAACACTTGGACTCATCCAGCGATTCTGAAATGGAGGGCAACATGCTCTCTAGTCAAAGCGCACAACAACAACAGCAACAGCTTGTTGCTGCCCCGCACCATTCTCATCACGCACAGCAGCAACAGCAACAGTCCCCGAGCAGCGGTAACAACAACAACAACAATAGCAACAACTCAAGTAACGGTAACAGCTTGCATCCGCATCAACATCAGCAGCAAATGCAACATGTTGCTGCCGAACAAAGCCTGCAACACCATCAGCATCAGCAACATGCCGTAACAGCAACAGCAGCTAGCAAAAGCAGCGCCGCGGCTGCAGCTGTTGCTGTCGCCGCCTCACAAATGACGCCGCTTTCAGCTGCCGTCGCCTACTCGAGTCTGCATAGCGTCATGGGCGCCATGCCCATGTATGATATGGGAGAGTACCAGCACTTATGATTTTAGTTGGAGGCTGCTGCTGCCGCCAGCAGTAACAATACCTGCGAATGGCCAACAACGCTCCGGCAACGTCAACACCGCCGTCAGCAACAGCAGCAGCATCCGGAAAGCTTTTTCTTCTAAGACAGCAAAGAATGGATCGCAAAGGATCGCACTATCGCTCCGTTCTTTCAAATGGGAAGCTATCAATCGCAACAAATTCACTAAATGATAAATAGAGCACAATTTTAATTGAAAGAAAATACAAAGAAAATATAAAGAAAGTTAGAAACACGGAGAAAAACACTTTAAAAGAGGCAAAGTAAATTCAGCACAAGCTCTTGTTTATATTCCCATAGAGAAAGAGACAACCATATGAACTTTATGGATCTGTGTAAATAGATAGGGTTTAATTTAAGGGCGGTCGAGTGTGGGGAACGCAACTGAAACGATGTTCAAGAAGTTTGAATGTGTGCGGAGATAAGTTGTCTCTGTGTGTGTGTATGGTTGATCTTTGGTTGACGTTTCCCACTTGACCGCGAATGCAAATCAAATCGAAATGTGCAAAAATTATATATAAATTTTATTAAATTATTTTCAATGTAATTATAAAAATAACTATTAAATACACATATACAGAATTCAAATATTAATTAAAGTGATTTACATATTATATACAGTATATAGTTATGAATACTTACAGATTAAAAGTAAAAAAGTAATTTTTAGTCCCCACCAAAATTGTGAATTTCAAAGCACTAGAAACTTATCCCATTTTTCCCCTCGTGTAAATAACTGTATATTGGAGTTTAATTAATATAAATCTAAAAGTTGCGAATTTGTTTTGTTAAAAAATTCCAAAATTCATTATAAATTAGTATTTCATTGAACTACCCATTTATTCCTGAGATTTAACACTAAATGTGATCGTTCACTTGCTGTAGGAGAAACTCATCAGGAACTCATCTTATTTGTTAAGAAGATCAAGCCCGAGAAGAAGGCGTAGACTACCTGTAATAATCGCATGACCGAGACAGCTTCTGTCCACACCCATTAGCGGCATATGACCACGCCAAGGAGCACACAACACTAATCTGCGGCGACAGGTAAACCGGCTAATGCTAATAGCCAGGGATAATGTGCACAGTCGGTGTTATTATTGCCCTCTCACGGGGCGCGCGTGCGTCTCACGCACGTCCCACACGCGCCTCTTGCTCATCCTCGAAACCGGGCGCACCGTCGAAGTCGCGACACATGTAATGAGCATGTTAATGGCACCAGCGTCTGCGTTCGAAGTCCTTCCCATCAACACCACATGACAACCGCCCCGGCTAAAGGGCGGTGCTTAGCAACCGGCGCACGTCAAATGCGCAATGTTGCCATGGCTCGAATCCTCAACGAACACTTTGGCCCTCAGCTCAACTGGGGGTGGCTCTTGTCTCACTGGCTAACAGACGTAGCTGCTCTCGTTGATTTGCTGATTGATACTGTTACAAAACGTTGCAGACTCCATCAACGCCGCCGCACAATTTCCTGCAGTTACCCTCGTTGTCCCGGCAGCACACACGTGTCCAACTGAAAGTGCGCCCCGTGTTCTGAGTTCTGATTGAAGCTGCGTATCCTGTTACAAAATATTTTGACTTTTTTTATCCTGCGGCCCACAATTCCCATAATTTAATTAATGCCCTAACCTATCGCTACCTTCCTTCAATCTTTTAATAAAAGCTTTCCACCTTTTGAATAATTTAAATTTATGATTTTTGACATATTTCCGTTTCAGTTAAATGCACTTTCAAAAGAATACAAATCCATTATTTATGTTTTCAAATATGATTTCTCATTTCTTTTTGCCAAATAAATAAATAACATTTTCCAATGCATATGAATATCTGCAATTAGTCCTAAAAAATGTAATAAATGAAATGGAAATATAACAAAAAAAATTTTTAATTTTATTAGATAATATTTGGTTGATTCCTAAAATTTCTATATGCATTTTTATATTTAAATCTACATTATTTGTTTAAAATTTTCAATCGATTAAACAAACTAATTTATTTTTTATTCGAGCTCTTCTTCAAGTAAAAATATAATAAAAATTATTCTATATTTTTATGGCATATAGAAATAGAAAACAGCTTATACAATATTATAAATTAACATTTATATAAAAAAAAGTAATTCTCTGAAATTTAATTATATAAAATCAGTCTTTAAGAATTATATATTTTTTAAGCTCACGGCTAATCCAGTAGCTTGTACGAACACTAAGCTTTTTCTGAGAACAAGTTGGCAGCACCGTGTCAACTGCTAAGGTCAAAGGCGAATACGTTGAATATGTTGCTAGCATCGACTCTGATTGAAAATATGGCAACTTTTTAGTTCCTATGATGAAAGAGGAAAACTCATATTCTTTTAAGACTATATCAAAGACTTATGAGGAACCTCCATTCTCTACCTGCTCCATAACACCTTTCAACACAACAGACCGTCGATCGACAGGCAGACAAATAAGATGAACATGCACCCAAAAACGAGCTCGGCTGCTGAGCCTCTTCCACGAATGTGACAATATAAGGGGATTACAATTAGACGATGCTCGAATTGAATGGACACATGGAAAAGGCGACTCAATGGGAATTTGTGAATTGCCACAAAGCGGCTTAGTGGGCATACAATGGAAATGGAAGGAGCGAATTGTCGCCTACCTCCCACTTCCAGTGCTCTCCTAATCTTTTGGGTAAAGCCATTGATAAAACCAAAAAAAAAGGACAATCAGTTCGCAAGGAAAATGTAAAATTTATTTTATTTTATACATACATATATAGAAAATTGTAGAAAATTATTAAGTGCTATCATTTGCGGGTCCGCCGGGAACTTTGATTCCTCTTAGGCGGAGTTTTTTCTTCCTCAGACTCTTCGCTACTCTCCGATGATGGTGCCGCTTGTCTTCCCCCCCGTTGCTTATTTTGCGTCTGTTTACCCGAAGGTGCTTTGTCGCTGTCGGAGCTTTCATCTTCCGAGCTTGAGTCCTGTACATACTTTCCACGTCTGGTGGGCGCGCCCTTGGCCCGGCCACGTTGATTTCTTGTACCTGATTTTCCGGCTACAGTCTTGTTGTTGCGTTGCTCGTTGTTGGCTGATTCGGTCTGCGTACTCGCCTCTGGTTCAGTCACCTGCAGGCACTCATTGAGTCGCGTTTCAAATTCAGTCACTACCGCCTTGAGCTCCGGTTTGGCCAACTTTGAAGTGTTGCTAATGATGAGCTTGAACGCCTGGTAAACCTCGTCCACCTGCACCTTGTCCTTGAAGTGCTGAACATTGTCAATGAGTTTCTTCATGGACCGTTCATTGTAGGTTAACAAACTGAGACAGTAGGAAATGTCGCGCCACTGCCGCTCGAAGCGGGTGACCGGAAAGCGCATGCACAGCTTCTCGATCAACGTCTCGATCTGGCGATCTTTCTGAATAAGTCCCAAAATATACCGCATAATAGTGCGGTACCTTTCCTCATCCAAGTGCATATTTATGTCGCCCAGCTTGGAAATGATGTCAGGCAACACGTTGTACAGTATGTTGGATTTGTTGGCGATCTCCTTGAAGAACTGCTGTGTTATATATTTTATCTCGTCGCAGTCATCGACGATGCACAGCGCCAGGTCTGCAATTTGACTCTTCACACGAATGATTTCATGCAGAATGAGATGTGAGAGCATTTTGACAGCTGTTAAGCGCAGCTCGGTGTCCTCATCATGCAACTGCGAGTAAAAGTGACCCACCCATGGTTCGATGATGTTTGGAAAGCGGAAGGTCAGATCCGACAGGCCGACAACAGTATTGCACTTGATCTTTAGGTTTTTTGTCATATTGAGAATGTTCATGAGGAAGGACATGTTTGTCTCGCAGAACTTGGAAGATACCGTCATAAGACGCGCCAATGTGAGTGTTGCAGCCTGCTGCAGCTCCTGATCTCGATACTCGCCCGGGCGCTTGCATATTTCTATAATAATTGGGTAGATCTTGGACATGAGCGCGGTGGGTTCGTAAAGCAACATGTCCTCGCACATGGCGTTGATCTCTTCGGCAATATTATCTTCTGCGGTCGCTCCAACCAAATCGTCGTCGGGTTCCTGCTGTGGTTCGGCAGCGACGCCCGAAAGACGCTTTCGCACCTCCATTGCGGATACGTTCATAGTCTGGCGACGCAGTGCGTTAACCGCATCCTTTTTGTTTTTCTTTTCCTCTAGTGCAGTCAGTTCCTCGCGATACTTCATATTATTATACACATCCATGTCCAGAAAAATCATTTCCTTGATGGTCATGTAGCCAACACAGAACACAAATCGTGACACTAAGTAAACAGGCATAAGCGCTTTTTCCTGGCTCTCGGCTCCCTGGGATAGCGATTGTGTCTGCGTCATGGGTAGTGGCTGGGAGTATGGAATGTCTGTGGACTGTGTTGGTGCAGATGCCTCTGGTGATGCACTCACTAGCCACTTTTCGTTGAAACGCCCAATTAGTTCGCTTACAATGTTTTGAGCTAACTCATCTGGCGCCTGGCACATGCGGTAATAATACTCAAAAAGACTCATGGCCAACGCATCAAAGTCGGGAAGTTGCGGATGAAAGAAGAAGTTCAGAAACAAACTCGTAATCTGCTGGACAAACTTCACATCGCCAGTGTAACGCTTGTAGTACTTGCTGTTGTTGTTGGCGTCGATACTGTTGACCAACAATTGGAGGCAGCTGGTGTAAATGCGAGGATCCTGGCGAACACGCTCTCCCGTCGCAATGTCCTCAATTAGAGCACGATTGGCAGAGACAACTGTAGACTTTGTCTGAGAGGCCATAATCAGCAGTTGCAGAGCCAGTCGAGCTTCATCTTTTGTAGTGCCTTCCAATTTAAGTGTAAAACGTTCAAAGAGCACCTGAATTATGAGCGCATCGATATCGTCACTGGCCACCCATTCACCCATTAATGTTTCCATTGCCGTATAGTGACCATACTCGACCTCAGACAGAAACTTCGACAGATTTTGCACCACTTTGATGGCATGCGCTCGTCCTGTTTGATCTGTGGTGAAGAGCACCTTGCGATACGCATTGGACACTGCGTCCCGCTTTTCCTTGTCCGATGACCACACCAAACTTAACATGCGCTGCATTCCAGTTTGTGTGCCGTGAATGCCAAAAAGATAGCCTGTTGTGAATAGATCGACTGCTTCAAAAACATCCGTGTTTGTCTTGGAGAGAAGCATTTCCAATATCTTTGGCATGGCCGAGGTCGCGACATGTGAGAATTCAATGCTGTCTTTAAGAAACTCAACAGTCTTTATCTGTTTCTGCATTTCCTCGCTCTATAAATAAAACGTAAGTAAAGGAACTTCGATTAGTACCACTTTAATTTTACGTAAGCTTATTTTGTACTTACGCTGTCCTTGCAGCCATTGGCAAGGGTCAGAAATGATTTGAACAACGCCAGAAGGTAAATACAACGCTCCTCAACTTTCAGCAACTGACTGCAAGTAGCGAAACAAAAGTTAATAAAAAAGTTCTTATATCTTTGTCTTGTCTAAAGCTAACCTCATGTCATGATTACCAGCCACATAGTCGGCTTTACGCACCAGGATTGTGGCTTCCTTGTAATGTTTATCAATAATAAGGGGGAGAATCTTTTGAACAAGAGATTCGTACTCTTCCTCCTTGTCAAATTCTAACTCTGGAGCTGTTAGAAGAATTAGTGTGATGTCATGTCAAGCATTGTGGCTATTACTTACATTCTCTTAGGTTCTCTTCGATGATAACCAGCAGCTCGGGGCCAATTGACTCCCATTCCTCGTTGATATTCTCGGCCTTTTTACGTTCTTCAATAAGGACTTCATTTAGTTTTTCCATTACTTCCACTTCGACTTCATGCTTTTTAATAAGTTCCTCTAATGTTAGCTTTCCCGAATAGGGATTGTTCTCAAGAAAAGCCTTTATAAGTTGAACAGCTGCCTTGCGCACCAAGGAACTTTTATCCTCCAGCCGGCACACAGCTTCGCGAAGTACTTTAATAAGAAAACTAAGCGGTATGGCATGTTGCTCTTTAAGATGATGCCAAATATGCAATACTTTGGATCGAACATGCGCTGATATGTCATTAACGTGAGCTAACAAGTTGTCAAGGAACTCGTTTCGTGCCTCCTTCATATCATCGTCTAGTTTCTCGGACGTCAGCTCTCCTACAACAGCATCGCCCATGATTTGCAGCACACAGTTACGTAGAACATGAGACTCACAGCCAAGGAGCTCGTCACCCAACTTAGAAAGATGTGGAATCATGAGCTTTGGCGCAATGCCTGAAAACTCGCCAAGAAAATTGGAAAAATTTCGCGAGACTATCGTATCTGTTGTGTCCAGTGTTAGCGCATCAACAACATCCTTCATAAGTATCGAGAAGACTGTTATAATATTAAACTCCTCATAAAGCAACAAAATACCATTTGCCACGGCTGGTGCTGCGTGCTCCGTGCTTCGTAGAATTTGAAGTATACGGGCAGGAAACGTTATAGCATGATTGTAACGCTTGATGGCGGTGCCAAATATTTGAAACACTGTTTCATTTATGTGGCGATTGTCCGACCGCGAAGGCACCAGTTCCACAGTACGATAGCAAATATCACAAAGCATTCTGTGGGATAAGTTTATGTTTTTTTCACTAGTTAGAGTTAAAGAGTCAAAGTTAAAAAGAAGTTAATACATACGAGACAAAATTCTCCTCGGCAACAGGTGGACTCCACAGTTTTTCTAGAGGACACTGCAGAACATTATACAATTGAACCAAGAACTTGCCCCGCTTAATATCCCAGTCGGGATATTGCTCTAACGTTTCAGCAAACTTGGCGCGTTTCTTTTGTTGATTAAGTTGTTGCTCCCGCAATACTTGTTGGACAACCACATCAATGCGCTTCACTATGTTGACAAACAAATAGAGTGTCATTTTTGTAAGGTTTAAATAGCGCACGCGGTCCTGTGAAGACGGAGGTTCCTTATCTGCAAGCAGTGGTGTGATTTCTCCGCCCAATTTATCCACTGTAATGTACAGTAAATCAAATGCGCGCATAAGATTCCGTATTGCAGATGCATCATGCGAGTTTGTTTCTATTATTGAATAATAGGTGTCAAAGTGCTCAAATATGTAAAAAGGGTCTTGTTGATACACTTTATTTTTGCATGCTGTAAAGAAAATAGGTAAATAAGTCCGTTTTTAATCAAACTGCTTAGGAAAATTTTAAATACAGGCGCGCAGTTTGGCATCTTGAGATATTTATCAACTTACCTAGTAATTGATCTGGTATTTCGCTTGGAGTATATATTTGTTGTACGTAGTACTGATCGCCTCGCGAATTAAGTAAGTCATTATTGTTTAAAGGTAGAATAAACTGAAAATCCTGTGCTTCTGACATTTTGAAATTGTTTTAAAAGAGAAGCGTCGCTTGTTTTCATTGTCGCTAGAGATGTACTCTTTAAAACTCGATAACAATCTGGTAGCGCCAAACATCGATTACAATCGATAGCATTGAGAAATATCGCAGCATAGCGCATGCAATAGTAGCGCACGTTGTTAGCAATTGAAAATTTTATTTCAACTTGGTCCAGGATGCAGGCAGAAAACAATTCAAAGCGTAAGAGACCCAAAAAGAAGGGAAATCGTTTTATGCGCAATGCAAAAGGATTTGCCAAGCAAGGTATTTTTGGACGAGGGACACACATTGATGATGAACAATTTAGTTACTTCATTAATATTTTGGATGCAATGAAAGCAGGTCTTGAAGATGTGGAAGAGCGCGGTAAGTTATTCTTAGTGCATATTTAAAATTACAAACTTAATTTGATTGTTTTTGTAGTTAACATGGCCAATAATGTGTTCGAACAAACGATAGATCAGGAAATACACTTATCTTCAAACCAGATTGTTTCTAAGGCTTTGGAGTCTCTAATTGGCTTTGTGGACGCTACACAACTGGAACGTTTCTTTGGAAAGTTCGGTGATAGCCTGCGTCCCATGTGTTCCGATCGCTTTGCTTCCCATGTGTTACAGAAAATGGTCGAAATAGCATTTTTACGAGGATTGGGACAAGCAGCAGCTCTAGAATTAACTGAGCCGTGTTCGGCAAAGCGTGCAAAACCGGATATATCACAGATCGAAGAACAGTACAATTTAGAGACCCAATTCACTGAGGTTCACCGTGAACAGTGCCGTCAATTTGTACTACGTATATCAAAATTTATGCTCAACAATCTTGAGGACTTTGTATGGGATTCATGTGCTACGCACATTATGAGGACTTCTATACTTTGCCTCGTAGGTATTCATGTGCCCAAAATTGCTTTCGAAAAAGGCGGTGCAGAGTTGGCCAAGCACCGCAAGCTTTACACGGTGCCAGATGAGTGGCATGAAGTAATGAAGGAATTTCCACAACGTTTAGAAATGTGGCCACAATTTGTTGACTTTCCCTATCAGGATCACTCCTCGGCCTTATTAGGTGTTATATGTTTATCCCTAAGTGTGATAGACAAGAATATGTTAAAGCACTTCGGAAAACAAATATTAACACAATGTTTGGACGTACCCTACAATGCGGATGAAGACAGCGAGGAGAAACCTGAGTCCCAAGTGGAAGTCAAAAATGATGATGACGAAGAAAAAGAAGAAGATGCGGAGGCGAAGAAATGTGCAAGTGCAGCTGAAACTAACACAAGTGAAGAACCACTGGTATCCCTTCCCAAAGTATTCCACTACCAAAGCGCGGTTATCCTGCTTGAGACATTATTGAGTGTGGCAGGAAATAAATTGCTGATTCAGCTCTATGCAAAGCTCTTTAGTGGTCGTATCGCCCATTTGTCGCAGCAACAGCAAACAAATTTTGCCGTGCAACGTTTGCTGCAACACTTAAAGGAGGTTTCCGATTTCGAGTCAGTTTTTGATGAACTGCACCCACAAGTGGAGGAACTTCTTAAAATGGGCTACACAGGAGTAGTTTCTGCACTCAGCGCAGCCTGCCTTCGTCTCGGCTCCAAGCAAGCTCAAATGATAGCCGCCCTTCAGGCTGCCTTACACGTGAATGGGGACAAGGAGAAATCAAAGTTTTTCTTCAGTTGTCTTGTCAAACTGAAGCCCTACGAGCTTATTGCCAGTGACCAGTCGGGCTTCGTACATTTGCATGGATCCCTTATAGCACAACACGTTTTACAGTTCAACAAACCAATCTTTTTGGTCAACTGCATCCTAGATCTGCCTGCTGCACAGCTGGCGCAAGTCTTCAACACGCCAAATGGTTCCCATATTGTTGACGCCTTTATGCAGAGTAAATACATTGGCGAGAAGTCACGCGAGCGTCTTATACGCCAGTTGGATGGCTTTTATGTAGATCTGGCCATAACCCGGCATGGTTCCCGTGTTTTGGAAGAGTGCTTCAAGGCGTCTCAAGAGCAACAGCAGCAGCGCATTGCCAAGGAGCTGTCGAATAAGGCCAACATGCTAAAAAGCTCACCCTATGGGCGCCTCATCTACACCAAATACCGTTTGGACACCTTTAAATTGTCGTCAAGCCAATGGCAAGCCAGTCTCGGCCAGCATCTGAAGCAGGAAAAGACGGAGCCTTCGAAGAAGCGCCCTGCAAAAACAGCATCCGAGCTGTTCAAGGATATTATTAGTTAGCGAGTCCTGTAGTCAAAGATAATGTACGTATTTGTATATATTTTTTTTATAAACATTTTGGGCTAATTAAATATTAAATCTGTGTTCCTCTGTAAATTTAATCTAATATTTATGTAAACATGGAATTTGTTTATCGCTCGTGTTAATCAATTGAGTGGTGAGCGCAGACGCGTTTCGTTAAGCTGAGAGTTCAGTTTCGGTTTTGACGGGAGAGCAACAACATGAATCTACTGCAGTTGGTGGCCATTTGTGGCTTAATTAGCGTCGCATTGGCTTTTGGGGACGAGGCCATCTTTGAAGATGAAGATATATACAATCAAGCCTTGCCACCAGTTCCACATACCGGTATTACGGCGCCGGGCACAAAGTGGTGTGGACCGGGCAACACGGCAAAGAACTACGACGACCTTGGTAAGGAACGTGAAACAGACATTTGTTGTCGGGCACACGATCACTGTGACGAGATAATTGAATCACACAGCTCCTTACATGGCCTGCCCAATAATACCGACTGGTTTCCAATGTATGTGCAGCGGTAGCAACCTCGAAAAATCAATAACCCATTTCTGACCAATTCTCTCCATACTGTAGATTGAAGTGCAGCTGTGAACAGCAGTTCATTAATTGTCTGCAGGCCGCTAATAGCATGATATCCAACACTCTGGGACGCATCTACTACACAACGCGGAGCAAATGCTTTGCCGAGGGCTATCCCACAACCGGATGCAAAGAGTACCAGGAGGGAACTTTCCGAAAGCGATGCATTCGTTACAACGTAAACAAAACAGCACCCAAGGTCTGGCAGCTCTATGATATGCCGTTTTTCACCACAACCATCAAATCTTGACCCCAAGAACTTTAATCAAGTATTTTGTTTTTCAAAAAATAATATTTTAAAAATATATACGAAATATTTTTATATTGGGGTTTACAATCGCGAGTGCGATAAGCTTCCTAAACACAATCGCTGGGAGCTACTCGTAATGTTGCTGGCTCTAGGAATTCTCTGCCTCTTCCTGCTCCTCCTCGACAATGTGTGTATAGAACGCCAAATCATATAGTTGCCAGCGGGCTGGCTTTGAGGCATCCTCACTGTAATTGAGGCAGCGCTCTTGGAAAAATTCCAATTGATGCTCTCGACAGGATGTAACAGGTGGTCCATAGCCAAAGCAAACGTTCTTTGTTTTAAAGTAAACCCGACCCAAAGCCGCCGACTCCACACTATGTAACGCTGTTAGGCAGCTCCGAAAATCAGCCTCACATTCACAGGAGAAGCTTTAAGAATAAATTTTTACGTAAATGAATCTCTTAAGCCTATAAATTAGAAAACTCACATCGGGAACACTCCGTCGTTACTTAAGCCGTAGCGTTCTTCCTGAGCTGGTATCATATCAGCACAGTGATCATGGGTACGACAGCACTTGTCCAGCTCAATTTCAGTGCCAAGGTCATCGTAGTCGGATGCTACGTTGCCGGGTCCGCACCACTTTGTTCCAGGAACAATTATGCCCAAGCCGTAGGTACAGGCAAATATTGCCGTCAAGGCAATGATCAAGTGCTGAGTATGCATGTTCCTTCCAAAGGCCAAAGTAAGTCTAATTTAATGGGAAAAAACACGACGTCTCGAAACGCTTTCGGGTCTCTTTGAGGTTCATTTAAACGCGACTCTCTTTTGGGTATTTTAATTAGTTTACTAAGACGCTGTTTGCATGCTGATTAGACTTAGAGTTGAATTTGATCGGTTTAATTGATAATCGAAAGTTTTAAAATAATCTATTTTAAGTATTTAATACATTATTGTGTAGGTAAGTACATTGTGTTGATCGCACATTACATTAATCGGCAGAGCGGAAGCTACCAATTGTTGTTTAATATAAATAAAGTCATTTAGTCCGTCAGTTCTATTAAAAATTAGTTTTATAAATACTTAAGCTACATATAAAAGTGTAATATTAAATGTGCATACACTTAATGCATTGATAATATTATTTCATCCATTAAATCTCGCTCTTCTGACGATTTTGCATTACTTGCCGTAGTTGCGGAAAAGTGCTCTTAGTCTGTGGTGGGTGAAGACGTGCACAGAGTGTTGTGAACGGCTCGTAAAGTGATGGTCGTTCCATCACGTTTACTGTGTAATGTTTAATGCGCTCTCGTTGACACCAATTGTTAGCCCTATCCATTATTGATTCTACGGGATTTGGTGCCGTCGTAGGCACATCCTTTTTACCCCGTGCTCGCATATTTGCCAAAACAATAACGGGCACTTCCTTCTTTTCTTTATGCTTGTCTATGTCCGTCTTTATATCTGCTAACATATCTAAGCTTCGGGGATCGGTGGGGTCGTAGACGAGCACAAATGCATCTGGAAATTGCAGATAGTGTCGCGGTAATTGGGCAGCCTGTTCGCCTTGTAATCCGGCAGTGTCATAGATCCGTAGAGTTTCCCGAGCACCACCACGACCTGTGTCTACACTCGCTACATATATATCTTCAATGGTGGGGTGCAATTCCTTTTGAATATTGTGTTTGTTAAAAGTTATTCATTTAGTCCGTTGGCTTTGTACCACTTACAGTTTCTGTGTTAATGTTTCCATACACGAGTTGTTCAATAAGTGCTGTTTTCCCCACATTTTTCATGCCACATACCAGCACTTTACCAACTTTACCGATTTTTGCGTTCAGCATATTTTTAACCAAAACAAAAAACACATGAGCTAAAAAGTGTGTACACTTTCACCACTTTCATTTTGGCGCTGCCACCCGTTGCAAATTAGATAACTTTATGCCAATATATCGATATCAGCAAAAGTAAACAAATTGGCGCGGCTTTTTCGCAACTTCAAAATTGTGTATAAATAAATTAACATTTTATACAATATTTTTCTTAAGTACATATATTATATTAAGTTTATGACCAACGTAATTGATATCTTAACTTTCGTAAGTGAATACGTGTTTTGAAAATCACATCCCAAAATTGAGTGCTTATTCCATATCCGAGATCTTGATGTACAAAGTGATGTTGGTAGTGATATCGTTTCATATGATACAAATGTTGATTTGCCGATGGATTACCGTAATGCAAATAATAATGTATCATGTCATAGCATAAATAGCCTATTAAAGCACCCGCAAGTATCAACCGTGGATGGTAGTTTTGTAATAAAAAGCTTAGTGGCGTATATAAAATAAGAGCGATCACAACTCCCGGTAAGGGGGGAAAAACAAGTCGCATTGAATCGAATGGGACTTTGTGATGAAGTCCGTGTATCATAAAATGAAATGTACAAAGCCAAGCTCCACTGTTACTAGATAATTTGATGTGAAACACCCAACGATGCAAAGTGTATTCCAGCAATGTCCACAGCATAACTCCAAATAGAAGATAAATAGAAAGATACGCGGCCTGTGAACAAAAGACAGATATTCAATAATATATATTTTTGTCTCTAAATGTTACTTACTTCATTTATATTGTTAGACTTTAGTCTAAATTCATGACTTGCAATTCCAGTTATAACTGGTATCCAGAATGTTGGGACAATCCACCATGGTGTTTTTGTACACATTTCCAAATACCAGGGACTAAATAAGCGGAGTGGCCTATCCACTGGCTTATGAACCCACTCATCATATTGCTTAGTTATGTTTGAAATTTGAGGTAGCATTGCCTTTGACCAGTCCACAAGGTGCTGTAAGTTAAAGCATAACGGTCAACTTTAAGTAAATGCAAAAATAATTAAGGCACTAGTGTTACAGCTTTTGTTGCTATCGATACTGTTATCGATGATTTTAGAACATGCACCTTTAACTGTTGTCATTAGCAGCTGGTTGCTTCTTTCTTTTTCAAACTTGTCATTTGAACATTGAGATTTGTGTAATTTCTTTTTTGTGCTCAAGTCAGCACGACAACATAAAATTTAAATTAATTTATTCTAAACACAATTTAATATTAATTGTAGGAAAACATGTCGAACACTTCAATACGCCCAATACCAACATTGAAGGGCATGTTCACCGTGCCGCGTAAGTATTGTTTTTCACAAACAACCATGACAACCATGCACTTCAATTAATTTCTTTAGGACCAACACCTGGGCGTAATTTTTTGAAAGAAAACAAGCAAAGCTTGCGTACTTTGGAAAAAACTACTACTGAAAAGCTTGCTGCTAAAGAGCCTGTGCGTCCAAAATGGATGCCGCCATTGCGTCGTACTTCTTCAGAAACTGGTGACAATAATGTAAAACACTGCGAATCGGACAGATCATCAAGACAGCATGAAACTAAAAGCAATTTGTCGAAAGCCAGCGCTAGTTACCGTTCAGAGCAAAGTTTGCAAATGTCCCAAGCACACGACAAGGCACCTTCCGAGAAAGGTGTACCAGCTGAACAAAGCTCAGCTCTCTCTAGTCCACAATCATCGACACGTTGTCAATCATGTGGTATTCAGCGTAGCTCTACAAGCATTGGCATTCAAACCGAAGACATATCTGATGAATTATATCTAAGTAAAGCCCTAAAGAAGTAAGTATTAATAGTGAAAACAATAAATAAGTATTAATTTGTCATTTAGATGCAACGTGGATGACAAGGAGGATAATGGAGAAGATTACGGTAACTACAGAAGCTTTAGCCAATATGGCGAAGATGATGTCCCACAATCGCCACGCTCGAATGGATCAGTTTATACGAAACGTTTCAACGAAATGAACATCGACGATCAAGAAATAATGCCTCTTCCAAAGCACTTGGAAGCAGGTAATTCTGACGATGAGGCTCCCCTAAGCGCTCGTAGTCGCGCAACTATTGGTTCTGTAACCTCAAATGCCAGCACTAAATCAAGGCGTCTAGGCTGTTAGTATGAACATTAATTTAACTTTAAATTTTCATTTTCATTTAATCTTTTGAAATTTGTATTTTCTTAGCTCGTGACGATTTGCGCTTGCCTCGTTATTTGGAAAAAGAGAAACGGGCCAAAGCTGAGGCTAAGGAGCAATTTCAGCTTCGTGATCCAGAATGTCCACGCGGACATGTATTGCTTAGCGAACCTCAACGCCAGGAAGCACTGGCCTCAGCCAAGAAACGTAAGCTGAGAACCATTACATACATTCATATATTTTAAAAATCTTGAATATTGTTGAAATTATCAAATCTTAGGCTTCGATATGCTTATCAGTGAGTTGAATCATATGCCCATGACCGCTCAGACTCTGCGCTTGCGTGCCCGCAAGGCTGAGATTGACAAGGAGCTCACCGAAGTGGAGGAGGACATTCGCATTTTTTCAAAGCCCAAGGTGTTTGTAAGGGCACAGGATTCATACAATCTCTAATATCTACATTTATATTAATTGTTCGACGTCGTCCGGATTTACCAACGGATAACAGTACATTTTACACTAGTCAACGCGGGTTAAAAGTATTATAATTTAGAGGCGGGCGGATTATGAATGAGATCAAGCCACCAAAATTAAATCACAAATAAATGAGCACACTTTTTTATAAGCTATGTTTTAACTTCATTACCCACCTCCATACTCTCGTCCAGATGATTGTTGTTACTGTCCTCGGAGCTCTTCAATTGTTCAAGAAGCTCAACCCTATTTTCTGTAGATTTCAACGAATGCTTCCTCTTACTTTCCTTTTTAGTCCCATGGTCTTCTGGGCTTAGCTTGTACTCCTTCAATAGGTACATGGCTGCGTCGGAATGTGGCGGTGCCTTCAGGAAACGTGCTGTCATGTCCGTTTCATTGAGGCCTTTTAGGGAATTCAATCCTCCGGGATGTTTGTGCATAAATTTTGATAGATCGTAATACTGTTGCCGATACTTCACTATAAGCTTATCCTGAGACTCAACCTTCCGTGCGGCTTCCATTTTGGTGAGCTTTGAAAATGTAACTGTAGATCAACGAAAAATCTCAAAATATAAGTTAAATTGGTTTACACAGTAGTTAATAGATTCTTAACTATTTAATTTAGTTGTAAATAACAAACAAACTGCGGGTTAAAATGATGTTGCATATTATTTATTTTGTCATACTTCGTGCAAGCTCAACTATTTTCATGTTGCTTATCTACCACGATGAAACCAAAGAGCATTGATACAGCTGGAGATGAATTAAGATAACTCGCGAAAAAACCAGGAATTACTTAAGCTCGATGTATGGGAATGGAACAAAGAAATAAAAAGACCGACAAAAATTGAATTGAGTCGCACACACACAGTACCATAAGGCGCTCGTATTACAGGTGTTAGATTCCGAGTCTATCGAAGAAGTTCCTGCAGCTGTGGCAAATCGACAATTTGTGAAAATTTGTCAGACCAGCAAATTCATTTATGAGGCCAAATATGATTTTGCAGCATACATATATATTTGGGGAATAATTAAAGAGCCCTACACTAATATAGTCATTTAAGTTGGGAATATTTATAGATCATTATAATTTTATTATAATAATAAATAAATTATAAAATACTTCTAGGATTGGGACGGCTAACAATCAAAGTAGAGACATTAAACAACAACAAACAGAAGTCTTTTCAATAGAAATCCTTTGGCCTATGACTAAGTGAGTATCCTTAAAGAACAATTTCCATCAGGAATTAAATATAATTGCTCTCCCAGTAAAGGAGTCACTGCATGTGAACATTTCGAAACTTGCCATCTGCTATTAATTTGCTGCACGTAATTTTAAGTCGAGTAAAGACGTGAATATTCAATCACTCTGAGCCTTTAAGGGGCTCTAAGTGAATATTAAATCTGTGCAGAAATATGCAAAAGGCAACGGGGGAAGAAATCAAATGTCCAACCTATTAAATAATGTTTCATTTCTTATTTTCTTGAACAGCATCACTATTTAGGTCGTTGTATTTTGTCTCTTAACTACTGTCTCTCTGACTGTCCTTTTAACTATCCCTCCGTTCTGTCAGCTTATCTGACCGTAATTGGGACCCAATGTTAGTTCTTAATACTTCCATGAATTGATAAAATATGTAAGAGATCATCACGATTTTAATGATGTCATAAGACAAACTACCTTGCCCCTATGACACAGCTTAAATGGGCTTGCTTCCTTCCCTTCAACCCTTCCCTAATACTCAGAAAGCTACATCAAACTACGTCCTGCTCCCGTTAATAATAATTATTACTTGAAGCTTATAATAACATAATTACTGATAATAATTACTTGAACCTAATTATGATATATTCTATATATTATATTCACAACATTCCGATTATAAAAAGGATATTCAAATCTGGGATCAAAGTCACCAAATCTGGAAAGTGGATGTAAGTAGATATATATTTCGATTGCTCCACAAAAATGCAGCTCGTTCAATAATTATCGATTGGCGAAATTTATTCCAAATATTCATTAGATCATAAAATATTCATAAGGTATTCACAAATATTTCGAATAATGAGTGCAAGTCTTTTGTAAATGAAGTGATCTTGCATTTTGTGAGATTTCAGTGCATAGAAATCAGTTTCAAAATGCGGGCTTGTCGTCAACCTGGGATGAGATGCTTCCTTTCATTCGTTCCATTGGCTGTGATTCTCTGTCAGACCACCAGACATGCGGAATGTGTGACTAATGGATTGATAGACCTCATGGACTGTGACTGCATATTAACAGTAGCTTGAAGCTTGCAACTAACTGCAAATCGTGATAACAAACTAAGAGGCACGATAATGCTGGGAGCCACGAAGGGAACAGGTGGTAACGCTTTGACATTATGACCAGATATGCCCTTACCACATGACTCATGCAATTGCCATCCTCTGCGTCACATCGATTAATAGACATTAACGAGTTTTCACTCCAATGAATTCTTATCTACAGTATTTACAGGTTGACACTATAAAATTTGTTTGATATCAGTGTTCGGGCTTGTGGCTAGCTGAATAAACTACGTGAAAGACTTGTTGTGACTAGAGTGTCCCATCGCAGAGTTCCCAGCACACACAGCCCACAGCACAGGCACACACAAGCACACACAACACATCGATTCCAGTTTGTAGGCTGGCTGCAAGGTGTTAGTTCGTTGACAGTATCGAGCTCTATGCTAACTCCTATCAATGAATGCTATCTATTGGGGTTAGCCGTATAACTGGAAAGAGCAGACTTTATACTATTTAAGGCATACCTAAAGCGGCCCTTTTTATCTTATCTCCGCGGTGTCAAAGCAAATGAATATCCCAATCAGTCAAACCCAAACGAAGAGTCACAAATCGGCTGTCCAAGCTCTGTAAGTCCCACGTCTCCCAGTCTCTGTTCACGGAAACATTTGTACTTCCTAATTGTACACCATTTCCCAGAAGGCTTAGCTTTCTGCGGCATACGAGTATATGTCATTCCTGGCAATATTCTGTTTCTGAAGAGTTGATAAGCATAACTCAATCTAACTACAAAAATAATCATTATAGATTCATCGGATAATTCACTTTCTTAGAAAACACATCAAAGGTGAACTGAACCAAACTCCCAAATAAAATTCAATATAAAATTGATTAGATCTATTAGAAAACGAGCAAACGCAGGTCCTGCTTTGTAATTTGATTGTTTATGCACATTGAAATTCATTGGTTTTATAGATGAATTATTCACGGGCTTTTCATTAAATTATTTCAAAGACTTTCCCCACATCATTTGTTATATTCACATGCACGAATCACCGAAACTTAAGGAGCCTCTTGGCTCACACTGTCCTTATCAAGAGGAAATGGACAGCAAAATCGAAATCGAAATTGAAATTGATATAAAAACCGTTTTTACCAATGATTCGTTGGCAATAAGATTATAAGTAATGTATGTACATTAAATCGAATCAAATATCTCAGCTGTGATTAGTGCTTAGTCTTTTCCAATTGCATCTGCGAACTGCGAACTGCGATCACGCGTCGTATACGTAACGCCCACGACGAACACCGACGACTAACGAAACGCACGCAATGCGACTTGAAGTTCACAGCAGAAAGCGAAGCGCCGAATGCTTTTTGCAGACAAAGTACAACCATTAACAAGGCGACGCTAGCGCTGACGGTGACTGCGACTGCGACTGCGACTGCGACTGCGGCTGCGACTGCCGCACTAGTGCTACTATCATTGCGTAGTAAACCATCAGATAAAGGGGCTGGCTGGCGATAAGATTAGTCGACGGACCTTATGTGCCGCTAACATTGTTTCTCCTATGTTTTAAAGTTTTTTTTATCAGGCCGAAAGCAGATCGTAAATTATGGATAAAACAATTAGTTACTACGTTCGATTAGGCAGTTTAATTGGCCCACATTTTTAAATCGTCCCATACATAAGAGCATTTTCTGTCAGCTGCGGAGAAAACTTTCCCAAAGTTGTCTCTGTAGCTGGTAGTTCCTCCGTTTATATTAAATTAACTAGTGTAAACTAAATATGCGAATCATCATTTGGTCATATTTATTTAATGCCCATCTTGGATGACTCAGAACTTGCCTTGAATTCCCGAAAAGTTTCGGTGCGGTGGGCACACGATCAAAGTTCAATTGATATCAGGGATAAAGTGTGATTGTACCTCGCCTGTTCGAAAAACCGATATTTTTTAGTACACTTATCTGTGAACAGAATTTAACAGGCTTTTGATCGCTGATAAGAACAGTTACAGTTACAGTTACAGTTACAGTTACAGTAGCGACTTTAAGGGAATGTCTACCTCGAACTTAACGAAACAGGATATGTGCAATATCACATATTGGGAGACTTGGCAGTTTAGACAATCTCTATGAGTGGGATATATCATATTATTGCATTTATTACATTAACTAAAGTATAAATAAGTTATTTACATATTTATATTATATTATTATACATATTTAGCATCGTTTATCCGGATTACACGTTTCTTCTATATGTATTTCCAGCATTTCTTCTGTGTAGTTGAATCAGGTTTAAAGTCAGATCGTATAATCGGAACATTATATAACCTCAGTGTGTTAAGGTACATGAGCATAAAATGATGTCGACGAACGCACTTCTAAGGCATCGGGCCGGCAGATCTCAAGTTTCAGAGTTAAAGTGATGAACCGAAGAAACGCCAAGCCGCAAAATGCACTGCTTAACGGAAGATATGCAATGGAGGGCAGATCTCTACTTCGTTCATTAGAATCTTATCGAAACCTTGTCCATGCCTCAAGGCCTCGCAATTAGACAATCTATTTCATTCAATTGACCTGACCTATGGATCATTTATCGATTTCTGTGCTTTTGTTATTAGTAAAGAATTTTGTGTTCACCGAAGTTCCTTCTAATTATAAAGGATAATTCACATTCTTATGAATTTCTTGCCTCTGATGGCCTTATCCGAAACATTGTAAATAAAAATTTTTATTCCTTTTTAAAACTCAAATCAAGGACCAGTGATCCATTTTGTATGTCTTTTGTTTTTATAAATAAAGCACAACCTTTAAAGTAAGAGGCACCTCCCGGCTCTATCTTATACATTATCCATTCATCCATTCATATCTCTCTAAAATTTGTTTATTTATTATTTTAACAAAATATTGTCTAAATAATAATTGATTCTTTCTGTCGTAACACAAAGTTGGGATTGTGATTGATGTGGATTCCCAGGGTGGAAGGCCTTGAATGATCGTCATACATCCATTTAAGTAATACCCATAACAATTATAGCATGGAACAGCTTAATATTTTCTTACTTTATCGAAATGTTCTACTCTTCTGTTTATACCCCAAAATTCCAGATTTGATCTCACACTTATCCTGCATTGATTATAAATCGATTAATAAAATTAATTAGCTATTTAACTGGCCTCACATAAGACTTTTGATTCTGATAATGTCAGGCATTTATCAATCAATCAATATTTCAAATACTCAATCAGAAATAATCCCATACATTCGACTGCAGATCCCATGGTTAAAAATACGAGGTGTGTTCAAAAAGTAAGGTGACTTTGTATTTTCTTTGTATTTTGGGAACAAGAAAAAGTCACATGGGGCCAAATCCGGTGAATATGGTGGCTGAGACATTATTGTGGTCTTGTTTTTGGCCAAATAATCCCTCACAAGCAAAGATGAGTGAGCAGGGGCATTATCGTGATCCATATTTTTCGATAGCAAAAAATCGCCGAGCACGCAAAACAACTTGTAACCTTTACGCCTCTCACAACCAAACAAAAAAGGGGACTCACTTGAAACTTGGTACAGATGTTAGGGAAGAGTGTACCAACATAACAAAACAAAAAAATCGATGATCGAAAATATGTTGCCCGCGAAATTTGAAAAGTCACCTTACTTTTTTATTAAAATAAAACCTTGACTTATTTATTTTCTTTAAATTCTGCATAATAATATAATAACATTGGTTGATAATTATGATAATAATAACAATAATTATGATATTAAATAAATAATATTATATACATATATATTTAAATTATATTAATATTTATATTTATATATAAATATTAATTATATACATATATATTAATTATTTAAAAATAATAAATTTTAAATATATTTATATATTATATTATATATAATACATACATCTGCAAAGATGAGCATCCAGTAGTACAAGGATTGCTTCCAGCCGCAGCCGTAGCTAGTTCCATATGCCAAGTCCTACATTTAAAGCCTCATTGTACTCGCAGCAGAATCTCATGGACCAAATTAATTAAATTATTAACTGATCTATCCTGTACCTGACTGTTTTGAGCTCCAAAGACTGAGTTGAACTAAAACCTGGTATTACTTACCGCGTCTCTATAGAATTAGTTGAGATCCTGGCATTCTTACGAACGGAAACCATTAGATTAGAAATATAAAATTATTTTCCTGTATCTGTTTCATAAGTTCGTGTTTTTCTAGGATGTAGGATTAATTTTAGGAATTAGTATGGTGACAGAAGGAAAATCCTTTCTTCAACTGAATTTTGAACGGATAAAAATGCAGTTCCAGTTATCCTGGAGTCGCTCGTATTTATATGATTTCTCCAATTTCTACTTTATTTGTCTTTTTGCGTCGCCCTTAAAACCTTTGATTTATTTGCTGATCCTTTTCATGTCGTGAAGCTTTATGCTTTTTCTGTGGCTCCTGATGACAACTTTAATGAATCAATAAACACTTAATATGGATGCGCCTTGCATCAGAAACTGAATTATTAAAAAAAAATTATTTTCTTTCTGTTGCAAAATTTGGTAATCCAATCATGGGAATGGCCGCCAGCTCAGACCGGAAACGGAAACAAGATGGAGTCTTTATGACTGTATGGAGACATTCGGACACCAACGTGAAAACAGGTTGATATAAGTTTATGTGAAAAATATCCTGGTGAAAATTTAGTCCCTTTAATTCTAGTCTATTTAATTCCAAATATCAATTGGTCACTGGAAAGGAAGACAAACATTTTGTTATTTATCTTGAATTTATTTAAGATTCATTTTTAAGATTGATAGCGATGCCATTGGGAGTTCATACTGAGTCGCGGATCTTAATAAAACTTTATATTTTTGGATACAACTTACAATTTCTGCCCAATGATAGGCCAATTTAATCTATGGATGTTGCACTCTACGTACTTAGAAGATCCCAAATGGTTCGGTTTAGGCAGAATGGACGATGATATAAACTTGGCTCTGCCTACCTCACCAGGGTCACCAGAAGAAGATGCTGTTTGATCGCTACCGTGAGATAAAGTAGCTTCAAATAATGTGGATTACTGTCTTAATCCGGCCTTAATCCTAAATGAAATGAGAAAAATCTTTTGCAAGCTAAGGCCCCTACTGTTATAGGTGGTCGTAAGGTACAAACGCTTTCCCTTAAGAAAACGTCGAAATGCCAAGCCACAAATGTAGAAAAATCAGAATTACAGTCAATATTCCCAGGTACTGAGTCTACGAGCACTACTGTTGGTTGATGCTCGATGAGAAGCAAATAATGTTGAATCTGCCCTTGTGTCCACTAGTAAGGCTTGGAAGCAGCTCTGCTGTGATTCCCGTTGCATGAATGGACAAGATGACTTTGCTTATCAATTGAAGCAGTAAGTCTTAGTTGTTGTTGTCGCACTTGATACTGTTATTGTTGTTGCTGTTGCTCTTGCTATTGCTGCTGCTGTTGCTGTTGCTGTTGCTGTTGCTGTTGCTGTTGCTATAATTCAACTAACATTTTAAGTAATGCGAACTGTTGCAGAATATTTAATAAATAAACAATTAATGAAAAACCCAGCAAGTTGAGCCACTAAGATCCCGTAGATTAAAGAGAATACATCCCACCGATCTCCCTACTCGTAGGATTAATTAATGGGATTAATAATTATATATTATATATATAATAAGTTAAGTTAATGTATATATTAGGTTAATTAATTATAAGGTTACTTTGTATCCAAACTTCCTTTCCCTTTTTAAGCGCCTGGCCGAGTTCAAAAGACTGAAAAAAACAAAACCCAGCTGAATTTCTCTAGAATTCAAAAAATATATAGCATACTTTTTGGCACCCAGTGATTTTTAACTAATCGTTTTTTATGACTATGTGTATGAAGTATCTTGTTTCTGGAAACAAATGTGCTTCAAAAATGGCAGAGTTTATTATTTAATTTAATGATTTTTAAATTATTTGGAATTAATTGCTTGAGAGGAGCTAAGGGAGAGAAGCTCTGGCTAATCGCTAATAATAAATAAACAATAATAAGCATGTTTCCTTCACTGGCAGATCGAGCGTGTGAAAGATGTGCAACGATGGATGATGATTGATAACGATCAATAACACACATATATATATTATATATATATATATATATATATATATATAAGTTAACAAAAAGAACATTGTTAACCCACAGCAACATTGTGAATATCACAACAATATCCAAAAGTCCAGGGAGCCCATCAAATGAGTAACGAAATTCAGTGGCCGTTACCCATTACACAATAATTGTCGACCGCTGATGCTACCTACAGCGACGTCGCTGCCAAGAACACACAGTTAGATCAGAATTAGCTAGCTTTATATCAGTGTTAAGTGAACGCTCAGTAAAGAGACATGTTTGAGCTTAAAACAAATTGTGTTTTAACTTAACTTGCAACCAGTTAAAAAAACCGAAGAAAGCATTTGGAGGGTTTTGGGTGGCTTGAAGTTTATTGGATAATCGGAGCTTAAGACTAGTTTGTAATTTGGTTGATACACATACAGATATTATAGATATATATATAATCAGGTATATATTCTCTAAAAGTTATATTTTCAAAGTTGGTCGTATCGGAGGAAGGACCTCGAGATTAATGGCCGTTGCCATTGGTGGCTACTTTGGTACCGTTGGTGTGTCCATTGGCGTGTAGTTTGGAGTTGGTTTCGATGGAGCAAGGTTTCTCCACCAGCTTAGACTTCTTGGATGGGGGCTCGTTGGTAATGCTGGAGAAATCAAACTGGAGGGAAATTAAAAGAGATTAGTGAAATTTTTATCGATCGCTGTTTTTCTTCAAGAGGCTATACCCTTTGCTCTAGAGTCAGATGTGAGATGGGCGGGAGTCCAATGCAACCTCGCAATATGTTCTCAATGGCGGCACGCTGACGGAACAGTGAGTTAACCACCTGGGAGCCACGTGGCACCAGTGGAGCTTTGCACAGATAGCTGAGAAGCGAGAGCACCGGCTTGAAGGGTACCCACGGGGCGGTCTCCTTATCCGCACTGCGTAGCTGAATGCGTGCACTGAGCTCGGCCAGAATGACCAGATCCAAGATAAGGGGCGTGGCCAGGAGTGAGTCCTCGCATGTGTTGTGAATCACCAAAGTGTTGTGGCCGCCCATCATAATCTCGGACGTGTATTCATCCATGGCCCGCTTGCTGTCACCCACATAGGGTACATACTTGATGACCACCACATGATCGGGATGCTCGTTCGGTGCATAAAGCACGTTATTGGAGGCAACCATATCGTCGACCACATTGCTCTTGGATATCTAAAAAAAACAAAGGAATCCATTAGATCTGCTGGGCAGATACAGCAAGGACTACGAACCTCCTTGGAGCGGAACTGTTGTGGCGCGGACAGATTCTTTCCGTCATTATTACCCAGATGGTTATAGCTGACGATGGACACTGGTTTAATGCCAGCACCTACTAGGAAATCCACCAGCACGGACTTAATCTTTGTCTGGCCAGACTTAAAGTCGTCGCCGGCAATAAAGACGCGCTCCTCCTCCGCCAGCTCAATCAAGCCCGGCACAAAAGTGTTCTGTGGCGATCCATTAATGTAGGTGCACTGCATGGACAGGAGTAAAAGAATAAGGATTAGGTAAGTCCAAGTATTAGAGACAACAGCAAATGCTACTTACGCCCTCAGCAATACTGGCCATGGCAAAGATAGTCGACGGCGAGATTTCAGGTTTGTTGTCCTTAAGCGATGCCAGCAGCTCCTTGCTGGAGGTATTCAAGCCCTTCTTGACATCGCAGAAGCGTTCTGTGTTCGCAGTCCAGAGCACGATGATGGTCTCCACACCGCTGCTCTTCTTGAAGTCGCGTATGTCGCTGCGGATCTGCTCATATTGCTCCAGCTTGGTGCCGTTGATGAGATTGTCGGCACGCTCTGACTGGTTGGCGGCAATAAAGTCCGGATCGTAGATGGAGGGGCGAGGCTTCAAGGCAGACATTTGCTCATAGATCTGCTCCTGCAGGCCGACATCCAACACCTGAGCCCGACGCATCGCATCACCCAAGTTCTGGCCACTGATGTCCCAGCCATCCACAGCTATGTCATTCGGTTCTACCATTGGCAACAGCTCGCTCATGGGCACATATACATCAGTTCCGGAATCATCCGATCCTACAAACACAGTCGAGGCCTGAGTAATGGAGCCAAACCAGTTGGCCTGCTGCACACCCGTCTTTGTACGCCAGTGTAGCTGGCGACGATTAGCCTCCAGGGCAGCGGTCAGTGTGGATCCGTTGTTACCACCCCAGCCCACCAGCATGACGCCCAACTTGGGCACATGGCGAGCCGTACGTATCTTCAGCGATGTCGTCTGCGGGTGCACCTATAACAAAAAAGAGCGTCATATCAGTCTATATTCCAAGAATATCTTCTCCATGAGCACCCCTTTGGCTAGCAACAGCTGCTGGCCCACCACCTGGACATGAGCTTATCAGATTTGGTCAGCTTGTCTTATTATTAAATTTTAAAGAACGCGTGATTTTTGTTGATGTGCCGCAGGTAGAAGCACCAACCTTATATACCCTGCAATTGGATATCTAATTCATATATACATTTACCCCACATATTTCATACAGATCGTACAGTAAGCCACACACAGCAGAGCCACGCGTACAGCAACTCAGATACTTATGTTTGTGTGTATTTGTGAGTTGGCTTTTAAGGGCGTGGATTTGTTTATTACTCGATTTAAATTATAATCAATATTCGCAGAAAGGGCACAAGATGCGAACGTAAGAGTCTGCTGTCTTCGAAATGCCCTAAAGCTACCTCTTCCACTGCTATGAAAATCTTTAAAGAATCTTAAAAATTTTCCATTTAAGTAAGAGTATACAAACATCGGTATTGCGTTGGAGATACGTTTTGCACCTGATTTTTGGCAGCTAATATCAGTCTATTCGGACAACGTGCTCTTCGGCAGCCGCTTATAAATATTTATTAATTGATAATCACATAAATAATTTATAAGAAGTGAGAATCTAAAGTCCACCTGTTGTTGTCTTTTGCCGGCCGGCTAATTAATAATCATATTGGAGAATTTCAGCGCCTTGGGAACAGACTCAAACATGTTCTAAATGAAGCATCATTGGCTACTGACTGACAAGAGAGAGAGAGAGAGAGAAAGTTGGCCACTGTGCCTCGCACCTTATTCTTTGTGCTCTTAAACCTATCAGCTGACACGCATAAATTCCCCTAACATTGGCCTTGGGTTGAGTAAGTGCTGCATGTGTGTGTGTGTGTGTATGTGTGCGTAATGCGAGAGATGGCGACAAGCAAATCTGAAACTTCGTGAGTTATCGCAGTTATCTATGAAACTCTTATTTGTATTTACTAAACGCATCAGATTCACTAAAATAAATATTCTTCGATATGAAAACATAACTGTAAAGTCCTAAAACGGTAATTGAAGCTGCCTCAATACGACGCCTGCGCAGTGTCTCGTTGAACACGCCACCGGAGCAACTTTCGTTGTTATCCGAAAATTTATTTGGATATGGGGAGTACGGACTTGTGTTTGTATTTGTGTTTGAATTCGTATTAATATAGTGAAAAGGGCAGTTATCAGCATTGCCCATGGCTTTTTCAGTTATCTCGAAAAATGTGCCAAAATCAATAAATCAAAAATTGACTCTATGACCATCGCTAAAGCAAATTTAATCATCTTTAATATTAGTTCCAAAAATTAGGGTATCTAAAAGTAAGTTCTCATTGATATGCATAACATAGATATAGATAACGCAAAAGGAGAACCATCTAGAAGGTATTTCCCCGAGTGACCCAAGTTCAATGTGAAGGTCAGAGCATGGTGGATACATCATATAACAAGTGGGGGCTTTGAGGTGTGTTGAATGTAAAAAAAAAAAAGTATTTTAAATTCTACTCGCTGTTATTACGTGGCTCTTAAGCTCATTAAATCCTTATGTGATGGATGCGTTCAATTTAAAAGTGCCTAAAAGAATAACGTGCAGAAAGTGAGCATATCACCTGCTCACCTGCTGCTTTGTATCTAGAACCTACCTGTAATTGACCAGCAGCACTACGTTTCACATGGGATGTGTGATACTCATAGTCCGTCTCAATGAAATCATCATCCACGTGCACGTTGGGTGAGATTATTTCCAGCGTTGAGTTCTTTGTTGGCTTCATATTTTATGCACGATGTGAATTTCAAACAATTTGGTACTCCTCACACGTCACTTGATACTTTTCACGCCCACACTTTTGTTTATAAATTAGCGCGTGTTTTGTTTTGTATAAGGAACTTGCTGCCTTCCTTATTTTTGTAGCTGTTCAGCCGACACTTCTTTTTCACGCGAATAGAATACTTGCAAATAATAACTGATCAAATGTCTGCTCAAGGCAAAAGTTGGCCGCCTAATGACTGCAAGAGCAACAACCGTTCCGCTTTTATTTACACCAGCCGCACGCATTTGCTACCAAAGAGCATAAACGAAGCCCATAAACTTGCCGGCACAGAGAGTAAAGCAAATTCGCAAAGAGAGCACACCAACAGAACATGCGGGTGGACCAAAGATTTTGAGAGTGCACGTATTGTGTGTGTGTGTTATGTGAGCATGTGTGCTAGACAAGTCCCTAAAACCCGCTAATGTTAATGTCATGCAAATTTGTGGATAAAGTAAACACACGTTTGTTCATACACTTCTCAAAAGTGATAGTAACAAATAAAATCAAGTCAATAAAGTATGTAGGAATCGAATTGTCTTTTGATCGATTTACACAATACGTTTTTTTGGCACCTATGAAGAAGCTAGAGATTGTCTGTCCAGTTTAAATGCGATATATAAATAGGAGTAAACATTTAAAAAAAAACCATATTGGTATATATTTAATACCATATTCACACCCTACCCTAACTAGGACTTATTAACTGAAAAAAGTCATACTGCGTCATCCAAAATACAAAAATGTATTGAATTATATAACGGGATCAGGCCTGAACTTTTCTAAGTATTAGGGAAGTTTTAGGGAAAGGTCACATTGCAACAAAAATTTTTTTTTGAACAAAGTGTCTTAAAATTTGATTAAAATTCTTTACATTTTTAAAAAGAATCAAATATGTAAAAAATAATATATTAATTATATTTTTCAATATAATTAAGAGGGGAGAAGAGAAATCAAAATTTATACTGTTATTTCTTGAAAATCGCTCTGTGTTTTAAAGAGATTCAAATCGTTGGGGTTTCCTCGTATATCTGAAACAACAAATATTCCGATCTAAATATTTTTCTCATCAAAGGTTTGCCTGAGGAATTTTTTAGATGCTAAGAAAAAAGTAAGAAAAAAATAAACTTTCCATTGTTGAAATCAGTTGCAGTTGCGCGCCCCTATCAAATTACAATAAATCAATATAAAGTTTGGCTTTAAAGTGGACCATATTATTTTTTTATAAAAATTTCCATTGGAGCTGCTGTGGATTACATTTAATTTCTAATGAATTTGCTTAGAACATTTTATTAAATGAGTCACAGAAAATTCTTTAAAAACAGCTTTGAGGTCTTAATACACGATCCAGCAAATTTCTTATCCTTTGTAATTTAATATTATTACTTAAGGTGGAAATGTATCTGAAAACATTTTAGTGAAGCAAACAACAAAAGTAACTCATGAGTTGCGGGTGCTGCCAGAGAAGTAGAAGCTCCGCACGTTTCGGGTCAATAAACCCACACGCGATTTCTAAAATTTAAGATAAAACTACATTAAAAACGTTTCAGACATTTCCCCTTCAGCTACTTTGCCCGTGGATCAGTTGGACTATCAGCGTCATGTGCCTCTCGACACTTGTGGGCGATCACCCATTTCCCTTACATGACGAACTGTACCGTGTCATGTGTTATTGAACACATTATCAAGCTTGAGCTTCCTTCCTTTGACCACTCAAAAAATAAAATATTTAAATTACACTGAAATTTTCTGTATATTTATTTATGTATATGTATATTATATATATAATAAAAGCGTTTATAAATTTATTTAGTTATAAAAAGCAATTGTAGGCCTTTGATTTTACACCCTCCTAACTTCAAAGTGGAGCAACTAAAGGCATAAAGCTGCGGACAAGTTTTCACTTAGACTGTGCAATTTCTCAATTCGCGCAATGAGATTGCGATTAAAACTAATCTATGATTTACATTTTTTACACTTCACTGACGATTTGCTAAATAATATCAACCAATGAGAATCACAATATGATTAAAGCACACGAATACATTTTGATTAACGAAAACTAATAACCGAATGTTTTCAGTTGAATGTGAGCGAATTATAAATATCCTGCAGACCCACAGGGAAAAACATCAACAAGAAAAAAATCACACTTACTTAAGCTACTCCTTCTTAAAGGACGATATTTTCTGAAAACTGAACATATTTTGACTACAGGTTAAGGAGCAACAAAAAAATAAATTTGTCGCAATACAATTTCAAAAAATAATCTGGAATGTGTAATGTGGGGAAGTATTCAATTATCTAAGAACTCCCATTCAAAGGACGAGCTGGTATCACCTGTGGGAGGAGTATCCAGCTTGTCAAAGGGATCACCGGCATGACGAAAATCGGGCAGAAAGCTGTTAAATTCTTGATCTGGGGATGGGCTACACTTTGGAGGAGATTCAGAAAGTACTGTCGATTGGGTGCAAGATTTTGATGTGCCTGCCCCGATGTCATCAATAGGTTGTCCATCGACAAAGTCCCCTATAATATTCACGTTCAGATTATCACAATGTGATGTCTGCACACCAGTATCTTCCAGTCTAGCAGGATAACAGCTGATCAATGTTTCACTGAGTTGAGGTGTTTGTACGGCGCACGAGTTCTCTAGGCTAGCCGGTGCCAGATGCACCTCAGGTAAATCCAGCTCGGCAGCTAATGTTTTGGCCTTCTCCGCAATTGTCTGCTGCAACGTTGTGGGTGTCATCACGTCCGGTAAATGTTGCTTAAATGCGCTTTTGATGTCAATCGGAGATACCAATCCGTTGCTGCCGGAAAGAAAAAATATTAACTGAACGCTAGCTAATCTCCCGTTACGACGGACTCACTTTTCGAGTTGACAGTAGCTCGCCTCCATCAGTGTGGCCGCACTGGTGAGCGGCAACTTATTTTCACGTGTCTCCTGTCCAATCTCGACGACTCCTCCGCTGGGGACCGATGTCTTTCGTTTCTTGTATACTGTGGAGCCACTGCTATGAAGAATTGACTGTTCAAATTCCATTTTTCCGATACGTTGAAAGATTTCTGAGCGACGATTTTGCTGGGTTTGTGGGGACTCAACGGCCAGCTCGATGGGTACATTTAGGTTAAGCTTTTCTATGGCCGGTAGTTCAAAACATTCTTCAGCACAATTGAGCACTGCGTCCACTTCCAACGGCGACTCCAATTCCATCTTGGAATATTGGGATGTTCCATATATGGGCAACGGTGGCGGCATTAATGGATTAAATATGACTTTGGCTGTTTTATTGGGACGCTCGGGCAATGGTGCAAGACGCAACAACGACCGATCACCTTCTAGTACAAAAATTTCATCGCCGCAAACGCAAAAGTCTAGTATTTTTCGAAAGCCACGAGCGACTGCTTCTACCTGGAGGCGTTCCATGTTTAAAATATACAGCGTAGCATCGTCATGGGTAACCAAGAGATTATCTTGGTTATTATACAAGACAAACTCACGAAAATTCTTGCTCGCGACATACACATCAGTCTTACGTTCGGTAACTGTATTTAACGCTTGACTACGCTGTTTAGGATTTAAAAGGGGTATCTCCCAAATGGGACTCTGCAAGACGGCTTCGTTGTATATTATGGTCTTAGACACATTACCCAAGGCATCGGCAATCCAAAAACGCAACCCCGGGCGACCGCAAATAACTTGAGGGACGTTGTCAACTGTTTGCTTAAGAAATATGCCGCCACAATCAATTAGCTGCTTCCGATCCTTCTTGCCAACCTGAGTAACTTGCCATTTATTGCCTTGAGAGTCAAGCTTACACACAACGCAACGATATAGTGTAGCCACTAAAAGATAGCTTTGATGTACGCTTAACTGGACAATCTCATAGGCCTCGCTAAGTATTTCCAATGACTTGCTCAAATGCTGAAAAAAGAGTATAAATTTTAAAGTAAAAATGATTACCAGAATAACTTACCAATTGATAATCAAATTCCGTAAGAACGACAACTCCTTGTCGATCCCCTGAGTATAACTTCATTCCATTCTTTGACCATTCGCAACAACTCACTACGCAGCGATGCAAGTCCCGTATGGTAAATCGTTCAATCGGTCTGCTACGTGTACAGGGTGCTACCAGGTCCAAGTCGGGCGGAAGTTCCTTTTGTATTTGAAAAACGCTGACCTGACCATTAGCGCCTCCAGCTGCCACCATGTATTCGACTGAATTGACTATCTTTACGCATGTTATGCGTGTTGAAACCTTTGTGAACAGTAAATAAGACACATTATGACCAACTGTCACGCAGGATAAAAAGTATGAGTCATGGTCAAGTTAGTTAACAGCGTACCTCAGTTTTGAGCTTCTGCATTTCGCCTGTGCGTCGGTTGTACCAAAAGACAATTCCTGCATCACTTCCGAGAGCTAAAAAATCTTCTATGGCAGCTACACAGGTAACGTTTAGGTTTGTTGGTAAAAAACCTGGCCGTGTTACTGGGATAAGCTCGAGTACATCAGTTAGAGGCGCCCATTCGCGCAAGCTTAGCTCTGCACTACATGCCATATTGGCAGGATTATTCTTAAAAGAAAATTCTAATTAAATATTTTTAACCCGCCTTCATTGGCAACAACAAATTACACTTTGTTGACGACCGATACTTTTGGCAGTTTAATAACAAGTGACTAGGTTGCCACTTTTTAGAAATATTATGGCTGCAAATATGGAAGCTTTTCTTAATTAAATTTGGATAATGTATTCGTATTATGAATTTCAAAATTAATTTATGCGTGCTTATGGGCTCAAGACTTAAATTTATTTGTTTTATACTAAAGATCTTAGTACTATAGGGATGCCACACTTTCGAAACGAGGTTAAAGCGCTGATGGGTCCTATCGCATAACTATTTACATCGGAGCTATAAAATATCGCAAAATATCGATAAGTACCAATTACAGAAAGAAAAAATTGACAAAAACATTATGTTTCTTAAACAATAAATACCTAAAATAAACTGTTTATTAACTGAAGTGAGTTGATTGGTTAAATAAAAACCAGCATCTTAGCAAATTGCTCACAATAGCTGGAATAGATAAACAACCGCTTACAGGTAAGCAATAGTTGACTTTTACATTGTGGGCCAAAGTTCATAAAATAAATTTTAGTCGAAATACATCAGCATGGGCGAGAACAACAATCTGCGTAGCGCCGTTATCAACGAGGCACCCATGTTATCCACACCCTACGGAAATGTAAGATCATTGACCGTTCCACCACCCATACCTCAGTCACCCTTGCAACAAAATTCATATGGCTATGGAATGGGGTACGGTAACAGTGGTGGCTACGGACTTGGTTATGGTGGATATAATTCAGGTGGTTTCGGTTATGGTGGCTTTGGCGGTATGGGAGGACTAGGAGGAATGGGCGGCTACGGTGCGGGCTATGGCTCCTATAACAGATTTGGTGGAATGAACGTCAATGATCCGGAACAGCGTTTTATACAAATGGCAGAAGCCAGCTCTCGTCCTGCATTTCAGAGTATCGAATCTCTAGTATCTGCTATTGGAAACATAGCGTCAATGTTGGACTCGACCTTTTTTGCTTTAACAAGCTCCTTTCGTGCTATTCTTGGAGTAGCTGCAAACTTTGGACGACTACGTGGTGTTTTTGCACAGTTTTGGACAACATTTGCCATATTTCGTGGGTTAAAATGGATATATAGAAAGTAAGTGCATTAGTCATGGAATCAATCAATTAATTAACTAACTATTGTGCTATTAAACCATTTAGAATACTATTTTGGCTGAGACTGTCAAACTTGGATCCTTCATCGGATGCTTTTAAAAAAGCTTTTTCCGAAGCTCTTAGCGACAGCAATGCTCAACCAGGTGCTCCACGTCTACCCCGCAAATCCACATCCCCTTGGCCTGTGGTGGCTTTTATTAGTTTCATCTTTACGGCGCCCTATCTTATCATGAAATTGCTGGGCACAGTTACGAATACAGCGCAGGAAGAAGGTTTGATTTTGAACTATGCACATATCGTTTATCTTATCTCAGCACTTTGCTCTGACCAGGCTCACCAAGATAAAGCCAAGAAATGGCTGAGATAAGAAAACATTTATACCATATATGTTGATTATACGCTTTAATCAAATCGTTCAACCCAAACAGCTCGTAATCCCGCAAAGTGGTCTGCTCCGATTCGCACGCAAGCTGTGTACAATTTCCAAGCCCGCAATCAAGGCGAACTGAACTTGCTTGCTGGACAGAGCGTGCAGGTGGCACCGCGGGAGATTCAACAAACACTGCAACTACTCAACACTGGCTGGGCATTAGCTTCGACGAATGGCCAGAGTTCGGGCCTTATTCCTATTAACTATGTGAAATCGCCACAGCAATTGCGACAGGAGCAACAGGAACCTGTAAAGGTGATGCAACCACAGCCCGAGCTTATGAATCTGTCTGCAAATGCATTTCCCAACCCGCCCATAGACCATCAAATGAACTACGACTTTAATTTGGCTGCGCAGCAGGCGGAGCCACTGGGGCCGCCTTTAACCACAGCCACCGTTTTAGATGAGGGTTTTGCCTAAGTTATCATTAAAAGTCACAAAATACTTGTAGCCTTCATGATGAAAATGGAGTCTGATTATTTAGGAAACTATTGCTTTGTATGTTTATTTAATATTTAAGTTTTTAACATTTCCATTGTATTTTCCAATTATGATAATTAATGCCAGGATTTATTGCGAACAATTTTGGGTCGTTGATGAAAGGTTGAAGCAAGCTGCCCGAGTAAATCATTTGAAGCGATTCAGGGAGGCAAAACAAGAATTTGATACACACCACATGAAACCTTAACGTATTTTAAAATGAATAATTTATCCCAATAATAAAAAGAAATTGTTTAAGTTGATGCCTTGTTATTTTCTCTTTTAATCATAATTTACAATATATTTGTTTACTTTATTACTTTATTACCTAATTACTTAGTTCTTGTTGTATGTTTACGCATTTTGTATTTTGCTTTGTCATTTCATCATTTTCAAAATGAATATGTATTGTATATTTCATTAAATATACAACTACAGCTCGAACCTTAAATGTACATATTTATTTTTTCACTAATTTGTATGCTTTGTGTCCACGTTTGAAGTAATTATATTATTTTATATGTATAAATATAAATTCTAGAAATTTATATCAATGCATCAATAGTTGTTATTACTAAATATAGATAGAGATTGATTAATTTGCCATTACTTCGTTATCATTTAAATTACTATATATATTTTGTTTTCTCAACTGAAGTATAAATCAACGCATTTTTGAAATAAACTTAATTTTTTCTCTCTCTCTCCTCTTTCTCTCGTTTTTAATGTTAGGCAAATAAACATATTTCATATGCATATTTTAATTTCTTTCATTAGAAGCTCTAAAAATATAATATTTGCAATGTTATTCATTTATTGCTGTCGCTTTGTTTTATGTTTTTATGTTTTTAATTTGGTGTACAATATATGTAAGGTGATCTTCGAAAAATCTATTGAAGCAGCAATCGTTTAACAATTAAAAGAAGACACGACATATTTTGTTTATTTTTTACTAAAATACAATATTAGCTTAGATAAAACATTAAATTAGGTTTTTGCACTTAATGATTAACTTCGAAGATACAAATACAAACTGAAACGCAAAGAGTTTAAAATATTTAAATATTTTCCTTTTAAATATACTTTTATCAAGTCTCATTGAGAAACAAACAATATTAATGCTCGTGGGTGTTGGGTCTGTGTGTATTTGTGTTGCACATATATATATATATACACATATATGTGTGTGTGTATTTGTAACCAAGTGGGTGGAGCAGCCTAACCAAATGGGCGTGACAATCCTAACAAAGCATTTATAAACGTATAACTAAATGTATCCTCTGCATAACCGTTGCTAACATCAACGTTATCCGCAAAGGATTCCAACCCCCACGATGTGTTGGCATTATTATCGACATCAGCTCAATCGATGTCATCCTCCAGATCCTCATCGTCCATCTCAAGCTTAAGTTCGGCATCGGTGGGTTGACGACTATGTTGTGCAAAGCCCTGAGAATCATCATCATCATCTGTGTCGAACACAGGATCCCCTAATTTACCAGTACCGTAGGCTATGGTTGAACGAAACGCGTATTTGGAACACATTTGCAATACAAATTATATATAGCCCACACATACCTTCCACATATTTTGCTAGATTTGGTGGCACCCAACTCTTTATGCGTTCAATGTTATCCGCCGTGCATGCGCCCGTGTCCAAACCTGAAAATGAAAGCAAATTAATATTCCATTGCTTTATACTGAAAATTTAACGAGCTTTACCCAGGAGGAGACCCATGCGTTTCAACACTTCAATGTCGTCATGCATTTCGAATGTATTGTCGAACTTAAATATGTACTCAGATCTAAAAATAAATCAGGATTAATAAGGCATTAGGCGGCCAGATAAGGTCTAAGGGAAATGTATACTTGTCGTTCGTGACACTGCAATTGATTTTGGTCGATTTGTGCGTATTCACAATGATGAACGGCAGCTGAATGGATGAGTTTGGAGATGGCACCACACCCTGATTCTCGGCCCGTTTGTTTCGCTCCACAAGTCCCTTGAATGCCACATGCTGCATCATCATTTCCCGCAACATTTCGCTTTTCTGTTTGACCCGCTCTCGGCGTAAGTTATTCTCCTCCTCCAGAGCCAGAAAATGCTTGAATACAAAAAGAAAGAACGTAAAAATTTGCTTGAGAAAATAAAAAAAACAATTTTACCTCTGCTGAGTTGGCGGGCAGGCCAATCCAACGAATTTCTTTTTTATCCTTGGAAATAACATTGATTGCCATCAGTACGTTGAGCGCATCGTAGACACGACGCCGGATATTCTTTTGATCACAGTTGGTATCATATGAATTGTTCTTCAGTTCTTCGGTCACCAAATCATCGGCCACCTCGTTATAGGTGGTTTTACCCTTCTCTTGCACCTTCTCGCACACCTTCATCGAAAAATGACGCAGTCCCTTACCAGCTTTGTCCGGCTTTCGTTTCCTTTGCGCTGACGATGACGAGCCGGACATTGTGTGCATGGGACTGCTTTGTATGGCGTGCCTACATACAGCGAAAATATAAATTATCCACTTAATTATTAGTTACTGTTTAGATATCAAAAAATTTCCAAAATCCTTACAATTTTGTTTTCATTTTCATTGGATTATTTGGTGTATATTTGACATATTGCTCGCTCTTTATCTATTTTTAAAAATCCAAAGATAATATTGATTAACCAGGTCATCAAAATTGGCAACAGTTGTCGACGCTGTTTACTTACCACCTCGTTAACACCGCTTGCCCCGCTGCCGAGTGCACCACCGCTGCTGAGACCTTTTTGCGTTGACGCAGCTGTGCTGTATGATGAATCTGGAACAAAAAATAGACAAGGTTCATTTTATAAAATATTATGTGATCGCCGTTCATTTCAAGTGCCTTACTATCGCTTTTTGGAATTGTATTGAAACTGTCATGAAGACGTATAAACTCTCCCTGGTTTGATGTGCTCTGGAAGCAATAAGAAGGAGTTTAAGTAAATGATTGCTAATGAGCAAATGAATTTTATTTACCATCTGACTGAATGGTCCCATGCGTCCCACATTACCAATCCCTCCAGTGCTTCCGCCGCCGTTGCGTGTCGAACTGCTGGAAAACGTTAAGCTAGACTTTGGATGATCTGTGGTCTGTGATTGCTTTACGTGAACAGGTTTAAGCACATTCGCAATTTGTCCTGAAATATTGTGACACTTTTAGCTTATTTCAAATCTTAAAACACGTACAGAGACAACTTATCCATAGACATGAAAATGGACTCTCTCGCCCTGTTAAAAAAAAGAGAGACTAAACGAGATTGGACCCGAGCGCAATTATATGAGTGAATAATGAGTGGAAACTAAAACTCATTCAGTACTGAGCGCAATGCAGAGTTGTCGGGTGTTGCCGACTGACTTAGCTCAACGATACGAATATAGAAACAAAAAGGGAAAAAGCATTGCGCCTTCCTCTTCGCACGCTGTCATAAGCTTTGTACAATTCTTGATCGCTTTGTTTTGATTCTGTATGAAGTTGAGGAACGAGGCATCTTGTGTCTGGCCTTGACAAACGCATACCAATGTAACTTTTACACCGTAGAAGCGAGCAATGGTATGTGTGACCCATTGCCGAAAAATGATTTTTGAAGCGATTTAAAAGACTTTTGCTACTTTTCGTGGCCTCTGAAAAACGACCGCGCGATCGTATGATACCCTAGGGCCGAAGCAATGCATACAAATGAATTAATTTGGCCCTGCCTGTGACATACGCATGCTTTTGTCTAATCATTTCCCTTGAACTTCACTTATTTAAAGGGCAGCCCAAGAATATGAAGGAATCGCTTTTGCTTCGTTTTGATGATTTTTAAGTGATCAGTCAGGCAGCAGTCTGAATGAATAAGATGTACCTGCCTGAATTATTAATTCTTGTTGATCAAGGGTTACTTTATGATGTTACACATTTGTAACAAATATGTTATGAACTAATTATTTTACTAACTAAAATATAATTAATTTACTAACTTCGCAAAATATAATATTCGTATAATTTGGCGATGCCATATGCTTCAATTTGTTGCTGAAATGTTAGCATAAATAGCTTAATTTGTATTAAATTTAGTTATTATTTGCATTGGATCTTTCTTCGAAGATCTGCTTCTACATTTGTTCTTGATGGGCAAAATGTGTGATATTTGTAAACATCACTTCGTCTACTTCGGCTACTCAAGCAGTCGCTCAGCATTCAGATGTGCGGAAGCAAGACAAAAGACAAAAGGCACTCAGACTCTCAAGCTCTCTCTTTTTATTTTGAGTGGGTCCAATCTCGTTTAGTCTCTCTTCAAAATGTTTTGTTGTTTACAACAACTCCATTTTCATGTCTATGGATAAGTTGTCTCTGCACGTATGTATTAGCAGCATTTTATGTATGTATTTCTATGTATAGAATTAAGTAACACAGTAAATATAAGCAAGAGGTAAAAATAATTAGGCTTAATGCCAAAATATTCAAGCCATACAAATTGAATGGTTTTTTTATTTGTGTATTGGCAGAAGATGAAATGCCAGAATTTCTTTCCTTGAGAGTACCCAACACAAGGTTGTGATGGCTTCTACTCAGGACCACATAGTGAGTACATACATATTTATGTAAATTATATGAAAGCATCTAACCACAACTTGCAGCGAATTCCCATTATATCGTTCTTTGCTGTCTTTTTTGCGGCGAATTCAGCAACCAAGAGAGCGAAGCACAAAAACCAGAACCAACACACACTATCAAGCGACAACATCAACATCAACATCAATATCAGCAGCAGCAACAACAACAACAAAAACAAAAACAACCCACTGTGCAGGGAGCAAACGAGAATTGAAAGAAATATCGCTGCCCGACAAGGGTTTGTGGGGGTTCCGACCAACAGTCGGGCTTTAGGACTACATAAGTTACAAACCTTAAATCTATATTACGTTACTTTTGAACAATCATAAACGTGCAACACGTGATTCCTCGCTTAACAGTGAATCGATTATTCGTGATCACCCATTCTTATGCAACCCTGGCTGACTCCATCTAGTTCTTTTCTCAATCACATCTATAAAATTACGAACTTTGCTATGCTAATTATTAACCTGCTGAGACCAAAGTTTACAAAACTTTTATTTTCTGCTTAGTAGAGTGAGATGTAATAAAGAAACATTTAATTATATTATAACTTTTCTTATTTTTGAGTTTATTAATAAACAAACATTAAATCGAAAAACGGGTCTACATCAGGAATGTCAACACTTACAAGTGACTCACAGCTTAACTACTGTCAAACACGCTCGGTTGTCAGCCTTGCTGGCCGGTTAGCCGGCATGATATCGAGACTGTTCACTCATTCATACAAACAGCACATGCGCTCACACATACACATACGCTAGCCTTTGTATCTATGTAATATGGTCAACAGAGCGGCAATAACAACAACAGCTCCGCCGGCGTCAGCAGCAACTTCAGCATCGCTGCGCTGCCGCAGCGACACATGTTTGGTGTTTGCCCATTTTGGGCTTCACAATTTTTTTATATGCACAACTCTTTGAGTTTTGTAAGCGTGTTTCTCGTGCGTGCATTTGCGCTTGTATAAGTGAACGACGAGTGTATATGTATTCAAAGAGTGAGCGTATACATACATATATGTATTAAAACTAACTTTTGTACCAAATTTTATTAATATTTCACTTTATGGCGTTAGTGAATTTTCTACTTTTTAAATTAGTCAAACAAGTCAATGATTTTGTCATTAAACATCTATGATGAACGTTTGCTGCTCTGCCAGCGGCAGCTGAGCTCCTATCAGCTGTTCGAAGATAAAAAACTAAAAACAAGCTGGAGGACGCATGTTGAAGTTGAATTCAGCAAAGCGCACGAAATTTATTAAGCTGTGTGTGTTGTGTGCTTGACGAAGAGCCAACTGGGCGAACCAGCGCATTTGTCGTCGGTACCCGGCACACATATGTATACATATGATAGTGCAAATGTATATTATAAATATACATATATAACAGCACTTATATATATATTATAATATAATACATGTATTAAAATATATATATATATATACATATATGTACAATTATATATTGGCAGCAGCGGACAAAACCAACTGATTTTACTTTGTTTTATTTTTATTATTTATTTTTTTTTGACGTGTTGCTGTGCAGTTGTAGTTGTAGCTATTGCTATTGCTGATGTTGTTTCTGTTGCTGTTGCTTTTGGCATGCCATGGCTGTGTGCGCTTAAAGCGTATTAAGCGATAAATATTGTATGTAAAGGGAAACCGAAAAAGAAAAAGATGGCGTTTACGCGCCACTGTATAAGCATGCAAGTTAGTAGAAGCTCCCCCGCCACTACTATTATAAATACGCAACGATTCGCATATGCATGTGTACGTGCAGTGTACGCTTATACAAAAGAAACATGGAACGCATACCTTTAATTATAATAAAACTGCAGTACTTTTTAAATATTTACTTAGTTTTTACATTTTGGCTGTGTCAAATTCAAATTTTTAATTATTCAATATTAATATATTGACTTACCATGTTCATCCTGAAAGAAATAGTTAATTTCTTCTGTCTTGACCGCGCCTCTTGTTGATTGATTTGTTGTATGCGACATTTTATTTAATTAAGGAGATTTTGAACTGTGAACTTTTTTAAGCATGCGATAGAAACAGACAGGTGTAACAAAGTCAATGTCGCTTTCGCCGCTGCTTTGGCGTCCCGCACCTTTAATTTCTAATGTTATTGTTGTTATATTTTTAAAACGTTACCTACTACTTATAGAGTTTTCGATATTGCACTTCAGTTTGGCGCTTCTTATGGGAACCGTTCACAAGCACGCCGCCAAAATGTATCAATACCACAAGGGGACAAGCACGTAGTGGCAACGTGTATGTAAGCCACAGTGTATGCAAGTGAATATGTATTTGTGAATTGTGTGGCGCGGCCTGTGATGTATTCCGTATTTTATGGGTAGAAAATTGAAACACGTGTATTAAATCTTCTTTACACAAGAACTCACTGTAATTGTTTTATATGATCGTATCTTAGTTTTATGTTAACTTTCAAGATATTATTTTGATAATGGGAAATGAAAAATTTAGTCGTCGCACGAGTCAAAATGGCGAGAGCATTTTTTGTTTCCAGCAGCAGCGCATTTTTTCTTGTCACACACACACAAAATGATTTTAATGCGTGTTTTGAAGCACGATTTTTGTACACTTGAAGTACTTCGATTTTTGTGTAGTTTATTGCAAAAGAATCAGTAAAGTTTGATGTTTCTTTTGTGCTACTTAACACTAAATAATTTTTCGTTTTAATGGTAGCACGATATGCACAAAATTTCCATCAAGACGTTGGATTTTTTCGACGACGACGACGACAACGACTACGACAACGACCAACATGCGAGTGCGAGCGAAACGGCATAAACCGCGTTATCAGCTGTTTGGCTCGACCCGCCAAATTCACGCATCAACCGTACACAGTGCTGCGAAACGACCGGTGGTGTAGCGGCACTTAAAATATAAAATTCATATTTTATTTACAATATAAATAAAATAAACAATTTCTCTTAAAAGAAACTATTCTAAAGATCATAGCAAGTGAAATATGAACTGGTTATACGATTACTTTTACAGATATTTCTTAAAAGCTCGAACTTTTTATATACTTTTATATAGAAACTTTATTTTTTAGACCTTTACAATTTGTGGTATCAATATAAAATAATCTAGAATTGAAGACGGTCATGTATCCCTTTCCCTTTTATCGATAGATTGACATATACCAAAGCTTGGCAGATACGTTCTCCAATGGATTGACATATTACAAAATATACCAAAGCTTTGCAAAATGTAAACAATAAAGTTATCGTTTTCTCAAGCTTAATTAGAACAACCTTATTAAATATCGATTAAAAAATACAGCTTACTTTAAATACTGCCCTTTGTTATACAAATAAATATTATTTGCTTTAAATACTTTTATTATATGTATTTCTTTCACAGACTTTAAAATTAAAATAATCTGACTAGATTGAATTCAAACTTTACCTTATATATAAATATGTTGTGAACACTTTAAAGCTTTTTATGGCGAATAAGCAAGGTGTATCATATAATGATCGAAACAATTATCTACAGATAACAATGAAATCAAATGTAACAAATTCAAACATCAATATAATATCAAATAGCTTTGACTGGTATCCATTGTAAATAGAAAATTGCACCAGAATTATTCATTAAAGCCTTTTACTACAGCTAGGTAAAAACTGAAATTATTTCAAAACTAAACGGTAATCATCATGACATAAGACTATTCATTTATAGAACTTAGTAACGTTTTTAATTTATTTAATTTTAATTCTGTTCAATTGAATAAACATTTAAAAAACTTTTGCACAAAGCTTGAAAGAACGAAATGAACTACACGGTGAAACTAGCTCTCAAGTTCCGCGAACTAAGTCGTACAATTAAACTTATTCCGTACAATTTAACAAAAGGTAATCAGCGCGCTGCTGTTTTTGCCAAATAGTAATATTATAAAAATTGATCAAATAAAATGACAACACAGACATTTAGAGACAGTTTAAGTTATACACTGCTATTAAAATAATTAAAACTACCGATTAATTCAGTAAGTAAGGATTACCACATGAGATCATTAGAGCTATACAAAATTAAAACTGTGGATAAAAAAAAAAGAAAATTAATTTTATAATCCAATCAAAATGGTAGACCCATTGTGTAATTATAACGTACTAGAGGCAATTTTTTCATATTTGGATCTTAACGACTTATGTCGGTGTTCTCAAGTCTGCAAGAGTTGGTATCATTTCCTCAACGATGAAAACAGCGACGTTTGGCGCTGGCATTGCTTGCGAAAGTTACCCAAGGAAGCAGTTAAGTCAGATCTGTTGGCGTCTGTCTCGACATATAAGACTAAACTACGAGCGTACCTGCATGCTTGGAGTCCTAACGATTGCTCCCGCAATGTTTACATAAAGCCAAACGGATTTACGCTCCACCGGTGAGCTTTTAAGGAATTATTATAAGTATGTGCAGTAATAATAAGAAAAATAATTGATTTTTGACAGCAATCCAGTAGCACAAAGCACGGATGCGGCTCGAGCGAAAATAGGATTTCGACAGGGAAGACACGCATGGGAAGTGATTTGGGAGGGACCCTTGGGAACAGTGGCTGTAATTGGCATATCCACAAAGGAGGCAGCGTTACAATGCCATGGATATGTAGCTCTGCTGGGCTCCGATGATCAAAGCTGGGGCTGGAACCTTGTTGAAAATCATCTATTGCATAACGGCGATATGCAAGGTAACTATCCTCTGCTTAACAACGCCCCCAAGTACCAAGTTGGTGAGAGAATACGCGTCATCCTTGACTGCGATGATAATACTCTGTCATTTGAGAAGAACTACGAGTTTCTCGGTGTAGCGTTTCGTGGTAAGATGATACTGAAACATTAAATTAAATGTTATTAATGTGCCGCCTATTATGCTATAGGTCTGCCTGATAAGAAGCTTTATCCAACAGTATCCGCTGTATATGGAAACACAGAAGTGTCTATGGTATATCTGGGAACGCCATTAGATGGTTGATTACAAGAGCACACATGCAGCCTTAATGCCGTTAAATTTGTAAAATATTTTTAATTGTCATATATATACAAGTGTTTGTTTAAATGTTATAATTCCTTGAGCAATAACGGCATGCAACAGATTAAGCTTTCTATTTAAAATTATCGTTTCGTCTCTTTTGTACAAAAATATAAATGCATTTGTTTAATTATATATTAAGCCAAAGTTAAAATCACCTCTATTTGTTCAATATACCGCATAAGTTTAATTGTACGAACCAAATAAATAAGTGCATAGTTGTAATTTCGTAATACGAAAAGCCTTTATATTATCTAAATTAAACAATTTGCAGAGCATTCATTTTGTATTTGAACAACTGTAATCAACCGATGAATAACCGTAAATATGTAGTGCATCCAACTGGCAACGCTTTTATACCTCCTACTTTTAGTATAAAATAAATATCAGTTTCTCCATCATTTGCTCTTAGAAGCTGCAAGCTGAAATATTAATTTAGCTATCATTTAACGTTTTTTTTAAGTCTTGCAGTTAAGCTTAATTTTTAAGACGGCATTTGGATTTTCTTTGTCCTCGGTAAGTAATTTAATTCGTTGCGATTTATAATGCGTTCGGCGAGTTCCTTGGCAAGGACTCCGTGGCGCAACGGTAGCGCGTCTGACTCCAGATCAGAAGGTTGCGTGTTCGATTCACGTCGGGGTCAATCCTTGATAAAGAATTAATATTTTTTTTTATTTTTCTACTATTTTCTTGTCATAAACTGTAAAAGTTTTATCATTTTTATTGCACTTTATAAACATAAATGAGAAATATATAAATAATTACTTCACTCTTTGTTCTATTATCAACAGCCTGAAAAATAAACTAGCTTAAAAAAAAAACTTATGATTTTTAACGATATTGAAATATTTATTCATTATATACTGAAAGCAGAGTTGGTTTAGTGCGAGAAACAACATTTGTATATATGCAAATATATGTTAATATATATGTAAATGTGTGTAACGATATTCTTCTTTTAACTTACATTCGTAAAACCGTTAACATACAATTTCTATTTATCCACAATTAAAATGTTTACTTGTTTAAAAAGGAGTAGGCATACACGCGTTGTATGAATGTTAACAAGCAGTAAAAGGTTTTGATTCGTTTTGTTTTCTAATTTTTAAAAGTATGTATGTATTTATACAGTTATATGTATATAAATATAGTATCATGTTATTTAACGTGTATATTTAGATAATTTATATAAGTTTTAAGCTTAATTGTAAATTCCCTAATCGGTTTGCAATGACGTCTCATTTGTTGTTCCCTTATTATTGCATAGGTTTATATATCAATATATATATATATATATATATATATATAATTAAATATATAACATACAAAATATATATTTAAAAACATTTGATTTATGTGCCGTAAATTGCATTAAAAATTAAGAAAAACATAAACAAATTTATAACTACCAACACCAAAATTCGCGATGCTTTAGTTCATTGTTGCAGATAAAACAAAACTAAAATTTGAACAAATTATTACAACGTTAAACAAACATATTCCACACTATTTGCTATTGACTAAGTTTAGGAACTCCTCGCGTGTCTTAGGATCATCGCGGAACACACCCAACATGGTGGAGGTAACAGTTTTGCTATTAATTTTTTGGACCCCACGCATGACCATACACATATGTCTGTAAATATGAAGCAAACAAAATCATTACATTACTAACATTGAATTAATTAAACAAAATTTAATTTAATAATATGGATAAGGATATATGCTGTTAGGGAAAATACGAAAGCTCAAAATAAAATATAGTTTAATAGGCATTAAGAGAAGTTTCAACAACAAGCATCGGTGGTTCAGTGGTAGAATGCTCGCCTGCCACGCGGGCGGCCCGGGTTCGATTCCCGGCCGATGCAACTCTACTTTTTTTTCTTTTTTTTAATTATTAAAAAAGAAATATATTATTTAAAATGGTATTTAAGTACTTACACGCCCTCAACAACAACTGCTACTCCCGCTGGCTGCACAGCTTGTGTCACAGCAACGGCAATTTGTTTGGTCAAGCGCTCCTGAACTTGTAGACGTCGTGAAAATATCTCCACTATGCTGTAAATACAAATAGAAGCGTTAGTTGAATATTTGTACACATTTTCTGCTATCTCATCACTTCACTCACCGGGCTAGCTTACTAAGTCCGAGAATTTTATTACACGGCAAATAGCCAATTGATACTTTGCCGTAGAATGGCACCAAGTGGTGCTCGCACATTGAAAACATTTCAATGTCCTTGACAACGACCATCTCGTCATGATCCTCGTCGAATACGGCACCATTGAGTACATCTAAAATCAAATAGAAATCAATACATCTAAATCTCTACTTTGCTTCAATGGGTAATTCCCCACACTTCTTGAAACACCCACAGCTACCACAGCTCCCACAGCTTCCACATCTCCTACAAGTCACACAAGTATTTGAAAAATCTCATTTATGTCAATCTCAACGATTTATGCCTGCGTTTACTTATGGCATATTTTATGTGTGCCAATGGCATTGCTGGAAGTCTTAAGTTGAAGTTTTCCACTTGACTGTATTTGTGCCGCATAAATATGAATGAAGGCATTGTAAATGTGTGTGTGGGTGCTAGCGCCACTTGTTGGCCATTCCTTGAAAGCTTTAGCTTTCACTACTTCAGCTTTAAACGTTGCCTGCTCTTCGGCTTTTTGCACACTTGAGGCAATGCTTTAAGTGCTACAATCACTTGACGCCCGCCCACCACAGAGCCCACTTCTGTTTTAACCCATGGCTTGCCACTCTTGTTCACTCGCTCTAACTCATTCAATATCTGTTTCTAGTTTAATTTCTCTCACTCTCACTCTTAACTTTTTTCTCTCTCTCTCTCTCTCTCTCTCTCTCTCTCTTTCAATCTTTCTGCCGCTCTCCTTTCAGCTTTGAATTACGTTCAAAAAGGCTTTAAAAGCTCAAGTGCGCTTCCTGTCAAATTACAGTTGAAATATTCGCCACAACCACCACCGACCCCTCCCACACAACATGCGACAACTTTCAATGTCAAGAGTTAAACCGAAGCTGGTAAAATTTGAGCCACCCCTTGGCTGAATTTGTAAATTAGTTAAATAAATTTAAGTGTTTGGCTGTAGAAACTGTGTAAGTATTAACGGACTCGAGGCAATTTACTATCATTAATGCATATCATTGTTTTTGGTTCTGTAGTGAAGTGTAGAGAACCTGCTTTCAAAACCGGTCGTCACATTTGCAATTCGCTTAAATTAATATTTGATTTAAAAACATTTAAATTTACAGCATTGCTCAGAACAGAATGTCCCTGAAAGAGCGGTTTCACTCAGCTGACACAAACATTCGATTGCCTTGAATTCGGGCAAAACTTCGGGCGTCGGGTAAACATTTCTCCCCTCAAAAAGCTTTCGAAATGTGTACTGCATTAGTTGGCGGCCTTGTTTACTGTTTGTTCCCAACTGTAGAATACGTACTATCTATCTACGCATAACGGATCACAAATAGGCTACCCACCACACTAGGCTTTTGTGGAGGTACAGTGATAAAGGTGAAGTACGGCCGAGTGCGATGCCCGTCAGTGCTGATTCATAGTGGGAGATAAACTAGTTTTAGAACTTGGGCTTTGGAATTGCCCGTGCTCAGTGTCGAGGCTGTATGTGACGCACGAAGCACACAGGATTGATGGATGCATAAGTGGATCACTGACCTGTTGCTAACTGGGCAAAAGAAGAAACCCGACTGACTGATGTGCTAATTGCGTAGCCCCACACTCTGGCGCCCAAGTTCAACTTAATTTTTAACCCCATCACTCACACACGCATTTCTTTTACTCACCTTCCAAACTTTGGTCATAGCCCTTGGTGAAGTACAGCATTGCCTTTGCCGCCCGTTCGGGTGTCTTAATCAGTCCTTGTCGATCAGGATTCTCGCCCAGACCGCCCAATAGAAGGCGGTAAGAGCGCGCCATGTCCGGCAGCAGAGCCTCCCTCGTTGGCGGCTTGTGGTCCAGCTCCAGATCGTGGTGGAAAGTGCAGTTTTCATGCCCTGTAAAAAAAATAATAATTGTCAACCGACATCTGACATGTGCTTGAGATAAGGAGACAACCCCAAATGCCCTTCCTCTAATGCATCGAACATCACGTATCAATGGGGTCTGGTTTATAAAACAAAAACAAAACGATAATGAAATAATGACAAGTAAAAAGTAAAAAGTAAGAAGTAAGCAGTAAGAAGTAAAAAGTAAAATCAATAATCATAATCAAATCATAAATAAGTTAACCTTTGACATAATCCATGCTTTAGTACGCCTATCAGATTAATCGACTAACTCTGAGAACCGTTATCACAAACAAACAGAACTGTTAATGGATTCAAAGGCGCCACTTGGTAATAAGAAGAGGATGGAGCTTGGCTGGAAACTGGGTTACGCAAGGATTCAAAGAGAAAGTCAATTAATTACAATTAATGATGAATTTTGATAACCGAATGGCAGAATTATATTTCCTACATGTCCCTAACCCTCCGTCACACCACTACCTGGCGTTGTCGATGTACGAGGTGTCATTGGTGTTATCGGTTGTGTACCATCGTTTTCCGGAATGCTGGCACTGGATTTCAGTATCAGACGTGGACGGGTTGGCTGCTCTTCGCCGGCTGCTCCAGTCGAGGCCGAATCGTCGGGCTGGCTGATGACACGGTCGGCCAAAGAGGAGGTCCCCGAGGTGCTACTTGTTGAGCAGACGCTGTTGTTGCGGCCACGCGAAAGGATGTGCGCCTGTGGAAAGTTGGTGTCGTCTATAGCATCGTTTAACTCACTGGCGCTCATTTCGGAGAGTTGACGTGTAAAACTCATGGTAATAATTGTACTCTATTTAATTCACTTATGACAATGGCAATCACTTATTAAGGCAAATAAAAGTTGGCAAATTATAAATACACAAATCTTTACTGGAACAACAAAAAAAAGAAAGGGCTATGGTGACAGTTGAACTTTCTGCGTGTTTGCGTTCTGAAACGCTATGGGCAACTGACTGCCTATCGGGCTCAACGATGCTAATAAGAACTTTAAGCAGAGCTTTGAGACCAAAAGCTTCTATCAACGCAGCGAAGGCGAACAGCGAACGGCGCACAGCGAACGGCGAGCTGAAACGGCGAACGACGAACGACGAACGACTAACGACGAACGACGACTGGCCAGCATCAAAGTTTCGCCCGCTGTACACAGCACACACACACACACACACACACAGGCAGCGCACTGCGCACGCCTACAGTTTGAGGTTCAATTCCACCCAAACTGCACATGGCCGAGCTTCATGGTATTCAAATCGAAGCGGGCAAAGGGGCGCATTGCCACTGGCGCCAGCTTGGAAAAGCCAAGGCTAGTTCTTTGTTTGCACTTACATTTTTTTTTGGCTCCCCTTTTCTAGAACACTCAAAAGTTGGGTGTCTAAAATATCTAAATTTACATAGGTCGCAAAATTCCCACTTCTCCTGCCAACATGGCTCACAGAGTGAAGTTACGTAGCGATGACTACGACGTCATCGCCGCAGTCCCGCGTGATCTTTCCGTCATAAAGAACTTTCTTAAACGGAATTGTGCTGTGAAGCGTCTTATTGAAATTGAGGAGGAGTTCATAAAAAAGTACCTAGAAGATGAAGCATTTCACCCTGCTCCCAAGGCGGATAAGCCCACAAAAAGACACACAGACCCAAGCGTTGAGGGGCACCCGCCACACCCGCCACACCACGCAGAGCATCATGAAGGTGATCCACAACAAAAAAGCGATCCCATTGATTGTGATCCCTGTGAGCAAAAGAAAACATCTATGGTGCTCGAAGAGGTAACCCCCGCGATCATCTCTGTTATTCATTAAATCCACCGGTTTGGTTTTTCTTTTCATCTCAGTTGACAAGACCCGCTCAGATCAATCCTGGATTCAACAAGGACTGTTCGTCCTACTTCGATGAAGAGACTGTACTGGATAGTGCGCAGCCTATAAAATTCCGATTCCGGAAGAGCTTCAACAACTGCGACTTGGAAAGAATTCCCAGACTTCAATGCACGCCTCTGACCAAAACAAATGTCATGGTGCTCAGCAACAGCTCCGATGTCATGGTGTGGCCCAGTCAGAAGGTGGCACAAATGAATCGGGTTCCAGTCACCCTGCTATCCGGTCCCGGCGATCTCACTGAGTACATGTTGGAAGAGGAAACATTTATGTGATCAAATTCACACACACCATGCCACTGGCTACTTCTGTAGTCCACCTACACATCTCATCTTTCGGATATAAAATAATGATTTTGGAAGCCCTTGGAAACACATTTGCTCCTCTGTCGTAATTAGTTTATGGGAACTTCTAGGGCTTTTGTGGACAGTCAAACGGGACTTTCCTTACAATCGAATGAAACAGTTATAGGAACAGATTTGGGAAGAAGAAGAGAGGAGTCCTGGACTCCTTCATGTCCAGCTTTATTTGCTATTAATATAATTGTATCCTTTGACCGCTCCTATCGCTATCGCCCAAGCTCCACTGGTTATGTATGGATGTGTTTGAAGGACACAGTTAAAGGAACAGAATTTAGACGAGGAAGAGGGGAATCCTAGACTTATTTATGTTAAATTTGATATCCTTTAAATATAATTTGTATCCTTTGACAGTTCCTATGATCTGTCTGATGGTCGAGGGTATCTCATAGCCGCTCCCGCCCTAAGCTCCACTGGTTATGTATGGATGTGTATGCTGAATAAGTCATCGAACGTTCCCCATCTCATGTAATCAATGTATTCATTCAAATGCGTCTGGGAATGCAAATCACTGGGTGTTTTTTTTGTGTGCGGCTTAAAATTTGATTGTTTAATTTTTTACTTTTGTGGATTCTTAGGGATACAGCGGCACAGGATAGGACTCGCTCGGTAGTTCCAAATAGAACCCAGTTACTTAGCATATCGGTAGATACATTCAAATGGCAGCCCAACTGTAGATCGGATTGAGCACACTCACACACACACAGACACAGACACACACATACTTTCACATAATAATCTTTGATACTTGAAGCTTTTCTTGGCTGTTTGGATTGATTGAAAGGATATGCAGTGCTTGGCATGAGTTCAGAAAGAGATTGATAAATGTCAGAAATTCCTCAATCTGGCAATTCGTCAATTCGTCAATTCCTCAATGCGATGCACATTAGACACGTGTACAGCCAACCTGTTGGCTACTACTGGAGGCATGTAATGCAATTAATGAAGGTGATGATTATCATAACATTTTCCGTAGGGCAGGTGTTTTTCCTTTCCTTTTTATTGAATTTTATTTTTTACTGTACACTTTTTGTCATAATTAACACAATTACGCATTACGGAATTCAGCGAAAAGACAAAATACAGAGCACAAACTGCGATATGATTCACGGAGCCTTTCGGATCTCACGGCTCCGACTTGTAAGGCATTATTAGAATTCTCTGCATGCTCTTGCCTATGTAGTTGAAGTTTATTAATTTTTTTTTTTTTATTACAATTACACGTATTTATTATTGACCGCGATCGCTCAAATGTGAAGCCCGGAGAGTTATTACTCATGCAATTTGAAACGAAAAAAAAAAAAAAAACCCGTAGCCAAAACTAAAATCAAATAATGAAAAACAAATCTAAACTGTTTTTAACGGCTGCTTGTCTGTCTGTCTGTCTGTCCGTCTGTCCGCCTGTCCGCCTGTCTGTCTTGGTAGTTCTCGCAGCAGAGCGTCCAATTAAACGCTTTTAACCTTCAAAAAGTAGTACAGGTCTAGCCCCTAGCAAGCCGCTAGCCCCAAGTCTGAAGCTCCATGCTCCAAGCCGCACACCCGCCTGGCACGGCGGGCTAACTGTCGACCAAATACCGGATTACTGCGATGAGGAGGCTATGGCTATATACAAAGCAGCTAATGCCCATACCGCTCTCATTGAATCTTCCGATCTGCATTCTTTCAATGTCAATGTCAATGAGTCTCTCTCTCTATCTCTATCTCTCTCCCTCTCCCTCTCTCTCACTTACCACTAAGTGTATCTGTCTGTATGTCTTTTATGTTCTTTAATCTCTGGCATTGTGTGTGGTTTTCGTATTATATCCATTCGCATGCTATGCTTGTCTGTCTGAACATGATCTTGAACACCTTTCGGTCTTAGATTTTCATTTTGCGGAATTTGTGCACTTGGATTACGTGCCAGCATCCCCGGAAATCGAAACTATGCGAATATCAACTGCAGATAAATTAGATTCACATTATAAACAGATAGATACATACATATGGATAAATATATGTATATATGTCAAACTGTATGATGAAATACCTTTGCATTATTGCCGTCAAATTGTTGGTTTAATGTTACATTTATTTAATGGATAGAATGTACATATTTAATTAATGTGATTTCCACGTGCAAATGATGCATCAAATAGATGCCCGTAACGTTTTTACTGCCTCAAAAAAATCAATTCACACACTGTATTATTGAGCACTATGAATAAGTGAATATTGTGAATAACCCTCTGTTGTCATTCCCCCCAATTCCTATTAATATTTATCTTAGCTTCCGTGTTTTTCCACCCACTCAATATTTAAATAAAAACAATACCTAAATCAAAACGTTATTTGCATATAGCACGAAAAAACTCAACGATCTGGCAACGCTGCGCAGCTTAAACTGTTACAGGAAGCACTCGCGGATCAGTTCATCTGCAGGCTTACTCCCAATTTCGGTAGCTTCGAAATTGTATTGAAACTTTAATATGATTTTTTTTAATAGAATAAATTTGGTTTAATTAAATTTCTATAATAATTGCAACAGGAAACTAGGTACAGTTCAATCCTTTGTCTGAAAAAGCATAACGAGTGCGCACTTACCATTTCCGTTGCCTATGTTAAGCATTTCAAGTTTTAGCTGTTGACTACTTTTGGAAGGAACGACGGCGCCAGCGCTGGCAGAAGTTGCAGCTGGCATGATTGCGGCTGCGTCCATAGCGACGTTGGCAGCATCCGTTGCAATGTCGCCATTTTGAGTGCTACCATTTTGTTCGTTGATTTGAGGTTTCATTTTGGTAAATATTTTGAAATGAGGATTCTGTTTTAAAACAATTTATAAGGATATATGTTTGTGTGTGGATGTGTATCCTAGAATGTATGTGTGTATATTTGATTTGGTTTACTAGCACGTATCTTTCAACACTCAATTAAAAACTAAATAACGCGTAGAAGACAATATATTTTGTGGGCCTATTAAATATACAATTAGCTATAACTGGGTCCTAATTTATCTAACTTTTCTTGGTTGACGTTAATGCGCGCGCGATCCGCTTTTATTTGCTTCACCCGACTAAACGGTCAGAGATTTAGTTGTAACCTTTTATTATGAAAAATCGAAAGTTCTTGTTCAGCGAGAGATACAAATGACGACGCCGCTGCTAACGTCGCTTTTGCGGTCGCTTGCCTTTAGCTTGTCATGTTGTTGTTTTTGTTACAGTGTACTCACAATAAATGTTCCAATGCAAAAAGTTATGTTCTATTGGCAATCGAAAAGTTGCAAAAATTGCCATATAGTTATTTGCGAACCAATTACATATATTTTGTTAAATATAATAAGTTAAATAATGGATTCAGGTACATAGAAAATGTTGTTTTGAAACACATTATAATGTTTGCAACAATTTATCCATCTTAGTGTTCGTACACTGTGATTGTATTCAGTTACTTTTTGCTTACTTGTTGCTCTCTGAGCACTGGCCGTGGCCGTTAGTTATGTATGTGCATATATATGGACATGCATACATACATACGTGTATGTGGGATAAGTAAGATTGCAAAGCTTTTGTATAACACACACACTACACTCACACAGAATTGCGCTCCGATTCCCAATCTTGGTGTTAGTAGCTGCTCACACGAGGACTACAGGAAATTAACAAGGAAGCTCGGGAAGAGCTCAAAATGTTGTAATGGAATTTCACTAATTTTTACTTAACGATAATCATCAACACAAGCAACAACAAATCACACCTTCTTGGGGTGAAAAGAGGAGAATTTGCAAAATTATGAATTTATTGTGTATAACTTATTGAGAAGCACTGATTAACCGTTCATTCGCGCTAGATTAAAACGGATTTGCTGTTAAATGGCCCAAAGACATTCCTTCGTTTCTCCAAAATAATATTAAGGAAAACTGACTTCTAAATCTATGTAGGTTCATTAAGCTTTCCTCCGCTCTAAGCTCCAATCCTTGCTTGGAAGTGAAAAAAATTCGGTAAATCTAATTTGAATCCGGTACCCCTCTGATGATATCGACGTTAATCTGACATCGATAACACCCAAATGAATTTGCCACCTTGAAGGTAGTCGCAATTTGCTCACTGAGTCATTTCGTTGGGAAATGAACAGCAGCTAAATTATAAATGATCTTAATTAACAGTTAATAAGGCATTTACGTCAGTTTCGGCAGCTAAACCAAATGATAAAAAACCGGCTCCACCAACCAAGGGTTTGCCTTTTAATTTTTGTTTTTACTGCTTCGTTTAATGGCATTCAATGCCATTAGCTGGCAACAAATTTAATTTTTATTATATTTATTCTTATACAGACACAAACATAGCCAGTACAAAAGGAAAAACATTGCGGAAGGAAGCTCGTGCCAGGTTGAGAGCCGGTTTGCAACAGTCCGTGATGCACATGATGTTGATTACAGCTCCTGTACCTCACCACCCACAGTTTGCTTGCCCTGTGCCTGTCGCTCCAGTTTTTCTTGTTCTATACTCTCCAGCTGCGCAAGTGTTAGCAAAGATATGCCCAGCTGATCTTCGCGTGAGAAGGGTTGTGCCATACGCCTAAGCCAGCGACGTGCCAGTTGCACGGACTCTTCCGTGCTTAGATTACAGAAACTGTCTACCAGGTGCTCCTGTATCCATTTTGGTAAACGCGAACGCTTATCTTGTCGAGAGAAGCGCTTATCTGCAAATATCATAATACCATAATCTGTTTTTCCTCGCAGAGCTCTTCCCACGCATTGGGCCGCATGCCGCATAGCATCAAAGGTCAGAAAATCATTCTCCCGTATTTGAAACTGATCGCGTAGATAGTCAAGACGTGCCTTGAGAATCCGCGACTGTGTATAAACGTATGGTATGCCGAACATGAGCACCGCGCGACCATAATGATGATCGAAATCCACACCCTCGGAGACCTTGCCACGCGCTACAGCTAGCAGCACAGCACCGCGACCGCAATCGCAAGCCTAAACGGAGGCACGAAACAAAGATCGAGATCATGAACTAGATGGTAAATGTGTGTCAAGCACTTGGCGGAAGCCATAGCAGTTGGAGCCGCATTTCAGTTAACCTGAACCTTCAAAATCTTACCTTAACATAATTCATAAGAGCATAGCTTGTTTCGGCATTGTCCTGAGTTTCAATAAACAGTAACTTGTAACGAAGCAGTGTGTCCACGATACCCTGATCATACCAGGAAGCCACAACAGACTCCAGATACAAGTATGATGTAAAAAAACAAACGATTCCGTCAGGCACTGTCTTGGCCACTTCCACTAGAAGCTGTCCATAGTTTCGTATTACAGCTGTGTCCTCACGAGTTTCAAACTTCGAGGAAATGGCCACTTGATCGTTGCCTTTTGATACGATCTGTTCCAATATAATTTTAAGTTAGATTGGAGCAAAAAATTCGAATGAAGCTTTCACATTCATTCAACACTTACCATCGGCAAGAGACAAGGACGCGCTAGTGTCATGGTAAAGCTGCTCATGACCACTGGATCAAAGTCCAAAATCTTTGGATACATGTCCATGGGTGAGAGTGTGCCAGAAGTTATCACAACCGTTTGAAATCGGGAGAAAACAGGTGCCATGGCAATAGATGAATCCAAGCAACTAAAGTGCATTATCGGATTGGATACGGTTGGTGTTTTATCATCGAAAGGCTCTATAATAATGGTGAAACCTTTTGTGTATGTAGAAACTAGTGTGGCAAAATGTGTAATCTTCAAAAAGAAATAGAAAGTAAATTCAGGTCTAACGGAAAGTATAGATCGGCTTTTAATGCTTACCAGGGTCAGGGCACCGTATTCAGTCAAGTCACTTATCTCTAGGGTACGCATTAAGCTTGATAAGCGTTCAGCACAAAAGCGCAATGGTTTGCGCTCTATACATATCTTTGAGGACACATCCTTAAGAAATCCAGCTGGTGATTCTTGAACAACGTGGTGTACACGAAGACGTGTCTTGATGTACTCAACAAAACGTCTTAAAAAGCTGAGAAAGTGGTCGGCATTACGTATGTTTCCGGGCACTACTTCTGTGAGAATATCATTCGGCAATACGGGATTTGCCAGAATCATGTCTGTATCGCGCTGCACACTAGCATCTTTGAGGCCTTGGACCATGCGTTGGTACTCTTCATTAAGCCGATTTGTATCCTCATCCCGCATGCTACATAAAAGATATGCTTTTAAATAAATGTACATCTTTGACTTGCTTGTGCAGTACGTACTCTTGCACCAATTTTGAAAGCTGATTTAAAGCATTTGTGCTTCTTTCCACGGTACGTCTGTTGATTTTTACACTCATCGAGTCAATGCAAACATTGTCAATGTTGTGAGCCTCATCAAAGACGACACAGGACTCACGTGTCATCTCTTTTGAGACAACCTGTGCTATTTTAGGATCTAAAAGGTAGTGGTAACTGTAAACCACGATATGTGCGTGTGCAATCTAAATGGAATTTTAAAATAACATTCATTAAATTTTGTATTCTATACACAGAATATAAGAGATAATTTTTATATCAACATACTGCGTATCGAGCTAGGAAATAGGGGCACCAGTTTCTAGAGCGGCCATACTCTTTAAGATCATCGAGGCTGTAAACGCCCACAGGCAAAGTTGACTCTTTGCCCTCTAACGAAAATCCTTCAAAATACTGACCTACAAAACGTTTTAATATATGATTTTAGTTTTTGAACGCAACTTAAATAACATTTATTACTTACAAATTGGAACTTCCGCATCAATTTCGTGCCTGTCACGTATATAACTAGCAGTTAGACCATAGCATTTCCCATCCACAGCCTTGCCCTCACGTTCTTTGCTAACCTCTGGATGAATGCACATATTTTTACGTGAACTAAGCACCAGACCAGTTAAACCTGATGGTGCTGGTGCGTTTCGTTCATAATATAACATTAGGTTTTGCAGCTCCGCAATTACCTTTTCAATTTCTGGCACAGTTCGAGAACAATAAATCAGCTTTCGCACTCTTTCCGGATGCTCAATCATATAGGCTACAATCAATGATAGCAAGGTGGCTGTTTTTCCAGTCCCTGAGGGCATTTCCAGCAGACAGTGGCCCTTTGCATCCAAACTTCTCTTAAGCTCCAGCATGTACGCATATTGCTCCGGATATATATATTCATACGGAAAATAAACGAGCAGGCCGTCTACGCTGAGCCTAAAATATTCAAAACTATATTTAAACAAATCCACTTCTGTAAGACAGGTATTATTTACTTCATATTTTATGATTGTGTTCGCAAGTCTTTATTGTTTACAAGTTAAACAATTTCCTTCACGAAGGTAATGTTGCATGCAGCGCACAGTTAGTTAATTCCGTTATTTTAAAACTACAAAATCTAATTACACATAAAACATTTTAATATGATTAAATGAATTAAGTGTCAAGAAGATGTTTATTTGTTTATTTCTTCACGGGAACAATGTATAAGCCGGTTACAATCGATATAAATCGATAATTTTTGCAGTATCTTTATAAGGTTTGGCTGTGTTATGGCACTGTTATGTACTTTTATATATGTTATGGCACTGTTATTTTAGCCCGTTGATGTACTTTCATATATTTTCATTCCAATAATATATTTATCTTAATAGTAATATTGTAATTGATTACATATTTAAAATTTGATCGATTGATTTAATTTTTTTATAAAATCTATGTGAAACTCTCGAAATATACTTACAACAAAAGCAATTTATTTCTAAGAATTTATTATACCAAATTGCCTAGGACTCTGACTACCCATTCACTTGTTTACATCAACTGAGGGTATTAATAAATTCTCTGTTATTATAACAGCAGTGAATTCACATTTGTATTATTGCATTTTTTTCTGTGGCCGACAACCGAGAACACAAATATATTGAACTAAAAAAAAGGAAAGAAGCATAGTCTGCAATCTTTATTTCCAACCGAAAAGAAGCACAAAATGGACGATCTAAACCCTTTAGCTGGAACAGCTCATCTTTTGGAAGAAGTTGATAGTATGTATTAGAGCCGGTATTGGTTTTTCAAAAATAAAACATACTTTGTTTGTGTGTATATTCGATATAATAGAAAAACTAATGGTCCTACTGCGGGATGGCCGCACATTAATTGGCTACTTACGCTCCGTGGATCAGTACGCCAATTTGGTTTTGCAGCGAACAATAGAGCGTATACATGTTGGTAATGAATATGGTGACATTCCGCGTGGAGTTTTCATTATTCGCGGCGAAAACGTAGTGCTTCTGGGTGAAATTGTACGAGAAAAACCTTATTCGTATTCGCATTCGCATATGATCTATGAGATTTTTCTCTTTATTACAGGATACTGAGAAGGAGGAAAAACTGCCTCTAAAAGAAATTTCTGTCGATGAGATATTAGATGCACAACGTCGTGAGCAAGAACAACGACATGAAAAGCATCGATTGGTATCCAAAGCACTCAAAGAACGTGGCCTAGCCGTGAATGCTGACATTATTAATGAGGACTTTTGCTGAGCAAGATTTTATTTAAGCCTTTCAAAAAAAGATTTATTAAGATTCATTGAATTTTGTCACTTGTATATTTGTACTCCATAAAAATCTATTTAAAAACTATATGTACATATGTTGCTATGTAACCCACCTAACTATTGAGACCCGACCCTGGTGTTGTCACTGATTCCTCAAGCAGTATGTACTTTTCCAGTATTTGATACATTTCCACTTTAGCTTTAATTTTGTGTCGTCGTGAAAGCTGTCGCAGATAGGCCGCAACCGATTTACAGAAGTAGTCGTCCTCAGTCTCATTTGTCCTGCCAGAAGTTGCTGGTATTGATAACGACTCAAAGCCTAATGCAGCATCCTGCTTACTTGCTGGCATATGATCCCGCTCCACTCTAATATTTGGCATACAGACCATGTAGTCCATATCTGCCTGATTTTGACCAGCATCTGTGGGTGAGCTTTTTGTCGTCGAAACAGTAGCTGTAGTCGATGCCTCAGCATGTACAGTGACCAAAGCTGGAGAAGGTTGTAAAGTGGGCAAGACTTTTTGATCAGTTGATTCAGAGTCACCCATATATTCCTCATATTCCTCGTGTCCATCTCCATCTCCATCATCTGCTTCAACCAGTACAGAATAACTTTCTGATTGCGTCGTTTGTACTTCCAACTTTGCATCGGTGTCGTAGTTGTGATCACAATCATCGTAAACTTGTGATTCGTCCAAGTCTTGTTCAATAAGTGATTCCGGTTCTGGACACGATTTTATTATTCGTGGAGCCCGCGTGTCTGTTTTAAGCCAACTTGTTGGTGTGTCATCTCGACGGCTTCGTTCCCGACGTTTTCTTACGAACTCTCGAAGGAAATCCATTTGTCTGAAGAAATCATTGCGTCCAAATTCTGATCTTGGATGCAAGCGCATTTGCTTTAATTCGCGCGAATATCGGTCTCGCAAACACGTCCATCTACGTCGTGCATCTGGCGATGATATGTTCAACGTCGCCGCCACTTTTGCCCAATCCTCTTCTTTTCTTTGTGAGAGTCGAAAGTCTCCATGCCTATGATCGTATAATGACGGCGTTGAACGTATAGTACGTATTAAGACAACATCCGACTCGTCTAGTGGCCTATGATGGGCGCTCATTACAAAATACTAGTTGAAATTTAACATATTAATAAAATGTACAAAATATTAGTTCTTAGCTTGTTTTCGTTTTGCTTTCTATCTAGTGTGACCAGCTTTATAAAGAAGATATGCTTTTCATCAATATCAAGTAGCTCTGTTATTTCAATGTTTTTTTTTTAATAGATACTCAAAATAAAATATTAGCTGCTAAAATAATATTTGTTATTACTTTTTCTTATTATTGTTAATTATTAAAATACATAAAAATCGCTTAAAGCTTCGAATAACTGCAGGGATGGATTCTATTATTTACACGGCGGTGTCGATACAATAGATATATCGATTTTTCTGTAAAGCATCCCTTTATTGGGCAGCCATTTTTTCACGCTTTCATGCGAAAAATTGTGAAAAATCTAGGAAAATCGGTTAAGCCAGTTAAAAAGTTATTAACAAAGTTTAAAAGTACTAAGATAGTATGCAAATTTGAATAAAGTTAAGTGAAGTGAGTGAGCATAATAAAGAGTATGGAGACGGTCGTCGCTTTTAATAATGAGGTAAGATGCAGTCGCCGCTGCAGACTTATATATTTATACATACATACATACATTTATATGCTTTGCCATTCATGTCTTATTATTTACATATATGCAAGTATGCATCTAATATATTTGTGTAATTTAACGAATTTACACAAGCATAATTATGATTCGTTTACAAATATATATAAACTAAGCACATATAGAGTTGTGTACGTTTCTCCATAGATTTAACCTATATTTTTAAATCTTGATGAATTGCATGTATTTTCAGCTCTCCGGGCTCTATGATAGCCGGCCGCCTATATCGAAGGCTAAAATGGCCGCCATCACAAAATCGGCAATGCGTGCAATAAAATTCTATAAACATGTCGTTCAAAGTGTTGAAAAATTTATACTTAAATGCAAGCCGGAGTACAAAGTGCCAGGTCTTTATGTGATTGATTCGATTGTAAGACAGTCGCGACACCAATATGGAACTGAGAAAGATGTCTTTGCCCCACGGTTCCAACGAAATTTAACTGAAACGTTTGCTAACCTATTTCGTTGCGCCTCCGAGGACAAAAGCCGAATTATCCGGGTGCTTAACCTATGGCAAAAAAACAACGTCTTCAAATCAGACGTCATACAACCAATATTTGACCTTGCTGATCCGAATCATCCCATTTACCATCAAATGCCCCCAATGGGTGGGCCAGGCAACGTAAGTGGTGGTCAAGGGCCTAGTAGCAGCAGCGGTACTCTAACCCTGGCAGACATTTCGACTGGTGGTAGTGCTGCCAACGGCTTAAATACTTCTGGACTGAGCAACTTGGATCTAAGTGTTGCTGTCGACGAAAAGTTAGGAGGTGCTATGCCGGATCTTTCAGTAAGTATCAGTCTATCTACTAGAAGATAGATCAGTTGCTACAGTCACCAACATCTGTTATAATATAAATTGTCAATCAAATATTTACTATTGAAATTATTGATTCAGAATTTATTTACAAAACTTAAGTAACAGGAGCTGTGTTGGCTTTTGCAGCCATTTTTATATTTAACTAAATACAACAATTAAGGTGAAAAAATAGTAATAGAAATAGTAAATATCAAACAGTGTTTGCCCTCACTTCGATGTATGATTGTTCCAATACTAATGTTAAAATTTCTACTAACCATAATTCTCTCTTTAATCTTTGGTGCATGTCTTACACCTTAATCGTGGATAAACTAATAGCTAAGCCATGAAAAGTGCATAAGCTCTAGTCGGCGACATATTGAGTATTATATGAAACGGCAACAACATTCACATATGACAAACGTTTCTTCCAAGAGTCGTTTCGAAAGCGGCACTTCAAGTAAATCACACCATTTTAAATATGGAAAGAATAGTTCACACGATTTGGAATATGATTTCCGTGATGCTATTGATGATGAGGAAAATGACATAATTATGGCGATGAGCGATGATCATCATTGTATGGGCGATGATTCCCCGCCAGGCTCGTCGAATTTGTTAGACGTACGCAAAATGCATTAAAAATATACAAAAATTTAATTTTTTACTTTTGCCTTAATACACTTTTTTTTTTTTAATTTATTAGTTTATTTTTTTAATTCAATTCATTTTTAATTCAAATAATTTATTTTACTTATATGTCCCATTACAGAACAACAACCTGAAGCAGCTTCTTAACGACCCCAATGTCCTGCGACAGCTGCAAACTCTACAGAACTTTCAAAAATTTAAGCAGCAAGAAGAGAACCAAAAACATTTACAAAGTGTCCTTAAGGTAGATTCTCAAATATCACTACTTTGACATTTTTATTATAACACATTATTACCCCCTTAGGGTACAGCTGGAATGCCACCAGGCGTGGTAATGGGTATGGGTCTCAGTGATGTTACAGATATAAACAAAGACGTGGAATTTGTTTCGGAACAGCAACCCATTGAGGTATACTCACGCACATACTATCACTATGTTTATAGTCCTAAGCCAAGAGAGCAAAACAAGAGTTTATCCTTTTTTTTTTACTATTTTTTTTTTCTCATAATTATTAGTTAATTATAAAGCTCACATGAAATAAGAATTATATTTGAGTAATCGAATACTCCATCGATGAACGCACACATCATATTCATGTTGCGAAGCGCTGCTGACGTGCCTAATATTTTGGTATCTGGGGTGAATTTTATATAGATTTCCGATCGCAAATGAATAACTAATTTACCATATATCGCGATAAATTGAAAAAAAGGAAAAAAGAAAGATTGTGTTTAAATATTACAATATCATATAATATTGTATATATATAATGGGGATTTTGCTATGAGCATTTATTTATTGAATATATTGAAATTGTATAAATACATATTTATATATATTTATGTGATTACACATAAATATACATACATATGTAGATAAAAGGCCAAAGGTAAGGTTTAAATATTCGTTATATGCTGACGGAAGCGAAACCCGATGCTTGAAGCCAGCCCCCATATGACAACGTTTGGTAAGTTTTCTACTATGTATACCACATATCAAGTCAAGATTCAAATTCAAATGCCCATTAAAGAATACAAAAACTTGCTCGAAAACGCATCAGTAAGAAAAATGCCAAATGCCAAATGCCAAATGCCAAATATAAAATATAAAATGCAATATGAATCGTCGTTAACCCCAAATCAAAGGCCAAACCACACGTCAACATGCCAAGAATGCAGTTATAAAGAAACTATATCTCTAATTTGTAGTTACACACAGATCCATCTAATATTACTTCCGTCTCCATACACTGGATACGTACAATCCGAACTTCCATTTCAAACCCGATCCCAAAACTTCCCTTTAAAAATGCCAAAATATTTATTTTATGCTTAAAATTTTAACGTTTATATCACATCAATCTTTCTTAAATTTTTTGCAAAACTTCGAATGATCAGGTTATCAATCTGGATGGCGCCGATTCTCGTAGTCCAACACCCGATCGCGACCGATACAAGAGGAGCAGGCGTAGCAGCCGTAGCCGGTCACCCCGTAGCCGTGGTGGCGGCGGCAATGCAAATGATCGTGACCGTGGTAGTCGTCGACGTGGATCTCGTTCACGCAGCCGTTCACCGCGGTCAAGCAGAAGACGTGGCTCACGTGAACGTGACCGTATGGAGCGCAGTGCACGTGACAAGGAGCGTGATCGTGAACATGAACGTGAGCGGCGGAAGAAGGGATTGCCCGATATAAAGAAGGATCACCTGAGTGGTAATTATGCATGCCAAATCAAGCATAACTAAGTAATACGTTACGTTACGTCATGACGTTATTGCTTACGTTAGCAGCAAGTAGGCCTATGAAAAAAAAAGGGACAACCTTTTTTTAAGACGTTTTTTTTGAAGATTTTTTTTTTTTTTTTTTTTTTTTTTGATTATTTCTTTCTTTAATTTGTACTAATCAAATGAAACATCTCTATTTAATCTGCAGCTCCTTGGCTCCGTTGACGTGTGTGTGGTGTGTGTGTTTTAGCTTTAGTGGTTTTTAAGATATGAACAAATCATACTCTGGCATTCCCAATCCCAACATAATCTCTCCTTTACTGCCCCTGACGCGTTTTAGAGCAATGTTTTTGTCAGCCTAATTAGTCAATATCAATATCAATCAAAAATCAATACCAAAATCAATATCAGATGTATGAATTATATTTAAAGGCACGCTTCATACAGTAGGTGGTTGTTTTTTCAACAACCGCCTCTATGATTTGTGTACTATAATTATCATATTTATATTATTTAATGATTATTTGTCTCTGTTGATTAAGACACTCAAAACTTATAATTAATGCGATGTATTATGAATTTACTTGTTCTTGATCTGTGTATATCATGCAGAAACTGTTACAAAGCGTTAAGACACATATGTTGACTTGTTTGTTGTACCCGAGAAAAGCCAAAGCATTGAAAACGATACTAAAATTAATCTACACATAAAGCAACCACTTCATCCAGAGTCCAGTGAGCATACAAAATCTCAAATTATTTACACATTAGAAAATAATCTTTATCGGTAGCAAAACCAACTTGTTTTTGGCATCCGTTTAAATTGTAGATTTAATTTCCAATCCATTGGGAAATTTATGTTAAAGATCTACGATTTTCCATATCAAATGACATTTACTTTCGTCTTCCTTTTCAGTATGCAGTACAACTTTGTGGGTGGGCCATTTGTCAAAATTGGTTTATCAGGAGGAATTGTCTGATACATTTGGAGAGTATGGTGATATTGTGAGCATTGATCAAATCGTTCCAAGAGGTTGCGCCTTCATTGTAATGAATCGACGACAGGATGCGTACAAGGCTATGCAAGCACTCAAGAACCATAAGCTTCAAGGTCGGGCCATCACCATCTCGTGGGCGGCCGGTAAAGGTGTTAAGAGTAAGGAGTGGAAAGATTTTTGGGATCTGGAGCTTGGTGTTACGTACGTGCCATGGAACAAGCTAAGCCCCGATACCGATTTGGACAGCCTTGAGGAAGGTGGCATGTTTGATGAAGACACAATGCCCAATTGGATGATGCAAAAAATTAACCAAGCGAAAACTGTCAAGGAAATAAAGACAACACCATTTACTTCAGATGTTAGTTCAGCACCACCAGTGCCAAGACCAAACTTGCTTTTTGGCATTGACACAACGCAACCACCTCCAGTGGCACCAACTGGCCCTGGAGCACCCCCACCAGCATTGATGGGAATGGTACCTGGACAATTTCAGATGGCACCGCCTATGGGAGGTCCGCCCCCACAGCGCCTTATGGGCCCCATGGGGCCTATCAATCATCCTATTCCCGGCATGGCAATGCCTCCTAATATGGTTCCAGGCATACCACCTTCAATAATGATGCCACCCAATATGATTCCGCCTGGTTTTCCGGGCATGGGAGGTCCACCTCCACATCCCTTGAGTATACCACCAAGCACGCAATTTCCTCCACCTGGGGCAGTGCCACCACCAATGGCACCTGTCACTGCTCCTGGCGGCTCTGTGGCAAGTAATGTTAGCGACGATCAAATGGATATTGAAATGGAATTGGAGGATGCACCACAATCGGGTATTGCGCTACCACAACAGCCTCAACAGCCACCAAACTTTAATCAGCCGCCACCGATTTTTCCCGGTGCCGGAGCGCCACAAAACAATGTAGACGCCGCTGTAGCGGCAGCGGCGAATGATCTATTTCAAAGGGAGCGAGCACGCGGTCCAAGTAACAATTCATCACGATGGGGCGGCCGCGATGACATTGCTGATGCTTCGGAGCGCTGGCGCCACGAAAATGGAGGTGGACCTGCCCAACTTGGTGGCGCTTTTAATGAAGCAAGAGCACGTCTTAATCTCAATACAATGGATCATGGAAGCATGCCGCCAAGGCCAGAATTTTTGCCAGGTGTCGGTAAGTGGTCTATAAAAGCTATGATGGAACATTACGTATAACAATTATTTTCATTTGACAGACTTTGACAATCGCTCAAGTGGTGGACCACGTAATATGGGACCGGGTCCACGGGGAGGAAACCATAATGGTGGCAACGGTAATGGAGGCGACTTCTTCCAACCAAATATGAACCAAAATCGCTTTAACCAACCAACAAGCTTGATGCAAATGCGCATTCCTCCCCCCGTTGCCTTCAATCAGCGTATGATTAGCCCTGGCTCAGGTAATGGGGTAGGACCGATGTTCATGCGAAACCAGGGTGGAGGACCCGGCAACAGACAACAGGCACCAGGTAAATATTGTGAGGCGGCAAACTTTTAAAATTGATACTAATTTATTAAACTTATTTATAGGCTTCTTTAATCCACGAAATCCGTTTAACGATGGTCAACGCGGTCGCGGTGGTGGTGGCGGTGGCGGTGGCGGCGGTGGCAATGGCAATGGCAATGGCAATGGTGGCGGAGGTAATGGAGGTGGCGGTCGTAACTTGGGTGGAAACGGAGCTCGGATTGGTCGCTGGAGTGACGATGAAGATGATAATGGCAAGAATAATAATTTCAAGCGTCGTGGAGGTGGCGGCCCAGGTGGCCCTGGTAATCGATTCCGCGGTGATCACGATAATGACGACCGTCGAAATGCTCGTGGAGGACGAAATGGACAACGCAGTGAAGAGCGTGAACGGAACGTAGGCCACAACATAAACAGACGCAATTCGCGTGATGACAGCATTCGCTACCCATTAAGCTCTACGGATGAGAATGCTGCGCAGGTGCCAACATCGCTTCCCAATGACTATCAAAATAAGCCGCCTGTTATGGCACAAGCAGCCAACAATTTGCCCTCAGCGACATCGGCAGATACTGAGGATGATTGGGATCGCGAACTTCAAGAATACGATGCAAGAATGGAACAGGAAGCTGCGGCTGCTGCTGCTGCTGCTGCTATTGCTATTGCTACTGCTACTGCTACTGCTGCTAATAATGCTCCTGCTGCTACTGAAACTACTGCTGCCGAAATTGCCGCTGGTGAAACTTCTGCTGTTAAAGGTATCGCAGTTGAAGCTATGTCAGCTGAATCTACTGCTTTTGAAGTTGCTACTACAGAGGCACTTGCATCTCAAATTGCACCACTTGTGGCCGATACATCTTTGGTCCAAACTGATTCAAATGTTATTTGCAATCAAGATAGAAGTGTACTGCCTGAAGAAGCACCACATGTATCGGAGATAGAATCTTTTGTCAAGCCTGATGCTGAAAATAATTATGAGACGTTTAAACCAAAGGGATCCTCACCTGCATGCACACCACTTTACGACGAATTACCACCTCCAGTAGCAGGAGGTGTAACTGTAGCTCAGCACCAGCAATCAATAAATCAGTTAGAGGAGTCACTTCCAAAGGTTCAAACACCTCCACAGATGATCGAACAACCTGAACAAAATCCTACAATACCTGAACCGGAAACAGACACTGGGGTACAAAAAGCGGATGTGCAAACAATTCCCAATGAGCACCCAGCAATTGAGCTAGACTCATAGAATGACGATATCGAGTTCAAAACTAATCGGGTATATTGGATGGAAGTTAAGTTAAAAGTTGTGTAATTTATAGTTCCCTAACACACACACACACACACAAACACACAGGCAAACCCCGATTCGTGCAAACAGCTACTTTTACATAGCTTGAGATTATGCATTTGTATAACGCAATATGTAAGCATCAACATGGCAGATTACATTGCTACATTTGATGATCATTTGACAATTCTTTTCAACCTGGTAACTATCAGGGTGACTCTGATTTCTGAGCTCGCAAGCAGAATGTTTCTTTTTAATATGTAAAAAATAGAAGATTGATACAGAGGAATCAAAATATGCAAGTAAGCAAAGAAACCGCAAAAAATTATAATAATAATAAAATTGATAAAATAATATATAAAATTAATAGAACAAAGTAAATATATGAACTAAATTGACAGACAGAGAAAACAAGCACGCTTGAAATGTTTATAATTTTGTTATGTATATAATTTTAAGCAGGTATTTAAAATATTAAATTGTTTCTTACACCCAGATTATAGGTACACATATTATAATGTACAATTTAAATATCAAATAATTAATAATAATATTTAAAATAAAAAAAAAGCAATGAGTTTGACGTATATACTTTATTACATATATTTATGCATCTATTTTCGAAGAGTGACTTTGGATAACCTAACCAGAAACGTTGATTGATTTTGTCGATCTTTTTGTTTCTTATTTTCAATGAAAAAAATCGCATCTTATTCATTTGCTCCAACTTATTGCCTCAAGTGAAACTCAGCTAAATGTTGAATTTGAAACTGTGTTGGCATTGGGCTGGTCAGTATTGTTGATATTTATCTTTTTATGGGACAGCTGATTTGCTATCGATTACTTTTATTTTTGAGAATACCAAAAGTATTTACCCATATAACACACAATATTTATATGACTGCATGTTTTTATGTTAAAAATAATATTATAATTTATGGATTTTAAAACCACCATGTACCACTTACATATACTATATGCTATAACTAATTATTGCATTTAAAAATAAAATTTTTTGTCGATAGATATCGATGGCTTAACAACTTTGTATTTCAAAAGGAAAGTTTTGCAGTTCTGTACGAAACAAAGTATATAATAATTTTCTTTGATTTTATAATAATTACTTAATAAGTGGAGGAAGTATTTATATGTTTCCGAAAACTTTGTTTTGATTATTAGATATGATATGATAAATATAAATACATAATCATGATGTGATGTTATTGACGCTGTTATGTTAAGTAACATTTCTGTTTGGTATTTTCATAAATAAAAAAGTCTTTGCACATACAAATGTGTGTGCGTGCGCGTCATTTTAGAGCGTGAATTTTCGATTTGTTCAAAAGTAAAGATAACCAGTAAATGTTTAAGGAATTAAAGTTATTATTAAATTCTACATCAATTAATTAAAAATGTGCTTTCTGCAAGTGTGAAACTCCAAAAGGTGAACAAAGTGGAAAAGAAAAATTGGTTTCTCCGTGCCAAAGAATTTACTCACACGCGCACACGCATATACGTACATACGTACACATGCATGCAATAGTCTCATATAGTAAGAAATGTGCAAATTTGTATAAAAGTCTATTAAATAAGTTATGAAATTCATATAAATACGCGTATGATCTACGTTGGTTTGTTAAAACAATTTAAATAATAAGGTTACTGAAAAAGTGACAGAACATTAGGGAAAAATAAGCCAAGACCAATGTTTTGTTAATAAAATCAAACATGCTTGTACAAAAATGTTATAGAGTATGTGTGATTTTAAATATACAAATGCATTCAGATAGGTAAAAGCATACCCGTGTATGCCGAGTGTAAATTATATGTATGCATGCACAGGGACCGCCGCCAACAGACCCCACATATATATGTGCATACATACAACAACTTAAATTCATATACACAAACTCTTGCTTGTATATTTGAAATTAGATGTGTGCGTATAAATGTAATGCGAAAAAGCAACGTAATCGCTGACGCCGACGGCAGCTGGCTGCGACAACTAGGAGCAGCATCCTTATATCTGTTCCTGCAAGCCCGCTCTTGTTGCTTTAAATGTGCAGATGTGGATTCTGTTCAGCAGCCAACCGCAAGCCTCACAGTCCACAACCCCCTACAGTGTGTAATTTAAACAACTTTTCACTTATCGTTCAGTACTAGTGGCGTTGTTGTTATTGCTGTATTTAATTTTTCGGTGTATATTTAAACGGAATTGCCTGTTTGATTTTCAGAATTTATAGAATTTACTTTGATATTTACTAATTCCATGCTCACACCGGTTAATATAAATATACAAAAAAAGTGAGTAAGCGCTAATGAGAAATATGATGAAATAAAAAAATAGTCAGATTTAATTGGAAACGTTACTTAATATTTATCAAGTATATAAATGTTTCTGTTCCGCTTAATTTAGCAATAAACAGAACCTTGTGTAAAACAAATACAATTAAAAGATTCTATATTTGAGTGATATCTTGTGTCATATTTTTATATTTACATAAAAGTTAATTAACTTTTACTTTAATTGTGAAGTTATTGTGTATTTTCAATTGCATCTGTACAAAAGACAAAATTATAATTAGATTATGCTAAGGTGTAATAAAGGTATGTAACTTTTTATCTGATTTTGTTTGGCTGTACATATTCAGCGCTTAAAACCTAAACACAATCTTAGTTCTAAAATGAGATCTAATTTGTTTCGATAAACTCTCTGCGAAACTTTTTATTTAAAAATTCATATATTGCTTATTGCTAATCATTGTATCCATCCCCATGTTATTTTAAGGCCAACTGCCTTTGCTCTCTGTCACTACCTTTACCATCTGCATACAACAACAACAAGAACAACAAGCGTTTTGAGTCTTTAGAGCATGTGTATGTGTAAAAACGCCGTCATCAGTGAGCTTGGTTTCCGTTACCGTAGCTTGATATTGTGCTAGTTTGATGCTTTCATAAGGATGCGCTCCACTTTTGGATGCTATTTTTAAACGTTCTTTTCTGTATGTGAATATAATACATATAAATATATATATATATATATATATATATATATACAGTGGTGGAAGAAATAATAGTAGTGCAACATTAAAGAAAAGAAAAGCCTTTGTTTCCGAATATTTCCAGTCGCACAATTTAAACAAAACTTTACAATTATTTAGAATAGAATGTCTGGAAGAGAATAAAAAAAAATTTCCGTTAGATTTCCATCCCTATGATTTGTTATTGACGATCTTTGACAAGTGCAACCAAATTTCGCATAGGAAAAAAATAGTAGTGCTGCACTTATTGTTAGGAAAACAGCTCGTTGGAAAAAATTTAGCAAGTAATTTATATAAAACAAAGCATTATCAGTAAGTTTAATTTATTATTCAATATTTTCATAAATTTTATTAGTTGAATTCGCAACATAATTTGAGTTTTAGTGGGTAGAGGAAAGCATTGCTTCGCAGGAAAAAGAGAACTGATATTAAGACTCAGAAAGTAGAGAAAACATACAAAGAAATCGAAAAACTTATTGGATGTTGACCTACCATGATATTTAATGCCATTAATATTAAAATTAAGCCAGAATCTCGTGGCAGGAAGCGCATAAGGACCTCTTTAGAAGACAGACGTATCGCGCGCATTAGGCAAATTAACCCGTTAGTCTCTTCTAAGTCTAATAAAACTGAATTAAATTTATCAGTCAGTAAAGGGACTGCTTGTCGTCGACTATTGACACAAAACATAAGTGCCAAAGTCCTCGAAAGGTACTGCTGGTGACCAAGAAGCACCTGGAAGCACGGCTCATATTTGCAAAATTTTTAAGAGAAGTTGCCCATAGAGAATGAATTAGACATATGAAAGCAAAATTTATTTTTTTTTAGTTTTTTTTTGGTGGCAGTGGGTCTAGGCAGTATGTACGACGCCCCAAAATTCTGAACTCCAACCCAGGTACACAAGAAAGACAGTTAGGTATGGTGGTATGAGCATCATGGTTTGGGCATGTTTTTCATAGTCTGACGTAGGCCCATTACATATGATAGAAGGTATCATGGACCGAAATGTCTATGTTGACATATTGACAAACTCAATGTTGCCATATGCCAGTTGGGATATGCCATCAACCTGAACATTTCAACAGGATAATGACCCAAAACATACTACTAAGCTGGCTAAAGATTGGTAGGCATCAGAAAAGATTGACGTGATGCGATGGCTAGTTTAGTCCCCGGACCTCAATTCGATAGAGAATTTATGGGGATATGTATAACGAGTTGTGGCAGCCACTAACCCTGCAGCCAAGCCCCAACTTTGGCGTGTAGTCCAGGAGGCATGGTCAAATATCCCCATAAAACGTGGCCAGGACCTTATAGAATCCATGCCACGCCCCTGTAGTGCAGTCATAGAAAATATTGGCTTTACAAGTAAATATAAGATCCATATAAACATATAGAGTAAAAAAATTAATCGAAAATAAAGTTATAGATTATTTTTTTTACCGTTATAAAAGTCACTACTATTATTTTTGGATGCAAATTTTTGATGTATTCTTATATTTTCGTCCTTGGAGGGTAACTAATAAAGCAATTTTAAAAAAAAATAATATGAATTATAAAACAAATATGTATAATAAAATTTTGGATTAAAAATTTTTGCATATATGGTTTCTGTCTATAAGTTTTCTTAAGCAACATTTTGAACTGAAAAGCACTACTATTATTTCTTCCACCACTGTATATATATATATATATATTTATATATATATGTATGTATATACATATTTACAATACATGCGCAAGGATGGCTTCTCTATATGTTCTTCGGCTACTGAAGCTGCTTCCTTAAATCTGCATACACAGTTCCGCTTCCGTCACAATGAATATGCTGTCCGAGCCTTTTGGCGCAGTCGCAGAAAGTTCATAGTCTGTAAACGGTTTGATTGTATGTGTGTGTGCATGAATGATGTAAATATATACTTAAACATGTATATGTATATGTGAGAGTGTTTGAAATAGTCAAACCATTTAAGTCACCGGCCAACTGCCATCCACATGTTGAAGCGCGTGTAGTTGCCGCTTTTTTCGTTGGTAGAACGCATTTAATATTTATTAAATGAGAACTTTTTAAGTGCCAATTATAAAAATTAATCTAGATCTGATTAAATGATATGGAGAGTTTAAAAAGATTTAAATTATTATCAACTTAAACTTTCTCAGAGACGCGTTTTAAAAGCACAAACGATTTCAGTTGTTTATGTTTGAATATTTAAATTTATTATCGTTTGTCTTTACAGACTTATGTACATATACATTTAATACCCACGCATTTTAATTTATATATTTTGCATAGGCCAAATCGCATTTTTTAAATGAAATATAAATTAAACCAAATTTCTGTGGACCATTTGGATTGCTATAAACATTTCGGTTCTCTTAAATAATAATGAGATAATGTAATCAATTCACAGAATTGGAAAACTATCGATATACGATTGTATTCAATAATTAAGATAGCATCTACTTAAATGATGTTATCGAAGATTTGTTTTTCTTAATAATGCAGTGTTCAAGGTTTCCGCGGTTTTGTATTTTAGTGTGCATAATTTATTTAAATGGTGTTTTTATTTTTTTTATATAATTTTTTTGGCTAAACAGCTTGACCGCATTTTTTTTTTTTTTTGTCATTAACTGTTACACCTACACTTGCACCGTGTGTCAGCAACGATCAACGCACAGAAAAACAAAACTTTCAACAAGAAATAAAAAATAGATCGCTTAAAATAGCTTCAAAATAAATAAAAGTATTGCATGCCATTGTGGTTGACTACTTGAAGTCCGAAATTGCAATGGTACTTCGAAAGGAAACAGTTTCTATAGAATTTGAGTTCATATAATCAAATACACAAACACATATGTATTCATATATATATATATATATATACATATATGAAATATATATTCAACCTTTTTGCGTATTTATTTTGAAGACATTTTGGTTATACGTCTAATATTTTTACTTGTTTATTGAAATGTTTACAATCAGTTCATGGCTGCTATAAGAAAAAGAAATATATTTTGTTAGATATTAAAGTATTTAAAAGCAGATTTAAATTTAAATGTTAATTCAATAATTATCGACATGACCTTAAGCTGTGTATTTAGCGAACAGAAAAATTGCCAAAATGTCACTATGAACAACTTGTCTGTGGAAAAAATGTCAAAATAATGTTTAATATATTCAAGTCAAGCTTTTATCTTATTTATATTCATATTTATATTTATATATACTTACAGCTAAGAACTTAAAGCCTGCTCAGCGGGAGGTATATTTTGCATAAGCAAGGGATGTGAGGAAATGCCTCGCCAGCAGCAGCCATATCGATGTCGACAGTGTCAACGTCAACAACAAAAGAGAAGCAACTGCAACACAAGAAACTACAACATAAGCATCAACAAAAACAACAACATCAAAATCAATCGAATCAACAAAGAGCAACACGACCCACAGCATAATTAAAAAAGCGGCAGCAGATCTCGAACTCTGATAAATTAGGTGTAAATTGGGTGCAAAGCGAATAGTGTTCAAACAATTAATACATTAAATTAAAATACAAAGCAAAAATAAGATTTAAAAATTAAGGAAGTTGAATAAGGACTAACAGCCTAATCGAATTAATTAAATAAGTTTCGTAAGTCTTATCCTGTAACAATCTATAAGCAGCAAAAATGAAGCGACGCAATGCAGACTGTGGTAAATTACGTCGCCCAATGAAACGCAACAAAATTACAGAGGGCATGTATGGCAGGTAATTGTCACGATATAAAATTTATAATTGCAATTCATTTTATTATTTTAGTAGATGACAATTTAAAATTAATTAATTATTATAATAATAACAACGATTCTCTTTTATTGCAGCACAACTGTTTTATATATGAAATTTCTTATACTTTGGGCTATTGTGATGGTAGCAGATTTTATGTTCATGTTCCGCTTTGAATTCTTGTGGCCATTTTGGCTACTTCTGCGCTCCGTACATGATTCATTCAAGTACAAGGGACTAGTAAGTAAAAAATCAAAAAAAGAAAAACAACCAGTCGCAAGCTCAAATTAATACAATTTAAACATTTCTTTTAGGCATTTTCTGTGCTATTTGTATGTATAGCAATTACATCGGATTTGGTGTGTTTATTCTTTATACCCGTACACTGGCTTTTATTTGCGGCCAGTACGTACGTTTGGGTGCAATACGTCTGGCACACAGGTAGGATCTATGATCTTGGTATCTATACAGAAGCGTTTTTTTAAATTATAAACTTGTTACAGATAAAGGCATCTGTCTACCGACCATTATACTCTGGATGTTGTTTGTCTATCTAGAGGTGGGTATTCGATGGAAGGACAGTCGCCATATGCCCCATTTAGACTTATGTCGGCCCTTTGCCGCACACTGGTGAGAAGAAAATAGTTTTTATCTATGTAAATTTGCATAAATTCATTTGGTATTACTTTTAGTATTGGCTATCCGGTGGTAACGCTCGGATTCGGCTTTAAAAGTTATGTAGGCTATCGTATGCGTCAACGGAAGCAGCGTGAGGTAGCCAAAGAGAATGAGTTTTACATGCAATTGTTGCAGCAGGCATTGCCTGCCGAACAAAGTAACGACGATGCACAGACAGCAAACACCTCAGTGGCAACGCCAGCATCTAACGGCACTGTCGTTTTGGCCAACGGTACTGGCTGTGCGCCTGCAGCATTGACCGCATCTTCCACAACCCAGGCAAATGGCATTTTAACATCTGGGACGCAAGCACAAAATCATCACGAGCATCATCACAGCGGCGGCGCCGGCGCCAGCAGCAGTGGCAGCAATAGCAATCATCATCATCACCATCATCACAATAATAACAATAATAATACAAGTAGCAATAGCAGCAATAGTCATCACAACAAGGATAATAGTACCAGCGAGAACAGCACAACGACTTCCGCGGCAGTAACTTCGTTAGCCGTTGCTACTGCCACCATATTATCGCCGGCTTCGTCCTCTTCGTCCAACAATGCATTGGTCTCCGTCACATCCAAGCAGGCGAATGCTGCATCAGTTGCTGGAGCAGCAGCTGTGACATCAGGTACCAAATCTCTTCTTAGACACATGTAACTAAAAAATGAATCGAATTTCTAAATATGTTTATGCTTGCAGCAACATCAAACGGTCACGTTGGAGGTGGCTCCAGAAATCACAGACGTAGTATGGACAAGGAGAAACATCGCAACAAGGCCGAGGCGGTTGACACTGAGCACAATAACTGCACAAGGCAGGGAGGCAAGAATAACAATAACAGCAGCAACTGCAACAGCTTCCAGACGGGGGATGCCAATGCAACCACAACAAGTAATAACAGTAGGGAGAAGTCAGACTGGGATAGTAGCAATAGCAGCTATCAACATCAACAGCAACAACATAATCCACAACAGCAACCTAATGCAAAGGACAAACATGGTACGTTTATAGGGATAACACGTAATCGTTAATATTCAATTTATCTTGTGTCCACAGACAAAAAGACGCACAATGCTGTCAGCAATGGCAACATTCTACAGTTTGAGTCGGAAGAAGCAGCTACCGTGGAGGCAGTGAGTCAAGTGGAGAAAGTACCAAAAGGTGAGTTGTAGAAGTTTAAATGAAACTCGCAATTGTCATTGTCATGGCGTAATTTTCAGGTCGTCGTAATCGTGGTAAAAAGGACAATGCAGCCAAAGACAATCAACAGCAAGGGCAGCAACAACATAAAGAAACTGCTGCAGCTGCTGCAGCAGCAGCTGTCAACAGTAACAACAGCAATAATAACAATAACGATGCCAGCTCGGTTTCCTCCTCGGCCAGCTCCACATCCAGCAACGTGACTACTGCCTCTATTTCGAACATAGCCAGCAAAGTTGTATACAAGATATGTGAGACGTGCATAAAACTTGAAGCTGATGTAAAGAAGCATCGTGCTGAAATAAGCCACATGAAGCAAATCGAGAATGAATTACGTCAAAAGCTTGACGTCAACCTAACGAGCAAATCCAGTTTGCAGGCCAAGCAAAAGGAGTGCGATGAGCTTGAAAAACGCATACAGGAGCTTAACAATGCTCGTCATGCAGATATGCTTAGTTTGCAAACCGTTGAACGCCGTCTGAATGAGGAACGCCGGCAGAAGCAATCACTGGACGCTCAATTGGCCAATGAAAAGAAAGCACGGAAAGCTGCTGAGGAGAAGGCAGCACGTCCGGAGTGCAGCACCCAATGTAAGCAGCGGCGGCAGCAAATGGACGAGGAACTGAAGCGCGTGCGCAATGACCTCAAACAGACTGAGGAAGCCAAGCAAATTGCCGTCGATCATGGCCGTAAATATGAACAGGAGGTTAGTCAGAATGAATTTTTACACTGAAAATGGGATATTTCTTTAGAAACATTGTTCAAAAATTAAAAATTTTTTATTTTTTAGTATCGTATGTTGGAAGTCAAGGTACACAATCGGGAATCCACGCAGGCCGATGCCGAGATGCTAATGAATGCACTAGCCACCATGCAAGAGAAGAACACAACTTTGGAGAAGAATCTATCCGCAGAGACGAGAGTTAAGCTGGACTTATTCTCGGCTCTGGGCGCAGCTAAGCGCAAGCTGGAAATATCCGACAGTATGTGTGGTTATTTGTAAAGTAAAGCACGTATTTTAAATACGCTTCTTATTACATTACAGGTCATCGTCGCTCCAAGGAGGATGAGGTTATCGATCTCAAAGCAAAAATAGCACAGTTATTGGCAGTTATGCCAGACACACTTTGTCTGAATACGGGTCCACATGGTCCTGGCGGCAGCATGCTGCGCATGAACGACACACCTCCGCTTCAGGCGGGTGGACCTGGACCGTCCTCGCCAATGCTCAGTCTGAGTGCTGCACAGGATTATCAACAGCATCAGCAACATCAACAACACCCACAACATCCACAGCATCAGCAACATTCACAACATCAACAGCATCAACAGCATCAACAACATCAACAGCATCAACAACATTCACAACATCAACAACATCAACAGCATCAACAACATCAACAACATCAACAACATCAACAACATCAGCCGCATCCACATCAACATCAGCAGCAGCAACAGCATCAACACCAACATCAGCACCAGCAACATCAGCAGCAACAGCAGCAGCAGCAGCAGCAGCAGCAGCAACAGCAACAACAACAGCAACAACAGCAGCAACAACAACAGCAACAGCCAGTGGTACCTGTTTCCCAGCAACAGATGGTGCCTGTGAGTGTAGCTGCTGCACTACATGTGGCTGCCGCTAATGTGGTGAATGGTGGTGGCGGACTTTCAACACTGGATCCGAATGCTAGTGTCTATACGCCCAAAAATGGTAACATGATGGTCGTCCCGCCGGTGGGTATGAATCCAAACGGTGGAGATGCCTGACGCCAGCAGCGGCAGCAGCAGCAACATCATCAGCATCATCATCATCATCATCATCATCATCAACATCAACATCAACATCAGCAGCAGCAGCAGCAGCAACAGTCGTCAACCGTCTCATCAGTGAGCACTTCATCCTCACATCAGCTGTTGAGACGACAAGTTTGAGATTATTATAATTTATGAAAGTAATAGTTACAGTAACAGCAGAAGCAAATAGGAATAGCCCCACGGTAGTCCGCAGACGCCGATTGCAGGCAGTTTGATAATATGATGTAATGAATGTCCGAATTAAGCATAAGACCTCCATTATCACTCAATCCCACTATCAGACAGTACACAATATTTATATACAGAAACTGATCATCACCTAATCAATTTATAAGCATGATATTGACCACAGCCACAATTCACTAAAAGCATCTCAATGTCTGCCGAACTGTCACCTATATACGCCCTTAAATATTCTCCCATTTTACACCCTCTAACCATTTGAAAGGAGTCAAAGGGCCAAAAGTGCCCATTTTGATTTTAAGTAAAATCTTTCCTGTCAGAAACTTCAATGCCTATTGGTAAATCACAACTGAGATGCATCACAACCACACACCCACAAACAGACACACTTGTCAGAGTTCTCCCTAAGTTTTTGATTGATTTAAAAACTTTTAAAAATAATAAGAAAAGCTACAAAAAAAAAATGCATTAACTAAAATGAAAATGTTGTATTTTTGATTTAAATGCGAATGAATCGATCGAAAGATGAAAACTTTTTTACTAATTTACATTAACAAAACGCTGTGAGAGTTGACCAACTTTAGTGATGGCCAAGAACTTGGCTTATTTTGATTAGCCAGGTTTAGGACCTCTTTCAATGGAATTTTTGAAGTCTGCGCCCTTGATTTATTATCTCATTAAATTATTTTTGTTATAAACTTTAATTATATGCCTATTATATAGATTTAACTATTTTGAAAAACACAACAAAGCATAAAAAGGAGTTTCTTTTTAAGTTTTAATTTATATTTTCTCTGTTCCTAAAAATTATAATTTATCAAGTGGAAAAACTTGAAGATTATTTTTCATGAAAGAAACGATGACTTTTTTGTTTAATAAAAACAAATAAAAATAAATTTAAAAAACTCATGACAAACAGCAAAACTTGAAATTACCAATCTTTCGTTTCTTATATTTATTTAATTATATAATTTATTTTGTTTTTTATTTTATCATTTATCTCTTACGTCTTTTAAGATTTTAAATATGTGCTATCAAAGACTATTGGTACAGTGAAGTATGTCAAAGAAGGACCGTCGATATAACTAATAGTTATATATATAATTATATATATATATATATATAATAGTCAATGAATCTCGATTGGTATTATCTGTTACAATGCCAAAGGGAATTGTATTAATGTATAAAGGGAGTCCGGGGAGCCTGGATTTGGTCCAGCACTGAGAGGCTTAAGTTCAAGCTCAAGATAATCTGCTATAAAAAATCTTTTAAAATGTGGATCCTGAATATTAATACCCTATTGAGACTTTTTTACAAATTATTTAAGTTTAAGCAGCTTCGGTTTCAGCAGAGATACCCAATTTTCCAAAGGATCAAGAATTAATTTCCAAATACAACTTAAATAGTTAACAGATTGTGAAATTCATAACAAAGTAGCCACAGAAGGAAAGAATTTCTCACTCGCTTGACTTTATAAACCCAACCTCAGAAATCGGATTTAAATTAAGTCAAGAATTGATTCCAGTCCTTTTGTGACCTGCGCTGCAAAAACCATATTCCAGATGATTTTCTATATTTTGAAAATAATTTCAAGTGCTTTTTTTGCCTTGGCGGCCATTGCTTGGTTTATACAAGGTAAATTATTAATATGGGCGCTTGGGATTTGTTTGATATTAAAGTTTATCCCACAGAATCTTTGGTCAAGATGATGACGTTTATTTACCTGACCATCAAATTAGCCTGCCATCCGCTGATGATAATACCCACGCTGACTGTGATCTATTTTATAACACGAAAGTATTGGTTACGTCCAAATGAATATGAGGAGCACGCAGAGCGTGAAATAAAATCGTGCTATGTGCCGCGTACACCGCAAATCCGATTGTCCCGATACATGAACAGCATTAGGGATAGTGGGATTAATGGGCCTGAGAAATTCCTTTAAAAAGCGCATATATATTATTTATATATATATATATTTTAAATTTTAGTAAGTTTATCCATTCTGTGGTCTTTATTCGGTTTAATGGTACAATGAAACTTACACTAGGGTCGTTTTATATATATATGCATATACTTATATAAATATGGTAATTGAAAACTAAAAAAGGGTTTATTGCTTGTACGAAATGGTGGTATCCATTCGGGATAGCACGTCCCCTACCCTGAGCAACATGGCATTGCTTTGTTGCTCGTTGATCGTCGAGGAGCTTATCAAGCTGGACAGATGATGTATGTACTTGTCGACCGTGTCAATGTTAAGTCCATTATGGTCCACAGGTGGCAGTGGAATGCCACTTAATACGCTCACCAGCTTTTGTCGCAACCCGTGGAGGTACGTGGACAAGCGAGCGTATTCCTCCTTTAACTCAGATACTTCACCCATAACTTTAGCATGCCCGGTCTTTGTATTGTCAACGTGCTGTTCCAGCACAGCATTCTGTTGTTCCAAGTCCGTTTTGGCCTTGCGCAGCATTCGCAGCTCATTTTCAGTACTGCGATTGTGCTCTATAAACTCATTCGTGTATATGGGTATTTCACCAGCCGTGAATTGACGCGGGAAAACAGAGGAGTTAAAAGCTGGTGGTGTCGGTGTCGGTGTACGCTTCACTTGTGCCAGTGGAATATCATCAGGATCTGGGGTCGGTGGCTTTTGTTGCTTATTAACCATGGCTTTGGCATTTGCTTTCTTCGGAACGGAACAGTTTCCTCCGCTGAGTGGCTCATTGCTGGTGTTGTTTGTCACCTTCTCCTTTATGGTGACAGCAGCAGACTTACCATCAAATGTCTTTTTTACTTTGGCTAACTCGCTGGCTGCTATTTCCGGATGCTCCCTCAGGAATTTGTGCATTTGTTCTTGGTATCTACAAATTTTGACAAATATATAAAAATAATTGAAAATTTTGATTTTCGTTAACTTCAATAAAATGTACAAATTATTTGATAGAGTAATGCCTACAATGCCTTGTCCTTAGCAGCTGCCTCCAAATAAGGCGCTTTGCGGTCGTCACTCAGCTGATGCCATTCTTCACCGATCATTTTTGTGTGCTCCAATGCTGTGCGTTGTGGATGCTCTCGTCGCAACTGCTCCCTTCGATCGTTCATGAACCTTACATATGAATTTAGGGGCATTTTCGGAGCTCCCGCAACATTTATTCTACGTTGCGTCAATTTCTTTAGCTCCGCATCTAAGTCATTAGTTGTGCTTCTTGCTTTGGCTTTGTTTTTCTTTTTTGTTATTTTATTTCCGCCAGAGGAGGGATTTGCTTCAATTTCCTCGTCGACATTCAACGATTTAGGCACCAAGTCAGAATTTGGTTCATCAGCTTGAATGTCCGGCTTTTCATTAGTATTCGAATCGACAGAAACTGCGTTTACAGCGTCGGTGGACTTAGTTTCTTGTGTATTATCCATATTTTCTTTATATTATTCAGGTTTTAAAGACACAATGCAGAATTGTTTACAAACAGCTGTTTGGCGAGGGCTGCTCAAACACGCTTGATAGAATCCACAGCTGGTTATGTTCCTGCGCAAGCGAAATTGCAGCGGCTCACACACGAGACGAAAAGTCACGAACTAACGATATATAATTCTACAATTCATCGTTTTGTTATTCGTGAGTTCAGAATGAAGAAAACAAAATTCTTTCATTTATTTATAATAAATGTTTATTTGTAGGCCATTTATATATTATATTTACACATTTATTTATTTATCTAATAAGATTCTTCTTTATTTTTGTGAGACATAATCAGCCCATTTGCACGTACAAGCATGAGTAATTGAAGTGACGTCACAAAAAAGTCGCCTGATGTTTAATAGCAATTTTACAATTTCACAAGAGGGCACAGAATGTATTTTAAGAGCAGAAGAAAAAAACAAATTTATTTCCGCTTTGGAATATGTATATTTTTAATGAACATATATATAAATATATATATGCTACGTTGTGTGTGATTTTTTTTTTTTTTTGAGCAGATTTAAACATTACAATTATAACAGATATAAACTATGTGAATGACAGGTGTTAAATATAAATAGAAACTTACAAAATAACTTATAAGCACATTAACGTTAAATGGTCCAATAATATACATATATAAGCCTTTTAGGACAAATTCTATACAATTATGAGAAAAACCTGTTTCTCGTCTTCAACAGATGCAACTGCGTCTTATTCTATGAGCTAAAACACTTAAGGAGACGGCGGCCGGCCAATTTAGTATTAAAAATTAAGAGAGCTAAAGCGTTGGATTCAACAACTTTTTTAACTGAAAATATTAACATTTAGTCCAGTTGAACTCATATTAAGTTGGGGAAAAGTTCGTCAAAATTATTTTCCCAACAAAACTCATCCTCATCCGTGAGCATGGTGGTGTCTCTGTCCATTTGTGTTAGTGTTGCGGATGCGGGGGATCCAATAACTGACTCGTATCCATGATCCGACGTTATTGAACGCATTGATGGCGCTGGTGATTTTGCTAGCGGGGAGACGGCCTTTACTCGCGGACAAAGGAATTTCTCAATGGGCTCAAAATTTAGATGGCTGGTTGCTTCATCATCCGAGTCGTCGGTAGCGTTTATAACGTTGAGATAAACCTGTGAGGGTGACGTTGCTGGCGGCGGACACCTCATGATAGCATCTGTGGTATCGTCGCCAGCACTGACGCCCTCACCATAGATTTCCTCAACGGCCTCATTGACGGGCACTGCGTCGCCATCCATTACAATCGTAATGGAGTTCGTCTTGGCGTCGTAGGTTCCATAAACTGTTTCTGGAGTTGCCGTGTGGAAAAACGTAGCTGCTGCAATTGTAGAACTTGTATTCGCTGGCTTCGTAGCTGTGCATAAATTCTTTTGTATGTTTCCATTTATATGTGACATCTGCACACTTTCGTCTTGTTTGTTGTTGCTGCTGTTGTTTATCTGTGTTGTGTGCCTCGTGATGGACTTTGCTTTGGTGGTTTCGCTTAAGCCATCACTTCTATTTCTGCCGGATTCCATGCACTCTGCTGCGGACCCCACCACTGATCCAGACAGTCGCTCTGTTTTGCCTGCATCTTGGGAAGCAATTTGGTCGCATGTGCCATTGCTTGTTTCCAAGTCTGCTGCGATATCTGCGAGTAGGCTTTCGGCCAACTCTTCAAGCCGTCGCGCATCGAACTCTTCATCGTCGACGAGCAACATGTCTTGTATAGAAGGCATAGCGCCACAACTTTCCAGAGCGAAGCTGTCGTGTTGCTCTGCTTCAGCTGATGCCTCAATGCATTCGCTGACGACTGTGTGTCCACTTGTGTACCCTGCTGCAGAGGGTCAGCATTGGATGCTGCAGATCCAGTGAGTGTGGACGCACAGCCATCAGCGACTGCATTAACGCTGGCGCTGTTGCTGTGGATTTTGGCGAGCCCTTTTAATTCGGTCAGCTCCTGTCGTAAGAGTTCGACCTCTGTGTCAAGTTTCTGGTTCTTCGTCAACAAAGACTCGTTTATGTTTTGCAAGCTGTCGCATTTGTTTTGTAGTATTTCCGCTTTCTCCGTCAGTTCCTTTATCTCGTATTCCATTTCCTCCATACGCGCCTTCTTCCGGTCACGGCTGGTCTGTGCTGCCACGCGGTTCTTTAGTTTTCTATAAATTGATAACAACACATGTGAGAATATGTTGGAACTCAGTTGAGTCTAGTGTAACTTACTTTCTTTGAACCTTTTCCTCCCACGACAGATGATCCAGTCGTCGCTTCTTAGCCCTTGCTGGTGCAGTATTTGGCGCCATAGACAGTGACTCCTCATCTGCCACACTGTTGGAGGATGACGCATACCCAGAGCTAGAAGGCGACGCTCCGCCCTTGAGTAATAGCGCTGCAGTTGCACCTGTCGCAGGCGCGGGTCGTAGTTTCGGCAATAAACTCATGTTTAAATTTCCACCCAAGTTCACACACTTTAATAGCACTCCATTAACTGGTGGCATGTTATATTAATTCGATTCGGTTTAATTGATAATCGATAGAAGCTTTGAGACTTTTATAAGTATTACAATTTCATTGTATTAATAATTCTGTGTTTGATGACTTTAACCCCGTGTATGATATGCACAAGGACTGAACTTTATCTGATTTTTTAAAATTGAATCATTTGTAGCGCGGCTCCGATTTTGACTGGTGTCGTTGTGGTTATTGTATGTTTTCTGAGTTCATATTTCTTCATTGCCCCTGTGCAGTTTGACCAGGTTTGGTCTACCTAATCTCACGCAATTTTTTCATTCACCTTGTAATTCTGCGCAGCAAAAGTCGTATTAAGATGTCGTGGTCTTTCCTCAATGGATTTTCACTAAAAGCTGACGTGGCTGTTGCTGACTGGTTGGGGTGCATTAGAAAATGTAAAATGTGGGAAAGAAGAAGAAAACTTAAAAGAATATGTTAACTTACATTACATTTATGTTATTAAAATTGTTTTAACAGAATATTTAAGATGGCCGCGCTCCCATCGATATTTCGTGATTTTTAAACTAAAATTATTACTTAATTTTGAAAATTTAGAAATTAATAAACAATATAAATAATGTTGAATATTATTATATGTAATTAAGTTTTTCTTTTACGGTATCGTTATTGAAGTTTATTGAATATTCTCTCCAAAAAGCTATTAAATTTTATAATATTTTGAAACGGTTATGGGGAAACTGTTATTTTTATGTAGTTTGATAAATATAATAATTTTGTAGACAAAACGGCGACATAAATATTAAGAAATATTATAATTTATGCAATATGGTAGGCAATTAGTTCAAATTAAAGAAGCATGAATACTGTAAATAAAAAATACTTTTACAAATACGTATGGGTTTTAAATATTGTAAATATTTAATGAATAGTAGTTTCAGTTTTCTGTGCTAAAAGGTTTAATATTTGTCCAAATTTTTATAGTACAAAGTTTTAAGGTTCTAAAAAACATAAATTATCTTAAATCATGCGATCTTTTTTCTTTTCTTTTTCACTGGCGATAATTTCCTCTTTTATTTTTGTAGCAATGTCATAGATGTCAGTTTTATGCTAGGAGTTTTAAAGTTTAGTTTTAGTTAAGTAGTTAAGAGTTTTTTTAATACTTTACTTTTAATTGATTAATGTAAAACTGGTAAGGAATAGTTCCTGTAATAGGATCTATGGCAGTTTTCCACATAACTTCCATTTCGTTTTCGGTAAAACATTCTCCTTCCTCTCTCATTAGCTTTCCAAAGTACTCCTTTGTAAGATAGCGTTTATTTTCCGGATCTAGTACTTCAAACGCAGCTAAAAGTTCTTTGGGCTCAGCTGGTTTCATTCTTTGTGTCAATCGAAACAATAATAATATTAACGCCTTATTAAAAGATTACAAACATACTTTCCGTCCATTAGTAGTTGACTGACATGAGCCATAAATTTCACCAAATGAGTCTCCCCTGGAATATCAACAGACTCGGTGTCTTTAATAATTTGAGCAATTTCCTTCTCTGTAGGTACACATCCTAAAAATCTTAATACACTACCAATATTAAGAACGTCTATGTATTTATCCCCATGATAATCATATAAACAAAATGCTTCTGAAATGCGAACCTCAAGTTCATTTGTGAGAGGTGCTGTTTAAAAATTAATAAAGTGCAGTTTATTGTTACTATTCATCGTTTTGCTTACGGGCTACTTCCATGCCTTATTCTTAGTACTTTGATGGTTTTTAATATATTTAACTTGAAATTTTGAAAATTATTATACTACGAATTTAATAAATAGTTTTTATAAACTGTTTCTAACATATTGGAGCCCTAAACCTACTTTGAAATGTTTATTTCAAATAGGTTGCTGAGCTATAATATCCCCAATTACCTTTTTGAAAAGATACGCCAATCTATAAAATGCGCTTACCTGTGAATGGTACTTAAACGCATCTCGATAGATAACAAAAAATACCGATATATCTGTGGGTCTAAATTATTTTACAAATTTTATAGCGTGCGTGATTCGTTCGTAATTTATCGGCAACGCTGTGCATCCTGTCAGACAATAATTTCAAATTTATGCATTTGAACTACTATTTCATATTTTTGTATTAATTTTAATTAAAATTGAGTACAGTGATGCAATGAATACATTATATAAAGTTTTGTTTGTTTTTTTTTTTAAACATTTGTGAGTACAGTGTGTAATTTAAGCAACAGGTATACACGATTACATTATCGATAGTTTTGAGTTGGTGTTGTCGTTTAGTTGTTGCTGAGATCTCACACGAATTGGTTGAGTTGCGCGCGTTTATGTTAAAAGTATTTCCAGCGGGAAAAACATCTTTCTGTGTTATGCATATTGTAAAAAATAGTTGAAGAACTTATTTAATAACTTAGTGATTAAGTAAATAAAATTTGAAATTTTCGGCGTGGATCGTTGTACAACAATTTTGTGCTGCTACTTTCCGCGCAAGTGTAACGCGTTTCTTAGCGTTTTGATTAAAAGGTACCAAAGCATAAACAAGTTGAAAAATAATCATTTTTCGTTTTCAACAAGTCATACCTGTGCTAATGTGTATTGCCGTGTAACAGTTTGTGTCTGTGTGTGTGTTTGTGCTTCTGTCGCGCAGTTTGAAAACGCGTTTGCGGTTTTCATATCTCCGAAATGGAAAGTGCCTGTTTGGCCGTTGTGATCGGGTGTGATTGTTGATTGATCTTCGCAAAGCAAAACAAAAAAAAAAGGAAAAACAACATAAAAATACAAGTAATAGGTGCGAATAATGAAAGTGAATCGTTTACTTTCAGCGCCGCAAACAAAAAATTTGCAAATTGTTTACCGTGTAGCCAATTTTTTCTTTACTTTTGTATTCACATTCCACTTAACGAATCTGAAAAACTCAATGAATGCTTGCCTCTACAATAACAATAAAGCTGATAAATAGTTTACAACGAAGTGGGACCTTTCGTTAAAAAAAAAAATTGAATATTTGCTATTAGTGTCGGTGTCGGTACGTTTGGTTTAAGGGCCAACCTTTATTTTGCCTCAAGTCCAGTGGCATGTCGTGAAACGTAATCCAAAAAATAATTAAAAATCTAGGCAAATTTTCAATTAAAAAAAAAGTAGTTAAAGGCGGTTATAGCTATAAGCGTTTATGATAAAATTTCACCATGAAGAGAAATTATTGTTTTTCTTTGCGGTTAAGTGGAAACCGCTATAACAACAATCGCTGAAAGTTGGCACCTTAGCGCTAAAGGTGCAACAACGAGCGATTTTCGCTTTTTTGGCTTTGCGACAGGTGGCCGCCAGCAGCGTGCAACACCAAGCGTTCCAAATAGAGAACGTGCTCACTTTTGACCACGGACCGACCACATCACGTTCCGTATCATTGTACATCTCCAGCGGCATTGGTGACTTGTTTCCCATAGCTTGTTTTTTGTTAACTGTCCTGCGTTTGCGTCTGCGTCTGCGTCTGCGTCCCGTGGCAAGTGTAGTGCAGTTGCCACAAATACCAATGCGCAACAATTCACTGTACGTTTGCACTTGTGTATGTGTGCGCTATGTGTGTGCTTGTGTTTTTGTTTGTGTGGGGGTTACCTTTAGCAGTGCTGTTGTTTGTGGCATCATGTCTGACTGGTCGATCTAGTGGCATGGCCTGAAAACTTGTTTCTCGCTGGCGTTGTTCTCTTTGCGTGTGTTGTTGTTGTTGTTGCTGATGTTGTTGTAAGTGTTGTTGTTGCTGTTGTTGTTGTTCCTGATGGCTGGCATTCTTTGCTGGTGATTGTTGTGGATTGTGGATGTGTGCCTCTTAGGTTTATTTTTCATTATTTTTTCGTTTTATTTGTTATTGGAGTAAATTTTTCGCTTCAGGAATTTAATGTTTGTGCCGCTCTTGCTGCCCCTTTTTTCGCACAGTTAAGTTTCTTTTCGTTCCAAACCCGCATCCGAATTCATTATTCATTATTTCTTGCATGAGTCAACGTTTTGAGACCTTTGAAAGTTTTGTCGTTGCCTCTAACAAACAAATACACACACACACACACACATAGTCGCGTGTAAAGATGCATGCATGTGCATGTTGCAATACATTTTATCTGATAAAACCTGGAATTTTAAATCTAAAAATTTTAAATATATTTTTATTAATTCACTTTTAAACTCCCTCCACTTACTAAAGGTTAAACTCACTCTGAGAGGTTGCTGTTACCAAGAAATAATTGCTTATGCATAAAAATTGTTACAACTTCATTGCAACGCCCTAAAGTAGGAGGAGGATAACAGGAAATTATTTCGTTAACAGAATGAACGCAGTTTTAATAATGTTTTCAAGACTAGCTTAAGAATTATTCAGGCTTTGACATTAAATAATATTCACAGTACTTATGAGACTTACATTCAAGTAGAGTCCTGAATCATGTGAATCTCAACTACGGTTATTTAAAGTGAGTTGGGAACAGGTAGAATGCAGCTCTACTCTCGTGTCTGCCGCTGCGACCCAAAGTAAATCCTCAGTGTGTACCCACGAATAACTAGTCTAGGCTTAATTAGGATCTCGAAATAGGTTTTTCCAAAAACAGAAGACGGAATACATGTGTGCATATGCACATGTCATCTTCACATCTTACACATTTGTGTACATTTTGAAAATGTATTTTAGGTATCGGCATACAAGTATTCATAAGTATACACGATAATTGCACCCAAGAATAAATTCTGTTTTACTTGTGTTAGGTTCGTTTTTGTTGGTACTTTGACTAAATTAAAAATAGTGATTAAATGTATGTATTTATGAAAATGGTGCAAAGTAACAACTGCTGCAAAATAAGGAAGATAAAATTGGTTCTACCCAAGAAAATTGCAGAATTTCTGTTTGTTTACATTTAACACGGAGTGAATGCAAGAAAAAAAGCTAACAATATAACGGATCCTTCGAATACAGCGGTGTTTAATGTGGACACAGCTGCGTGTACTTATACTTCGCTCACTCTCTCTCTTTCTCTTTCTCTTTCTCTCTAGTTATTTTCGCCTCTTTCAGCTGTCTCATGACATTGGGTCTCTGTTATCTAAGCAGATGCCACACATACTTACACAAATGCACGCATGTACATGAGAGTTGAAGTGGAACATAGAAGAGCTCGTTTTATGTTTGTGTACGTAAGAAGACGAAGCGATTTTAAAAAATGACTTTGGGGCTTTGATATATTTTCTAAGATTCAAATAGTAAACAAAATATATTTTATTTAAGGGTGTATCAATGTGTGTGTATGCATTTACTTATGCGGTAATTTATTTAGAAGACAATATGTTGTGTATGTGTGTGAACGTGTATACACATTAGCATGCAAGGCTTTGTCTACTTCAGCGCAGAGTATCTCCAAGTTAATAGCTGTATAATAGATAATAATTTCATAAATCGTTTTTTTTTTTTTTGCTTTGCAGTTTAAGCATGTGATAATGTCAAACGAGTATCTCTGCCAATGCCGTTGCGCACACGAGATAATAATTAACTGAGCATTTAAATAATATCTTCAAATTAAAGAGTTAACAACAAAGAAAAAAATAGTTAAATAGTCGCTATGACTAGCAGATTCTCAGAGATTGCAGTTTAAGTACTGTTGGAGGAAAAAAAATATTTAAAAAAAAAGTGAATTAATTTTTGGACAAGATTGTGGAGAAGATGCCAATAATAGCAGCGACGACGACCACGACGACAGCAACGGCGGGTGGCGCGGCAGCCAGAGAGGGCAAATTCGTGGCTAAGGCAGCGGCGATGCCAGCAATGTCGACGGCACCAGCACCCAATGATTACCTAATGCTCCAACAACACCAACAATTGCAGCAACAACAACAGCAACAGTTCAACACTCATTACTATCAACAACAGCAGCAACAGTTGGCGCCTCAGTCGGCCGGGCTAAATGCTTCCCACTCGCCGCATTCACATTCACATCCTGTTACCAGTTCAGTGTCAGCAGCAACAGCAACAGTAACTGCGGCTGCAACAACAGCTACCACAGCGGCAACAGCAACAACAGCTGTGGCAATTGGCTCAAACGGCGCATCAACCAGTTTTGCAGCATTTAACGGAAACTCAAATCTAAATTCTAACCTTGCCAACGGAAGTAGCCGTAACAACGGCAACAAATTCAATTGCAACGACAGCAGCCTCAGTGCAACTGGCAACGGCGATGGTGGTTATGGCATGCCTCCTATGAACAAGGGAACGGTAACAGTAGCAGCCCCACCACTCGGTCTGCCGCCTCCAGCCATAAAGAAGTCAATTTCTTCATCCCTGCATGCCTCACGGGAAGACGTCGCCTCCTTGGGTGGCACTTCCTCGGTCAACAGTCAGGTATCTGCCCATAATCAGTACATCAGTAATGGAGTCGTGAGTGGCATTGGCGGAATCAATGGTACCTCAGTACCTGGACGCAGTGGCGGTCATCACCCCAGTAGCATTCTAAAGGGCAGTAAAGGTAAGCTTTTAACTCCTGCATTGCTCTATTGTACCATCTTGTTTTTATCGAAATTCTATCGATATATCTAATCACTCACTTTGTGACACGATCACGAAGTCAAGTGCGACTTCCCATCTCTAGAAAAAAGCCGATCTGAACAAATTGCAATTTTCAACTACTTCTTACAGTTAAATTTGTTTGGATAGCTGAGAGCAGAATTGAGGTCGTTCTTGGATTGCTGCACTGGGGAACTGTTAATCATTGAACTCGAAGTGCATACAAAATTATTCATTTCCGCCCACATGGCCAGCGCAGAACAAACTCCTACTTAAATTTCAATTTCGTTCTGGTTTGAGTTTCAGTTTCGGTTTCCATTTCCATTTTAATTTCCATTTGCATTTTCGTTTTTGTTTTCAATTAGGTTTCATTTTCGTTTGCTGTTCGAAAAGCACTTGCAATCCCAGCCAGTAAATATATAATTAGCTGCTGTTAGAAGTAAACAAACAAGAAATGCACCTAATGTGGATTTTTAAAATTGAGGTTCACTTGGGTGCCCATAGACACTTTCTTCGAGGGAACTAGTCTTCAAGAGTTTCACAGACTTGCGGTTGATACCTTTGATTTCTATCTCTATATGTCGAACCGATAATAATAATAATTGAATATATATTTAGAGGATATTATATTATTTTGAGGTACACAATGTGAGTATTTTTCTGGTACATGAAGCAACCTTCTATGGGCCACTGCCCATACTTTGTTGTCTACTTAGAGCTTATTTTTTTCAACCTGACTTAACGGCATTATTCTTGGGTGTTCGAACCTTTGTTGATATTTATTTTTATTTTTAGTGGCAAACGCGTGCCAATTGGGTTCATATGTAAGACAAAACCCTTTTGTCACTTCTGCTTGTGGGTCTTCCTTTCAGCGACGTCTTTTGACAGCTTAAGAATTGACTTTAATGGAACATCGCGTTCGCTAATCAACTTTGAGTCTACCTCTACCTCTGCCTGTTTAAACTCGACTCGAAGGAATCCATATGTGACGAGAGTAATTAACTTTGAAACCGATTCCCTCTAAAATTGAACACCCCAATTCCAAATCCTGTTCCATGTGCCATTTAATCTGGTGTAATCTGAGAGCTCGTGTCGTCTAATTCACTTTCCAAGTTATTCACACACGATGATGTCTTGGGCCCACCTACCCAAAAACTTGTATGTTGTTCCCACTCGCTTGCTGCATCCATGTCTATTAGCTGCCTTCTGTTTTGCTGTGGAACACCACACCACAGCACATAGTAAAACTGCTCGTTGTGGGCTAACCACATCCACATCCATAACCACATTCATTCATAAGTTTTTAGCTACGCTCGACAAAACGAGTCCACATCAGAGGCAAATCGATCCACATGTCATCGTGAGTGTAACTCAACAGCTCTAAGCTATGTGGGCGGATAGGCGTGGCGTGCACACAGCTTGGGAAACTATATTTGATATTCACATTGAAAGCGGTGGGGTTAATGAATAAAATAAACGCCGCTGATTAAACGATTAAACGTGTAGTCGTCGCGTCGGAGTGGACCCCACCATATAGAGATGATTGTAATATCGGCTTTTAAGGTCATTCGGAATGAGTTTTAAGCAGATTGTTTGGAATTAGAAATTCGGAAATCTGTTTTCGGAAGTTGAGCCAAACATGACTCAACGACCGCCGCGTCATTCGTAGCCAAAGGAGCGACAAAAATGACCAAACTTATCGTGGGCATTACGCGTCCCAGGAAACTTATCTATTAGCGCGTCTTTTATAGATCATAAAATTGTGTGAATTTATTGTGGAAACTTAGTTGTTCACTTTGAGTGAGTATGTTAATTGAGCTGGAGCAAGGGAGAGCCGGGGGCACCAACTGTGTCAATAAACTTCTCGGCGGTCACCCACGAGCAAGCATCTCGTCGCTTGCTTGAAGCGAAGGCAATTAGCAGAACCAACACTACGTGCCGCGACGCCTTTGAGCAGCTCTGCTCCTATTCGCATCATATGATGCGATTATTAATTGTGGCATGCAAAAGGAAGCACCTTGGTGCTCGAGTGGCAAGGGCCGCTGCAGCACACTGGGCTGTGCACATGGCGTGCCATGCAAGTCAAGTTAACGAACCAGCATAGCCAATTAGATGTAATCATTAGGCGGCAGCCGTCATCATCAGCCAGGACAAGCAGCAGTCCACCGTCGAGCCCCTAGATAACCAGATAGCCAATGACACAGCAGCTTCTTTTTCACCTGAGCTCTGGCGCGATTGCCACCTACAGATAACACAAGAAACCAAACTCACAAATAGAAAAGGCCAAAAAAAGCTACATTATGTTAGAAAAACAAATATATCTTAAAAAAGCCAATAATTATTTATAGCCGCAAAAACAGACTCACAGGCAGAGGAAGATAAAAACATAGCTACATTAATTTTTAAAAAAAGTAATGAAATAGGTGATAATTATTTTTCATATATGCAGAAAATCTCAAATAACACAAAAAAGCTAGATTATAGGCTATAAGTCGTTAAAATGACAAAATTGAAACGAATAAAAAAAATAATAAAATTTAAATAATTTAAAAAAGCTAAATTTGTTTTTAATGAAGTTTTTAAAAGTTGGCTATAAATTTTAGACTTAACTTTAACTTTTGATTAGCGAAAGCCAAAAAAATAAGATTACAGTCAATTTGAAAGCAGCTATAATTTTTATAAAGCACCGTGAAAAACTCTAAAATTTAGAAGCTTTTACTTGTGACCAGCAACCTTAAAAAAATTCAAAGTAGCGAAAAGAAAAACACGTTTAAAAATGGTGTTTAAGATTTTCTGCTTAATTTTGCAACTTAAATATACAATTTCCTAGCTTTTATTGCATAGACTTTCTGGTAGAAAGAGTAAAAAAAACTAGCTAAATTCAGGGCAACTTTTACGTTCAAATAAAAAAATATTATTTTCCTTTTAAATATTTTTAGTTCATTTGCTACGCAATTACATTTAGGTACGAAGAGAAAAAGTAAAATTATGCAACATTGATTAAAAAAAAAAAGCTGCTTTAGTTGACAATAATTAAGTTTTTATGTATCAAACACAAGAAAAAATATAAACTTAATATAAAATGAATGAAAAACTGTGAAATAACGTAAATTAATGTCGTTCCACAAAAAATGCATTATTGCAGCCACAGTAACTCTGCTTTCGACCTTATGCGAATATTCATTGAATTGTCTTTATACAAGCTTCACTGTAGATAAAAATAAACTTACAGATCTTTTGGATCTCTGATTATTTTCTGTGAAGAAAGCATAAGGAACCAAATGAAGATGAAGACACGTTCTTAGGTGTGATATTCGTGTTTAACAATATAAACATTATTTTTATTTATAACTTTCAAATTTTTATGTCAATTATTTATGCGTAATATAAAAGCTTAAAAACATACAGATACAGAGACAACTTACAACAACTTACAACATAAAATTCCAATGTAAAATATCTGTTAATTTTAAAAATATATTAATTTTGCTACAGGCTTGATTACAATTTCTTAAAATAAAAATGTAGGGGATAAAAGAAAACTAGAGCTCAAATTAATTAATTTAAATATTATTAATGAATAAAAACGGGCTATTAAAAACCTAGCTAGCTAGATTTAGCGGGTAAACGGCCAAGCTGCCAGCACTGACTTGCAAAGTTTTGTGGAGAACAAAGACATCGCCTTCATTGGGACTGAGGGACGACATGTACAGTGGGGCACATTCCATTGCTTGGCTCAATGATATTTACTATGTATGTGCGACGGACACATGCGACGTGGACTGACCGCTTGGCAAGCGTCGGCTTTGCCCTCTTCCAATTGAAAATTGTTAACCAAATTGTGGGCCACAGCTAATTGAAGTGGAATCATGGAATCAAACATGAAATTCCTATGTCTACGAACGGTGCCCTTTAAATTCCTATTCGATTGTGCAGTAGGCGCTCCCCAGAAACAGGTATCTGTCACTGTCACTGCCACTGCCACTGTCAATGACCCTCCTGCTCCTCCGTCTTCGGAGCTGGTAACCGCCATGATCCACCCCTAAATGATTGTTTTTGAATGACGGAGTTTCCCACAACGAACTTCCGAGAATGAATGTGTGCGGGTCTCGCGAGTGTGCCTACATTGAAGGTGACTCATTGTCTTGGCTGAACCTGACCACGAGTGCGTCAGTGCCGTCTTTGTTATGTTGCTGGCTTGCGATAATCAGGAGGGCCTATGTCTGGAGATGAGCCTCATGGTTGACAGCAATCACCAGAGATGCAAATAAACCTCCAAAGATATACGCAAATTCCTCCCCTTTAAAATATAATCTAATCCAGAAACTTAATCGTAGATGACCCGCAGTCTTGATCTCATTCGACGGTTCGGAGTCATGGAACACATGCGAGATGCGATGCACTTGAATGCGTTCCGAACTCAACGCCTCCCTCCTCTTTTTCGGGCGGAGTTAACTGCGTCATGATGTTTATTACATGAAGTTCATTGACCTGCAAGATTGAAGCAAATCCTAGAAATCTTAGACCGAAGCCCCCCGATTTGGGCTGCATTTGGATCCATTGCTTATTCCTAACTGTAAACACAAAACTATTCATTTTAATTCCCACAGTTCCGACAACTGATTTGAACTTTCTTGAAGTGATCGCATTTTCAGACAGTTTCTAGGATTCAGCCTTATCAAAAACTTGAAATGAACTCAATAATAAAATTAATAAAAAAGGAGCGTCTCTAAGTTGTGAGATGTTATTTAAAGATATAAGAATTATAAAATATCCTAGAGATCTGGTAGACTGAGGGCTTAGTCAATGGACTGCCTGCTTGACTCTGAGATATCCTTAAATAGTACAGTCCCTTACCTTTGTTCTTTAAAGATATCCTTGAGTTTAGAAATTGGATAAGCAAACTTAAAGTTATCAAGGCTTTAAGAAATTATATCCCCTACTTCCGGCTTTTGATATCCTGGAATATCGCACTGAACAATTTAAAATTTACTGCCTCAAGACAGATAAATATCCTGTAATCATAAGCAAATGTCCTAACCAAAAATTGGTTCAGTCTTGTAGTTCTGAGATACCCTAGGATTCAAGTATGGAATATATTGACACTCATTTCGAACCTAACTTCTTGGATAGTCGAATATGGAATACCCTACATATGGTATTTAATGTCAAACATCGTAGATGCTTTCTGTGAGTTACCCTGAGAATCGTATGGATGCCTAGGATTTTTAAAGTGAATGAAATATTCATACTCTGCTTATATTCATCAGATCATCCAGGAACGGAACTCAAGAGTGTCCTGCAAAGTTGCTCATTACTTTAGTTTTTAAAGAAGAAAATCCCATTTTTTTTTTTTTATTTATTATTAAAATGAAAATTAAAAATAAATATAAATAAATATTGTTTTTGAAGGATTCGATTTTTAAATGATATCCCAATAATCATCTGTAATAATCAGGCAAGGATACAAGCACAATTCCACTTCTTGGGAGGCCTTACCTTGGCACGGATTTGCTTACCAATTGCTAATCTCTAGTTTTGGTGTCAACCTGTCGGCTCAGACATTCACTTTTAGTGTATCAAGCATACCCTTTCAGCGGCCTTAGACAGGATATATAAATAGCTTCAACTTGTGCCCCGCCGCAGGTCCCTGGCATTTGGTAAACTCAGAGCTATGTGCTTGTGCCACATGTGGTGATCCAATACCTTTGGCCTGCCCGGACCACAAATATTTACAGAGGCACAAACATCGCGGACATGTGGGGGCATTGGGGGTGGGCCTTAGACGGCAGACGCTGCATGGGAAGGGGTGAAGCAGCGATGAATGCGAAGGCAAACTGTGCCACAGCATCGCGGACAGTGGACAGCAGACAGCAGACAGCAGAGAGCAGCGGCAACAACTTCCGTAGTTGGAACTCGTTCGTTTACACTTTCTGGATTATACAGACTCCATAAATACACACACTAACACTCACACACACACACTCACACGCACACGCACACAGCACACATTTGGCCAGCGGACTGCCTGAAAGTTCCCCCCATTGATGGGGTCGGTGAATGTGTGGCTCTCGGTTGCTTTGGATGATGATGTGAATCGAACGAGAGGTGCTTTTAGCTTTCGGTTGGTCTCTTGACTGATAAGACTTGTCGCCTCCCAATCCCAATCCTCTGTCTCCTCCTCCCCGCCCTCCGTCCACAACCGAATCCCCGCCAGCATTTCCATATATAAATATTTAACTTTTCTATGCAAATGATTCGTTTTATGATTCTCCCTGCTTTTTTGCAAAACGTCTCGATTGCTTGACGTCTGTTAGGTGCGGCCTTCTTAGGCCTCTGTTGGAAAACTTCCCTCTTCATCATTATGTATGGGTATACATGTATCCATCTATGGAGCTAACGTTGATTGGCCTGATTCTGGTTTTCCCTGATCGCAGCTGCCGGAAACACATCGTTTGCTCCTAATGACAATCGATGCGTATTTCGGCGTAGATGATTCATAGCATGGGAATATAATGGAAAAGAGTGTCCACTTATTGAGCTGGAAACCTCTTCCATATGGTCACCTGGTTACCCGGTCAGCAAAAGGCTTTAATGTGCAATGTCCTTTCAAGAGCTGCTGAAACTGGGACAGTGTGTCAACTACTGTGGCTCATGGGATGAAATCAAAACAGTTTACGGTTCAATCAACTCGGACTAAGGGACAGCTTGTTGAGGTAGTAGTTCCGAGGATGGGCCAAGCGCTTTTCGCCTGGTTGCACAGCTCAGCGGACTGAGGGAATATGAACTTAGGGTTCAGCACTAAGAAGCTAATTGCGGAACGATTGCATCCGGTCTTATGTTAGATATATCGATTGATTTATTATAAGGAGTAATTTTTTTTCCCCGTGGCAGGAGCTGATTATCCTGCACAGCGTTACAAACTATGTTAGTTCATATTTTGTTGAATCGAAAAAAGTAATTTTGTTTTATGTCTGAACTTCACAGAGAACCTCCTGCAGAACGCGCATTACAATGGTGAGGGAGGAGGCAGCAGCATGGGCAGTGAATGTGGCGGCCCAGACATAAATCAGAGCAGCCAGGAGGATCCTGGAGATGGTCTGGGCCCACTGCCAGCAAAATGGGAAACCGCATACACGGAACGTGGTGAACTTTATTTTATAGAGTAAGTGATCACTGCTCAAGTCCAGCTGGCAACATGGAGAACTAAAATTACTTTTATCTTTGCAGCCATAACACGGGTACATCGCATTGGCTGGATCCGCGTCTGTCGAAGTATCAGAAGAAGTCGTTGGAGGATTGTTGTGAGGACGAGTTGCCGTACGGTTGGGAGAAGATCGAGGATTCTATGTATGGCATGTATTTCATCGACCACGTCAACCGACGTACTCAGTACGAGAATCCAGTGCTGGAGGCGAAGCGACGCGCCGCCGAGCAACGTCAGCAGCACGAGCAACTGCAGCAGCAGTCGCAGCAGCGCTCGAAGACGCCGACGGCACAGGCACAAGAGGCGGCGCCCATGCAGCCTTCAATGCCTGCAGCGGGAATACCAAATGTATCCTCAATCAAGCTTCCCTACAAGTTTACGCGCAATCCAGCGGAGCTGCAGGGACAGCGCATTAACACGACTCTCTTGAAGTCCACGCGTGGATTGGGCTTTACAATCGTCGGGAGCGATGGTAGCAGCGGCAGCGACGTGGAGGAGTTTTTGCAGATAAAAACAGTGGTGCCCAACGGCCCCGCCTGGCTGGATGGACAACTGCAGACGGGCGATGTGCTGGTCTACGTCAACGACACTTGCGTATTGGGTTACACACATCATGACATGGTCAACATATTTCAGTCAATTATGCCCGGGGAGACGGCTGCATTGGAAGTCTGTCGTGGGTACCCGCTGCCCTTCGATCCGAATGATCCAAACACCGAAGTGGTGACCACAATGGCCGTAGATAGTCTACCTTGTGACTCGGACAAACAGCGTCGTCTCAATGTCGACCTTAACATGGACGGCAACTACAATTTTCTTGATCTATCCGGCGAAGGCGTTAGCAAGGCAGCCGGAAGCGGCTTCATATTAATGAAAAAACCAGAGCTGTACACCTTCTCCATTGTAAAGGGAGCCATGGGCTTTGGCTTCACTATCGCCGACTCAGCGTGTGGTCAAATAGTTAAAAAGATCCTAGACCGCAATTGCTGCACACAGCTCCTAGAAGGAGATGTCCTGCTGGAGATCAACGGCATCAATGTACGCAACAAGCCTCATTTCTATGTTGTGGAGCTGCTCAAGGAGTGTAGCCAAACGGCACCAACTGCTCTCAAGATTCAAAGGACTCCGTCGGAGCAAGCTCTGTCCAGCCAGGTCAACAACTTGGGCTTGAGCAATGTGGCTAAGCTACGGAAGAACTTTGTGGGCGGCACAGGCGCTGGACTGTTTCGTAGCAAGACGCCCACTGCCGATCTGTACAGCACTCAACCCAAAGAGGTGCTGCCCATGCGACCAAAAACACCGTTGGTGGACACACGGCGAGCTCGCGTGCTGACACCTAACAGCGAGCTGCAGCAGGCTGATGTGGAGGGAACTGGAGAGAACAAATCGTTACACCTGCAGGGTCAGGGCAAGTCGAACAATAGTCTGCAGGAGCTGGATGATATTCCGTTTATGGATCCTTATCCCAAGATGGTTAGTCGGTTGAGTGAACGTCTTGCCGAGGCAACCTTACAGGGCGGCATCGATGTCGGAGTGGGAGTCGGAGGTGGTCAGGGTGTCGGCGTTGAGGTTGATGTCGACGGTGGAGGCAACTACAATCCAATTTATGGGTTACCTCCAAGTATGCAGCCGCTTCCCATGCCTCTGGCGCACCACGAGTCCTGCTATTGCTATGACTGCCAGTCTCAACGCTACCAACGACCCCAACAGACGTCCCAGATGGGTTTCTATCAACAGACGCCCGTTTCAGCAGCCAGTGGCCAATACTCGCCTTTGCAGGTGTCGCACATTCAAACTGATCGAATGCAGCGGCGCGTCAATGATTTGTTGAGCGACAGACGGCGCGTGGGATTTGCAAATCTTGATCCGCCACAACAGATGCAGCTGCAGCATTCGCCCAGCTGGCGAAATGGTGCGTTGCTTGATGTTTCGGAGGACGCAGACCAGTGCGAACTCACGGAAGTAACGCTGGAGCGTCAGGCGATGGGATTTGGCTTTCGGATTGTAGGAGGCACTGAGGAGGGCTCTCAAGTAACTGTGGGCCATATTGTTCCTGGTGGTGCTGCGGATAATGATCACCGCATTGCCACTGGTGATGAAATTCTCAGCATTGATGGCATCAATGTGGTAAGTCTCCCTCGTTAACTCATGAAACTCTCACATAAGTAGCGCTCAAATCTGTTTTATTTGTCTTAGCTTAACTCCTCGCACCACAAGGTAGTCTCACTGGTGGGTGAGTCTGCAGTTCGTGGTCATGTGACAATGATATTGCGCCGAAGACGAGCACCCATGATGCAGCAGGCACCATTGACGCAGATGCGACGTTATCCCTACGATGTAATCGTAAGTCGACATGAGAACGAGGGCTTTGGTTTTGTCATCATCTCTTCGTCCAATCATTACTACGGCTCGACAATAGGTACATTAAATTGGGTAAACACCAAAAGAAGATCCTATCTAACTCGATTTTGTCCGCAGGTAAACTTATCCCTGGCAGTCCAGCCGATCGCTGTGGCGAGTTGAAAGTCGGAGATCGTATAATTGCCGTGAACAGGATCGACATTGCGGGCATGTCGCATGGCGACGTTGTTAATCTAATAAAGGAGTCCGGATTGCACGTACGACTTACAATTGGTTGTCCACTAAAGGAGGGTGGACCTAGTCCTGGCGGCAGCAGTGCAGGTCTGGGCTCAAATACCCCCCTGCAGGCGTCGCCTAGTCTACTCAAATCGTCGGCAACACAGCAACCGCAGCAGCTGGAGATACCAGCACTGGGACCAATGCCTGGAAGTTTTTTAGAACGGCCAAGCACAAACATTTCGGCTACGCTAGCGCTGCACCAGCAACAGCCACAGTTATGACTCTGAGATCTGCGAATACGGCTCTACAAGAGCTTCCTCTAGTTAAATCAAATTTGCCGTCGTCAAGTGCAGTGCCGTAGTTTTAATTAGAACTGCTAAGTAACCCCAAAGACTGAATTTATTAGGCATATGTAAAGTTTAGATTCTCGATTCCACAAACGATTTGAAAATCTATACGAAATTGTTGTCATACACGATCCTGTTTTTAGGACATTTGTAATTATTGTATTAGCACCTTTTGACATTATAATGCATTTTACATGTGTCAATATATCCATTGAATTATGGAGTGCTTAATTATTTTACTCTTCCCGACAATCCCATTTATAAATTTAAGAAAATAATGTAAGCTTATCCTTCCCTTTAAGGAAGTATATTAAAATTAATTACATATGTACAAATGTAAAGCACTTAAATATTTTGTATTTATACCTTACAACATTGTTTAATAAATAAATATTAAAACCACATTAACAGAAGATGGAGTAGTTTTATTTCATCTATTTAAAGCCTTTTTCTTTGGATAAGGTCCTTCCTCGTTGAATTTAACATTTTCCACTTCTAAACTGAATATTGGGCCAGCTCTTAGCCACACAGCCAAACTCTTTGCCCATGAATCATAAATTATCCGCAGGTTTATATTTTAACCTTGAGATTTATTTTATTATTTTCAAAAACTAATTCTTGTATCTGTATCTTTGTATACAAAATGAAACATTTATTTTGTATTACTTCATTACAAAATTGATTGAGTCCGCTAAATGAGCTTATGTTTAAAATATATATTCAGTTAAATACAATACAAAATGTTTTCTGCGTTATGTCATCTATATGGGTTTGATCTTAAAATGTAGTCCGATTAAGGAGAATACCAGGCACTTAAGATCCTGTACCAAGTAATAGAAACACCGTAAGCCTTCTGGGTCCTTTGACCGGTTGACATCCACCAACGATCCGGTCTTTGAGGTAGTAAAGGAGATATGCTCGTCCCCAATAACAATTTCTAGTTCCTGTTCAAATTATTAGTTATTGATTAATTACTCAATGTTTTGAACGAGCGTAAGTTAACAGTATTACCTGCCGGCCCACGCGATCTGGTGGTGGCCACGGCAAATCGTCTTCTTGCATTATTTCAGAGTCAATGATAATACGTTTAAGCTCCTCCATCACAGATTGATGCACAAATGCCTCTTTACGGATCATCGTGTCGTTTTTATAGTTGGAATTGTTAGCGTAGCGCAGTTTTCCATCTGGCCTGAACTCGAACTCCAGAAATTCATGTCCGAACTTTCCTTTATGGCCAACATAATATCGTAGATAAAAGTCTTCCGTTGACATTGTTGTGTATTCTGTGATATTAAGACAGGTAGCTTATTTTCAACGTTTATTTTTATTTAACTTTGTAAAATCTACTTTCTTTTCGGCATTTATTCCCACTCACAACGTTTTAGCTTCCTTAGGGTTGTTGTATTCCGGCTATCGATACATTTCTTTCGATATATGAGTAGTTTGTACCACCTTTGATTACTTGCGATAACCTGCGTAGCAATGTGAATGGCAAGTTGCCAGCAAGTTTTGGCGAACCTTAGTTAAATTTGTGTTAAAATGTAAATTTATTTACTTTACTTGAACAATTTGCGGCGTAGGTGTGAGCAGTGAGTGTGATAAATTAAAACTAAACTATATGTATTATATTAGTTGTAGTTAATAACAGGACAACATTGTATATAATTTGCAACATAGTAGTTATGTGGCTATGTTGTCGTTGTTGTTTGGCTTGGACCTGACTTTGGATGCTGGGACGCCATGTAATTGCGTCGCAAAAATCTCAGCTTTATTGATACCACGCGCGGTTTAGGGTGGTTTGCATCACCACCTCATTAGAGACGTTGCTACAGCAGCGTTGCAAGGATCTCGGTCAAAGTAATTTTACAAAAACAAAAGCGTTGTTCATTTAAAAGAGCGTCTCTGAGAGCGTAGCGTCCATATGATATGTGTTGTTACCAGATAACATAACGAAAGTGCAAGGATTTCGAGGCGCCTGCGCGTGAAATGGCGGGAAATCAACAAGCATTGCAAGCACGTGTGCCGATGTCTGTGGCTATCCTGACTGTTGTCCTTCGGGCCAGTCCCAAATGTCGGTCGTGCAACAAAGTTGCTCTCGGTGCCGGTCCTATTCTCTCTTACTCAGTTGCTTCGTTAACTTCGGGGGTAGTTTGTTTTGACTGCCGCAACAAAATCGATGACATTGAGTGCAACATTGTTGCTGTCTCTCCAGCAACGTAATTGAGGAAATGTTGCATCCTTGTTCGCATACCGATGAGATTCTGCCGCCGACTGGTCACTTGATATTCCCCAGTAATGCACGACTTGTATATTACGTCATTCTATTGACAACACAAACATAAACATATCCTGTGTAAAGAACAGATAGAACTAACGGTAGCGTAGAAAAAGTGGATAAAACATGAGAGTCACTATTGCGATTTTAATGTTGAAAATATCCATAGTTACATAGATAAATGTTGATATTTTATTACTTGGGTATTATTAATGCGCGTTCTTTTAAAATATCATTTATTTTATTTCCTAGAAACTAGCTTTTTTTGTACCTATCTTGTTAGAAGTTGTCATCACTGTTTGCCAACTGTGCAATTTGCTCTCTGCAAATTTCGCCGGTTCCCGCTGCTTCTGCTGTGGTTGACGCTGCGTCGCTGCCTGCTGCGACGCTTACAACTTTGTTAACTTCGGGACTTTGGTGTATGCAGTCGGTATTGAGGACAGTAACCGGGACGAAGTTACTTTGTTGCGCATTAATTGATTTTTTCGGGCTCTTGAAATTTGTACGTTTATTTTTTCTTCATAAGAAAAGTAATTTAACAGCTTTAAATAACTTTTTAAAGCTTAGCATAATTCAACTTTCACTTATCAATTTCTTAATACTTAGATTTTAGATATAGAAAAGGAGTTTTGCTTGTGTGTAGCGCTTTAATGGGAATTACTTTTAAGGTGAAGGTGTTATTTAAAACTTAATGAATGAAAATTAAAAATGCTTTTCTTAAGCTAAGTTATGATTTGAAATGAAACATTTAATAGAAACATCCCTGGCCATCTCTTAACTAAGCTTTTAATTAAATTAGTTTTTTTTCAATGTAATGCATATATAATCAATATTTAGAAAACCTCAAACTAATATAATATGTATCTATTTTTTTACTTTCTTTGCAGACAATGAAGAATCTCAAAAGTTTTTGATAACATTTTTACTGGAAAAGCATTTTGAATCGTCAGTTATATTCCACTATGGATACATGAATTGCAGTTTCGCACGAACTGGAAAGCGTAGAAAGTAACGGGAAAGTCAAAGGTTACGAGCATTGGGTGGGGAAGAAAAGTCAATCATGTCAACGAACCCTAACCAGCAACAACACGAGCTGCAGCAGCAGCATTTACATCAACAACATGCAACAGCAACGGCAGCAGAAGCAGCAGCAGCAGCAGCAGTTACAACGACGGCAGGCGCATGTCATCGAGAGAGAGACAGAGACAACAACAAAAGAAGCAGCAGCAACAGCAGTAACAGCTGCGGCGTTGTAGTCTGCAACTCGCAGAGAAACTTCCTTGAGTTTCTGTGCATATGCGTCACTTGTTTGGCATGCTATTACAATAGCACTCAATGCGGTTTGGTGTTTGACGACATCAGCGCAATAAGGGATAACAAGGATTTGCGACCAAGCACTCCGTTGCAAAATGTGTTCCTTAACGATTTCTGGGGAACCCCGATGCGCAAGGAGCAGTCACACAAATCGTATAGGCCGTTAACCGTGCTGACGTTTCGCTTTAACTACTTGCTGCACGCCTTGGAGCCCTTCGGTTATCATTTCGTGAATGTCCTGCTTCACATTGTTGTTTGCCTGTTGTGGCGTCGTGTTTGCCGCCTTCTGTTTCGTCAATGTGCAGCTTTAAGTAATGACGACACATGCGCTTTCATTGCCACTCTCCTTTTCGCCGTACACCCGGTGCATACCGAGGCCGTTACTGGCATTGTCGGACGCGCTGAATTGCTCTCTTCAATATGTTATTTGGGTGCATTTCTCAGCTATGCGCATGCAACGAAAGGTTCAGCTCGTCGCACAAGCTGGTCCACGTTGTACTTGGGCTTTAGTAGTTGCCTGCTTGCGTCCATGTTGTGCAAGGAGCAGGGCATCACGGTTGCTGGAGTTTGTGCCGTTTACGAAGTTTTTGTGGTGCAACAGCTGCGTCCCAAGGATCTATGTCACTTTGTGCTGCGGCTCTTTGAAGAGCAATCACCCAATAAAATGCCAATGAACAACTCTCGACGCTGGTCGTCGACACTCTGGATGCGGCTTGCGTTTTTGGTCTGTATCACCATTGCTCTGCTTGTTGGCAGAGTCTACGTGATGGGTTCCCAGTTGCCAATCTTTACACGTTTTGATAATCCCGCTTCTGCCGCCGATTCGCCTGTACGGCAGCTCACCTATGGCTACCTCATATACCTCAACTGCTGGCTGTTGTTGTGTCCATCGCTACTCTGCTGTGATTGGACAATGGGTGAGTTCTTAAGCTTATTTTTTGTGATATTTCCTTTCATGTCATTAAATAATTTGTAGGTACCGTACCTCTGCTCGAAGGATTAACGGACTCACGGAACGTGGCTACAATTTTAACTTTCTTGGGACTAAGTGCATTGGTAGGAAAAGCTTGCCTGACCCGCAACCTGCCACAATCACGTATGCTGCTGATGTGTATTGGTTGGCTGGTGCTTCCCTTTTTGCCCGCTTCGAATCTCTTCTTCCCAGTAGGATTTGTGGTGGCTGAACGTATTCTGTACATGCCTTCGATGGGCTATTGCTTACTAGTTGCCTACGGCTATCAACAGATGAGAAGTCGGTGGAGTCCCCGTTGGGGTCGTGTTACACAGGTCGCACTTGTGGCATTGCTACTGTCGCACGTTCTAAAGACACAACAGCGCAACTGGGACTGGCACACTGAGTACTCGCTATTCATGTCAGGTGTGCATGTCAACCAGCGCAATGCCAAACTTTACAATAACGTGGGTCATGCCTTGGAGAATGAAGGTCAGTACGAAGATGCTCTGCTCTACTTCCAGCAGGCCGTGCACATCCAAGCTGATGACATTGGCGCTCACATAAACGTTGGTCGGACATATAACAATCTTAAGCGGTATGCGGAAGCGGAACAGGCTTACATGCGCGCCAAGGCACTCTTCCCACAGGCCAAGCCGGGCGTCAGCTACCATGCCCGAATAGCACCAAATCACCTCAACGTGTTCATTAATCTAGCTAACCTCATAGCTAAGAACCAAACCCGGTTGGAAGAAGCTGATTTTCTCTATCGCCAGGCCATTAGCATGCGCAGTGATTACGTGCAGGTGCGTCTAATAACTTGAATCTCATAAGGATTATATCAAAGTATTTTGTAAATTTTATTTAAGGCCTACATAAACCGAGGCGATATATTGATGAAACTCAACCGAACCGCTCAGGCGCAAGAGGTGTACGAGCAGGCACTGTTGTATGACAGCGAAAACGCAGACATATATTACAATTTGGGAGTTGTGTTCTTGGAGCAAGGAAAGAGCCAGCAGGCGCATGTGTATTTCAACAAGGCCATCGAACTGTATCCGGAGCACGAGCAGGCACTGTTGAACTCAGCAATCCTGCTGCAGGAACTTGGTGGTGAGGATGCACGACAAATATCACGTGCCCGCCTTTTTCAAGTGCTCACCAAGGATGCGAACAACGAGAAGGTGTACTTCAATCTAGGAATGTTGGCTATGGACGAGTCCAGTTTTGACGAGGCTGAGCAATATTTCAAGCGCGCAATTCATCTAAAATCCGACTTTCGAAGTGCTCTCTTCAATCTGGCCCTCCTCCTGGCGGACAGCAAACGACCACTTGATGCTGTACCCTTTTTACATCAGTTGATACGCTTTTATCCTTCACATGTTAAGGGCCTTATATTGTTGGGTGACATCTACATTAATCACATGAAGGATTTGGATGCAGCCGAGAAGTGTTACCGTAGCATACTAACACATGATCCACACAACACCCAAGGCATGCACAATCTGTGTGTTGTATTCGTGGAACGAAAATGGCTAGCCAAGGCTGCTGCCTGCCTCCAATTCGCCCAACATTTAGCACCTACTGAAGACTATATAGGACGTCATTTTCAAATTGTGATATCACGTCTGCAAAAAATTAACAAGTTACCTGATAACTCACCTGAGCGACAGTTGGCATACCAGGACTACGATCCACTCGAGTTTAAACTGCCCGGAGATCGAGCCAAACTCAAGTCACGCTCTCGTTCATAGCAACTCCAGTCCAATGTTTACAAGTAAATTTAAGATAATGTATATCTTCTTTAAGTGTATTTTTGGTACACTTCCATAAGGGACGACGTGCACCCACTCAGTTAATAACAAAGTACGTAATCCCAACCTGATCTTGTTTTGTAAATATATTCCATTGTTTTATTAATATTAATTTAACTACCGACATTTGTACTTATTGTATACAAGTAAAATTGTACTTAACAGCATTTAATAAAAATAAATGCACTTCATGTGCACTACGACCACTCAAATAATATAGTTTTATTTTAATAAAAATGCAATTTGAAATTTATCAATCAATGGCCGAGATTGGTAAATTTCAAATTGCAATTCAAATTCCCAACGGTCGCTGAAAAGTATGCAGCTACTTTCTATGCATTCTGTTCGCCTGGTGCTTCAAAATTTTACTGGTTCCTAAAATGTTGGTTTAGAACTGGAACGAGGAAGTTGTTGTTGCTTTTACCAAAAGTTTAAAGTTGCCGTCCATCTGATGAGTAAAAATTCAATTCAAATTTCAACGGTCACCCAAGCGTGTACAGATACATAATCTTAGCTACAAAGCTGCGGTTCTTATTTATTTTTCTTTTCAGATGTCCTTTAAAAAATAAAATAATCTGTTTAGAAAAGTGTTAATATAAAAGAGGACTTGTTGTTGGGAAATGGGTTTTAAGCAGACTCTTTATTTGAAGTTATGTTTGGAGCTCTGATATTGTACACAAAGACAGTTTGAAAACCTGAATAAGATTTATTTTTTAATTAGACGTACACACAGATTGAAAAATGTTTGACTCCAATTCGAACTTAACATAGTTTACACACTTGCTAAAATAATATTTATAGTTGATTGTTGTTTTATTATTATTATTTGTTTTATTTTTATTATATTATGAGCTCAGCACAAATAGTAATGCTCATAGTTGATATAAGTTCATTAAATTAGTTATAAATACAGATGTATAAATATTCGATTATGAGCAGTTTGCAATCTAACCAATTTCTATATTCGTTATATAATTTATAGATTTTAATTTTCTTGCTTTTGATTTTTAAGGAATCGTTGAGAATTTCTCCTCATTTCACTTAATATTTGTTTACAAAATCGGTGAGCACATTTTTGATCTCTGTTGCACACTTATACAATTTAATTCGTATTTTACAATAAATATAAACATATATACTAATCGAATAGAATTAGCACACAAAGTGACTAGAATTTTAGACTATATATATAAATATTCTACACGTTCAGATGTCTTGGTTATATTTAGTCATTTAATGTACATTTGAAGGCAACAAATGTGTGATGAAAAAAAAACCCTAAATAATCTCTTTACATTGGTAGACATCAAAATGTCCTGTAACCTGGTTGGACGATGTCTACAATTGGGATAGTCAACATTTATCAATAATCTGCCTTGGCTTTATTTTCCGGATAAAGTTATGAACTCTAAAATATGTTCACTAATCAGCTAACAGATCGATTAATTCTGAAGTTTTCTGTTTGCTTATTTAAGTCCTCAAGTAGTTATCGATAGTTGAATACAGATTGTTACGAAGTTATAAATTGAAGTATCGATAACATCGTATTTTGTTTGAGACACCAAAATTGAGATTTGATCCTGCATAGAATATATCGAATCTTTTAACTGTCGAAATGAGATTTTATTAGGGACTAAAATGTGATGCTGCCTTTGATATTTACTATAAATAGTTATAATAAATTACCCCTTATATCCAAATGATTCTATTAAACAAAATGGCGCACCTAGAATATTAGAGTTCCTGATATTTGCTGAAACTATTCATATTCTTAGACATGGTATGTGCATACGAGACTTATAATTGGGCTACTTAACTTACGTACTAGACGACTGCTTAGATTTTAGTTAGGATTATAGCTCGAAGGACGAGTAGCCTGTGTTCTCCAGCTGCATGTCGTGTAAATAAGGCAACCGTAATAATTGGGAGGATTACTGGCAACCAATCCAAGGAGAAAAAGGACTTGGCTCACTCGCAGGCGATTTTCCCATCAAAGCTGCTCAGCGCTATGGCAAACGCCTGCATGGCACACAGCGGATAACGATAGTCCATGGTGAAGACATCTTCAGACGTGCGACCAAACTGCATGACTATGTATTCAGGATCGGAGTCATGGACCAACTGAAAGTTCTTAACAGACGCTTGCGTAACGCGGCCATGAAAGTTCAACACATAGGATTGTGTCTCGTCGTTCCAGACGGGTGTCTTGTTGTGCAGCTCCACAATGTTGTCCATGTTCTGAGTGCCAGGAAGATGGTAGAGTAGAGAGTTAAGAAAGAGTGAAGTAATTTTAACAACTCACCTTCATCTTCCACAAGTCGAGGATTCCTTGTTGCTTGGGATCTGCTGAGCTTATCTTGACGCGTTGATCGTCCTCAGTCATGCCCGGCAGTATCACAGTCATGTTCCGCGGTCCCTTAAAGCCCAGTATATTGGTGTCCTTTAAAGAAATTCATAGCTGGTTCATAGCTGGAACGCTGAATTGATTTTTGGATACTCACGTAGATGATAACTGCCAGGTCTAGTCGTGGACTCTCCATGCTCTCCTTGTTGCCGTTATCGAATACCGTAAAGGACGTGCCAAACACGTTGGACCGCAGTTTGCCGCAGAAGCCATCAGCATTGCGTGACAGATCTGTGGGATCGCAGCTGACGATGTAATTGGATGTTTTGCTCTTCTTTCGTTTGCGTCCTGCAAAGAAAAGGATATAAGCAAAGGAAAGGATATAAACCGTCTATGTTACCTCCCAACAGAAAGATCTTCTTGCCATAGTCACGCTCCAAGTGTAGGTAGTAGATGGGAAAGAGTCCTCGATCCATGCCCTTCCGATCACGGGTGATGCGACATTTGTAGAGCACGCCCTGCGGAGCTGGTTGCATGACGAACTGATCGATGTTTCCGATAACGTCTCCCTCGGACTCTCCGCTGCCACCCAGACTGCCGCTGCCGTTTGTTGCACCGTTGCTGCCTTCCAGCGTGGAGACTTCTTTAAAGGGCGATGCAATGCCCGCAGGACGCACTGGCGCCGCGCCTGATATGTTTCGATTGGCATAGTCATCCTCATCCAGAGTGTCATTAAAGGATTGCTGGCCCAAGCGCGACATGGATTTGGCACTTAGTGGCAGCTGTTGCTCCACAACTGTTACTGGACTGCTCTCCTCATCCTCCAGCTCTTGCGAGGAGATCTCCTCAATCAAGTCTGTCAATCGGGATGAGGTTAAGTGCATTAATGCCACTGAGCTGAACTGAAAACCTCAACTGTCAGGGTTGCCACCTACCTTCCTGGTTGATTGTGCTTAAGCTTCGCATGTTGTTCGAGTTGTGGCGACTAGAGTTCATGCTAGTTGCGAGGAGCGCACTGCTGCTGTGGTTGCCCAGTATCTGATCTGGATTTTGTGGTGAGCTTATAAACTGCATTGGTCCATCGTAGGCGTGCAGCTCGCGGCTGTTTCCTCTCATTCCGGACATTGGCCGGTTGATCTGCAGGTCACTCGCCTGGACCATTCCCGGCGAGGCGCGCTTCTGCCTGATGTATGCGTCCATCAGTTGGCGCTGCAACAACATAAACATTCGGCATTTGTTAACTAATTTGTATGGCTTTAGCTTGTTTTTGAAACTTATAAGTGAACTCGAAATAATTCAAAATAATTAATCAAATATGATTAATTTTCAAATAATGAAAACAACACGTATTTATTTATTTTTTATTTATTTATATATGTACATGTATATATATTTTACTATTCTACATGTGTATTAATACATTTACACATGTGTATTAATACATTTATATACACATTCATGAATTCGTATTCGAGCACTTAAAAAATAATCTTTTCATTAAATGAATTGGCGATTACTTGAATTCAAATATTTCTATTCAATAACAAAATTAAGCACCAACGCGATAAGAAAGAAAACACTTTCAAATCTTTATGACGACAGGTACAAACACTCACGTACGGCAACGACACACGCACACACACACACACAGACACTCGGGTACAAGTTCATGTGCTACACGCATTCAAATTAATATGAATTAAAACAAAAGCACGTGAGTTTTGAATGGATTACATATTAGTAATGGGTTTCTTATCGACAGCAGTGCTTTGCTAGATTACAGCATTAACTTAATATTTATTTATAGACTAACGGCGACTAACTGTTTCCTCCTCACGCTTAACCTCTTTGATATAAAAAGAAAGCATGTCGCTTCGTCAAGTGGGCTTTGGTCTCCAATTGGTGCGAAGGGGAAAGCTATGCAAACTTCCTTGCAGCTAAATGACAAGCGAGTGTAAGCATGCATAGACGATAAGTACACATACATATGTGCGTGTATGTGTGTATGAGGTGATCGCTGAACATTACATTAACACAGGTCCAGTTGAGCAACGAAATTGAAAGTAATTTAAAGTACATTACAAAGTACAACAACAAGAAAGAATAAAATGTTAATATGTTATTTATTACCACATATTTTATGAGTCGCTGTAAAGTTAACTTTGCTTACAAATTGAATAACTTTACGCTTTTCCCTTTGATCTCATTGATCCACTCAAGTACAAACACATTTGTTAGCTTCTAAAAACTGTTAAATTAAATAAGCGCAACTGCTTAGTCTATCCAAAGCAACTTATCTAGTCACCATCTTGAAAAGGACATGGGGCAGTAGCTTTTCTATTAATTTTAATAAATGTATTTTCAAAAACGTATAAATTCCTTCCCTCAAGAATAGTTGCTGAAAGTTAAATGTCAACATGCAAATGCTACTGGGAATAAATATTGCATCGTTGCACGACTTTCCATTAAACAAATTTTAATTACTATATATTAAAAGTATAATTATAATTAAGTATAATTATAAAAGAAATAAGAGCACTTCAGCCAACTTTACTCGACTATGAAATATCTCAAGTTCAGGACACATCCACAATGGAATTGCAATTAGTATTGCTCTATGTGTGTGTATGTCAATGCATATTTACTCGCACTTACACACACACACACAACTTATTAAATACGCGCTGGGTGCAACAGCTGAGCGGATGCACTGCTTACACTTAGAAGGAAACGTAGCTTGAGAATTTATTATCTGCTTGAAAGAAAAGTTTCCAGCAATGATCAAGGACATAATAATTTCATAAGGACAGAAATGATTTTCTTCGTTTAAACTTTTGCAAACTTTAGAATTCCCCTAAATATCTTTTGACTTAAAAATAGTAAATCTTCAAGAGCAACATTTTTTCTGTTCCCTCTAGTAGATGACTGATTGTGTGGGGGCCCTTGTAATGACTGATACGTGAGCGAGCACAAGTGCATAGATGATTATTTTTATTGTTAACTAAGTCGTAAAAATAAAAATATATATAAATATAAAATATGTAGATAAATACAGCGAGGTTTCAATTTGCGAATACTTAAAGTTGCTTCCCACATTATAATTGCCCGACAATTTTGTACTATAATCATTAATTTGCTATAATTTGCATAAAAAGTACAAGGCAACATCTGTGTGTGTTTGTGTCTAGGCTAAGTTACAATTCGCGTTCTGTGTTGTTTGCCCGCATTTGCATAATTCGATTTATTTTAATTTAAATAAGTAGTTTTATAAATAAAATTTATAAAGTAGAAGCGACTACAGACGAGAGATCAACAGATATAACAACAAGAACCTGTATTTTCTAAGGTGCAACGCCCGCTATTGAGAACCCGTTATATATTGTTCTTCCTATGTGGTTCGTTAAGCAAAGACAGCAACCATTGTGTTTGAGCTGCTTTGGTCAAGAGAAAACAATGTTTTTTTTTTTCGCACTATATTGGTAGACAGATTTGGTTGATTAAATGAGTAAGTTAAATATAATAAATTGAAATAAATGATTTAAATTGTTTATAAATAAATTCAGGACTTGAAAGTTGCGAGTAGCAGAAAAATCTTCATCCCCTGCGGTTGTAACAATGTTTTTACTTATGGCATTTGGTATGCGTTTTGTACGCAAATTCCTTCATAAAGACTGACAGCCACAAATTGATGGTATCCCTCATCCCAATCCCCTAGTTCAATGCGTGATGTGCAATAGCTATCAAGTCCCGGACTTTTAATCCATGTGCGGCAGTCAGTTACAGCACGAGTTGCAGATTCGGTTTGGGCGCTCGGGTGGCACATGGGGGCATCGCACAGTTGCATCATCAGCAAGCTCTGACGACGCGCTCTGAGAGCCGAACCTTGCCCATTTGCCTGGGGCTATTCGGTGGTACGGAATCAAATGACATGACATGACATGTCATGTCGTGACATGACATGAAATGACGGCGGGTGTAACCCCGTTAATGGCAATGATTTTAATGAAAGATAAAACAAACATTTCAATTTCAAGTTCAAAAGTGTTTTATTCAATTGCCTCTCTTTAAAGTGCCTGGAATACGTACGTATATAGCTGAAATAGTGGAAATAGGGGAAATAGGGAAATGGGGGAAATGGAGAATCCTCTCCAGGCCAGGAATAAGTTGCTTCCGCAATGCCTTATCCTCCGAAGCATCCCGTTCAATTGGAAATAATTCACAGAACAATTTATCGACCAATTCTAAGTTCTAAAGGCTTTTTACGTATTTTTCATTTTCATTTCATTTTCATTTTCCGGCGGAAAGAAAATTCAATTTTGTGGAAATTTCAAATTCCTTTTTCCGGACAAGCCAAGTGGACAGCGACGGGCTACAAACAACAAGGAACAAGAAAACACAGAGAAGGAAAACATCTTCCTTTGGCTTAAGATGCTAAGAGAAATACGTTTATTGGATGAAGTAAATATCAAGTAGAGGATTGGATCTAGAGGAGATTAACATTGCTTAGGATGCTCTCGACGGTGGCGTTGTGCGTGTGCTGCTTGGACTGGCACTGCAGCTGAAAGAACTGGGGTAGGTCCTGCTCTGACTCAAAGGCGCTCGTCTTGTTGGAGGGCAGCCAAAGGTCCATGCGGTCGTAGACGACACCGTCGGGACCCTGCTTGAGGAACCAGTTAATCGAGTCCCGGTCCTTGATGTCCGACCCCCAGAGCAGCATAAGTGGCAGCTGTGACTTGGTTCGCTGCACCAGCCCGGGATCGGCCTTAATGAACACAGCGTTGGGCACAATGCCCGCCAGATCCACGGCCTGGGCAAAGTTGATGCTCTGCTCCACAGTGCTGGTCCGGGGATCGACGAAGGCATTCTCCTTGCTGCTGGTCAGGAAGAGAACTGGATACATATTCTGCTTGAAACGCAGCAGTGTGCACAGATCCGCATCGAAGCTCTTCAGAATGTTGAGCCTGCCGCAGCCATAACGCTGCACCACGTCTAGGATGCGGTCCGCGAACAGGTTCTTGTCGATGGTCTGGATGCTCTCGAAGTGGCCATCGGATTTGAGCTGGGGCCATTTGACTTCAATGTCGAATCCAACGGTTTGGTTCACGTTCTCGAAGAACTCCTGCAGCGTTGGGAAGAGGCGTTGTTCCACCTGCTCCACATTGCTGTGGGCCGGGTACTCGATGATCTTGTTGCCCACCACTTGGTATGTCTTCAGTTGTTTCAGCTGCTCGTAGGTAATATCCTTGATGAGCACCTCGGTTAGGTCGTTGCGACTGGTCGGGGTCTTTGAGTGAATGCAGACACGTATGGAGTAGTCATGGTGGATGATGGGCACAAGATCGCTGGTCAGATGCACATCGAACTCGACTAGATCGGCACCCAGCTCCCCAGCTGCTATCATGGAGCCTAACGTGTTCTCAGTGAGTGGCGCTGCCGCCGTCGATGTCAGCGACAGACTCTTCCCTAGTCCACGGTGTCCGATCTCCAGCCCGGTCCAATTGGATCTCCAGTAGCTGACGAAACTCGTGCGAAAATCTGTGCTTCCATTCGTCATGCTACGCACGACCAGATACTGCAGATTCAGGTCACCCACGACACGCTGCCAGGTCGGGGATATGAGCTGCAGGTTGATCTCCCCCTCGCTGCCTGTGAGTTGCTCCGGTCGCAGAAGGGCATAGCCGAGGAGGCGCACCATGTCCTCCTGTTCACTGTAAACCTCCAACTGGTAAGCTACGGTTTCCAGCTGCTCGAGCGTAATGTGGAACATGAGCAGATCCTTGTCCTGACTGTAGGGCACTCCATACTCCGGCTGGGACTTGAGTCTGCTGTCGCTGTAGATCATCCGCACGTACTCCACGTTCGCGGATGCGGAGCTTATAATCGGCGACAGGGTAACTGGATGCACTGGCTGCAAGCGCAGACGCAGAGGCGGCTCTTTCGCCGGAGTTTTCTCGTTAAGACGTAATGCGTCGCGGAACACCTTGAGTTGGAGAATACATCCGGACTTCTGCAGCCAACCGCGGGCTAGCTGCCTCTCCCCCGCGTTGATGCCCAAGACGTCGGAGCGGTTGCCGTTGTGTTTGGTTGTGTTGAACGAGTGCGGCAGGACATGCGACTCCCAACGACGGATTTGCACACCTCCAGAGCGTCCCACGGCCGCAACGAAGTACCGATACTCCACGCTGCTGTTTTGCGGCACGAGCACCGATCCCGTCCAAACATTATGTAGATTCGTGCGATTTAGAAGAACGGCTCGATCCGCGTTCCAGCGACCCAAGGTCGCCAGATTGCCGACCAGTGCGGGACGCTCATGGAGGGCCAGTTGATCCTGCGTCTGCAGGGTCAGTGTGAAATTGAAGGTGAGCGGCGAGTCTCGCTTGAGGGGCACATAGCGTCGGGCAGCAAAGTATTTCTCGTAGTAAGAGTCGCTGTCGCAGTGGGCCGCCTCTGGCAGCAGGCACAGGGCGCTCAGGCAGGCAACTGCCAGCGTCACGTATATATTACACATGGACATGAATGCCAGGAAACTGGAATCTGTAACCTGTAACCTGGTAGCTCGGAACTAGGAACTGGAAGCCGATTTGTGGCTGCGGTCTGAACTCGATAGCAAGCGCGTCGCGACTGTTGCCTGAGCTGGCAGCAGTGGCAGTGCTTTTAAGTACTTGGACGTTCTCTGGCCCGCTCTTATCACAAGGGTGCTCGAGAGCTTTACGACATCTTGTGGGCTTCCGAGTGAAGGCGATAAGTGCTACTCCGGTCAGCGGTCAGCGCAGAGCGCTATCGGCTGAGTACGAATTGTAAACTGAACGGCTGAGCTCGAGTGGTGCTTGCAGTGCAGCCGCACGTGTCGGCCCGGGCACAGATATAGCCACAGATACAGATGCAGATACAAATAGAGATACAGATACAGATATAGCCACAGATACAGATGCAGATACAGATAGAGATAGAGATACAGATAGAGATAGAGATACAGATACAGATACAGATACAGCTACAGATGCAGATACAGATACAAATACAGATACAGATAGAGATACAGATATAGATACAAATAGAGATACAGATACAAATAGAGATACAGATACAAATAGAGATACAAATACAAATAGAGATACAAACACAAATAGAGATACAGATACAGATACAGGTACAAGTGCGCCCTGACAGATATATAGACCCATCGACGCTCCCCTTCGACGTCATCGGTGGGGTTAGGCCCGCAAGTCTAATACGACGCAAAGTTTAATGAATTTGTTTTTGATTTTAAGCGCTGCGCAAAAGCGTCGCCTTGATGCGGCTTTGATGCGGGCTGGTGTGTGGGTGCGGGTTCGGTTCTGCCGCCCTCCTCCGCAGACAGCACATGGGTAACTATGAGCGACTGTTCTCCATACCTGCTTGTCCACACACACACACACACACACAGCCATACACATGGGGCCAGACCCCCCGTCATTTCTAGTATTCAAATGGCGAAAGTTTGCCGGAGGCCGTGTAATTTATCTGCAATTACCCATTTTGTAACATTTCATTCGGGTGTCGTTTGTGGGAACTGATTTTTAAATAAGTCATCGCCGAGAGTCTAGAATCTACAAGCGATAGGGAAAGTTAGAAAAAAACTCGACGAAAAGCCAGTATCATGGGTCAAAAGTGATCCAAGCAAGAAGAACAATGAAAGATCATTTTAAGCTAAGAGAAAATACAGGTTTTAATGGGTACAACAATATAAGAAAGTAGGCAAAAATAGTTAAAAAAAATTCCATAAAATAATAATAATAAAAAAATAATCATAATTTCAATGGTTTCGGCAATAGAATTGAGGCCAAGAGGTGGGAAAGACTTTCAGTAGCCAGGGACAACATAGGTTGCCTCTGCAGTAGCTGCCAAACTTGGGTACATTTATGCACTGGTACAAGTATATCACATTTATTATAAATATACAAGTATAATTTATAATTCATTAAATAATAAATAATAATAAGAAAATAATAAATTTATAAATAAAACAAAATTTGTTGTAGCTATAGAGACGAGAATATCACAGGTTAATTTATTTCAACCAAATAATACGGGGACACATAGATAAGCAAAATGGTAGCAATCCTACGGCCAATAGATGACCTCTGTCAAAAGGTGAATTCTCTTTGAGGTGAAAAGAGAAGAAAAACACTTTACACCCATTAAAACAGAGATACGAACGAGAAAATAAAATGTATGGCAAATTTGGTACAAATTTTATAGAGAAAGTGAACCCCAAAGGTGGTAGATAAAAATACTAGAAAGTGGGTAAGCAACAAAAACAAGAGAAAAGAAATATTTAATCATAGACACGAACCAGTGGTGAAAAAGGTACCAAGTGTTCGGCTTTTGATTTTTAAAGTAATTCCATTCGAAATTTTAAAGCATTTAGAAGGGAAAAGTTGGGTACATGGGTACATTGGGTACATTGGGTACACGTTTGAGAGGTGAAAGGCAAAAGGGCAAATGGGGTACATTCAGAAAGAGAAACTAAAGCAGAAGCAATCCTTGATTTATTTGAGGAGTCTTTGAGCTGCAATCGCAACCAAAACAGAAAAGAAACAGGTCAAATAGTAAAATGGATAAGGATCTCCGCAATGTTGGAAGGGTGCACCTTGGAGCACATAAAGATAAAGCAATAAAAAAATAATGAACTGGAACAAAAGCCAGAGTAAGCATAATTTTTAGTGTTTGTTGAGTCACGGATAATAGGAGCCCGCCTTGGGTACACGTACAATCGGGTGTGAAGGACTTTATGATTGAGATAACCCCATGAGGTGTAGCATATTTGATGGGGGCTATTAAAGCCAATGTGGTACATAAATTCGTACAGAAGTAACCAAAATTAATGGTGGAGCATGCAAAGTGCAGTGCAATGCTTCCTCTTCTCCTCCTGCCACATCCTTTGAAGGCAGGAGGCAAACGCGTGGAGCGTTTATTTTAATTTGGACAGACAAATTTGCGTAAAATTAAAGTGCGTTACATTGTGGCCATAAAGGCACGTGTAATGCACACCGCACATGTGTGTGTGTGTGTGTGAGGTGAATAAAATGATTACTCATACGCCGCATGGCACAACAAAGTTTCAAAAATCAGCAGCTCTAACAGGCAACAATACAAGCCCGAGATGTTTTGGTATTGTTTTCCTTGCGGATGTGCGGAGCACAATTTATAAAAAAAAAGAAGTGAAGGAGAGGGGAAGGGAAGAAAAGAGGATACAGTCAGGATACGTGCCTTTCGCCTGTCGTGTTTTTCTGTTGCTGCTGCTCTGTTGCTGTTTTTGTGCTTTAATCACTGCGGATTAGGGATTATGTTTTTATGCTACGTAGGGCAAAGTGTGTAGCCGACAATAAATGTTCGTATGTCCTCGAACGGGATACACACAGGAGTCGAACATAACATATTCAATATATTTGCAATTTAAATCAAATCTGACGAAAACGTGAAAAAGGAAGGTTTTTTTATGATGCATAAAATCAAATAATCAATCGCCTGGAAAATCCTTATCGATCTGACAGGATAACGACAGGACAACGACACCAATCATTTTAGTACACCCACACACACACACACACACACAGGCTGAGTATAAAAGGTGCAACTATTAAAGGCTCTGCCTCTGGCTTGACCTTAAGAGCCCCGTCCAGATGCGTGCCAACGCTTCGTTTTTGTTCGGATGTTCATTTAGTTATCACTTCATTAGGCCATAAGCGCCAGACCACATTGTCCTGTCATGTCCTTTAGTATTATGCTAAGCGAGCGACATACCGGAGTGTGGCTATTTTTTTGACAGGTCCAAAAGCGAACTACTAGTTGACGAAGGTGACTAATTTTGCTAGTCAGCAACTTTAATAGAGCGCGCAGGACACATTGTGAACAAGGATGAGCGATATTTATATATTTTATATTCAATTTCCATTTTTAAATTGGTTAAATTTCAGCTAGATTTTAAAGATGCCAAGCAAAACTCTAAAGTTCAAATTTGTTACAAATAAAAAATTCCTTTTTTGTGCTCCTGTCGGTAGTTGGGTACCTGAGTTGAGTCCTTGGCTTTTGCGGCTTCCAAAGAATTTTTTGTGCTCGCTCGTGAGCAAAGCTTTGGAGTTTCTCGTATGGCAAGCCTTAGTCGTTTGAAATATTTAACTTAAATTGAAGATTACAGCATATCATGAAAATGGAAGACGCGGGCTTCACAAATATCTTGAAAGTGTTAAAAGGACGTTATCCGCCGGCTCCTTGGACTGAAATTAGCTGCTGCGCTCTTGAAGTGTCCTAAACGATCCAATTGCCTTCACACGCTTTGTATGCAAATTCTTAATAATAATAAACACAATAACAATAACAAAGGCCGCAGCGCCGTCAAGAGCATCAGAGGCAGCAGCAACGATCAAAAGGTGACACCGCAGCGGCTGCTGCAAGCGCCTGAAAGTATGCAATAAAATTTGACGAGTGTCGAGCGGCTGAGCACATGAGAAAAAAGGGCGAGACAAAGGACACAAAGGAAGGAGCACAGCTCCAGGGTAAATAGCTGCCATTGTTATGTTGACACAGGCCAACACAATCCCACTCACACACACACACACACACACACACACACACACACACACACACACACACACACACACACACACACACACACACAGACACACGGATGTGGCGGCATATAAAAGTGCGTGGGGTTGAACGCTTGTGCTGAATAACAAAAGGCATCCATGAGTTTCACTCGTTAGCAGGCAGTTTCTGGGCGAGAACTAGGCAACATGTTTGCTAACAAAGGTCAAACTTTGGCTTAACGTTTCCATCAGTGACAGGGCCGAAACTCTGGATGGTTGAATGAAGACCAAGTCAAACAGGAATGCGACCTTAACAGAACCTCTACCTTGGGTCACTCGGGCTCTGTGGCTGGTGTTCACCTGACTGTACCCACATCCGACACGCTGTTCATAAATATTTGTTTAAACTAAGCAAAAAGTTCGGGAGTGTATCCAATGCAGTCCATCACCCGGCTGGCCCCTGGTAGCCACACGCAGGACGAGCGCATTGTGCGGTTGCAGGACGCCATAGGTGCTGGTAATGTAAATATTTATACACTATGTCGACCCTATGATGGAGCGTGGAAAGTGGGGGTGAGGAGTGAGGGGGACAGTAGACAGGGAATTTAGAGGTGACGATAATTAACAGGATGAGGGCATGAGTTGGGTCTCGTTTAGGGCCAAGCAAATGGATTCTGAATGCACTGCGAAGGAACGTGGAAGTGTTTTCATTATGCAAAGCCCCACACATTCTCCTAAGCGCCAAATCAGTCTCTGCATAAATTACTCGTAAATTGGAATAGAGAAAAAAAACTAAGTGCTTCAAGTACCCTGCCCACAGTCTGCTAATAGATAAATGGAGGTCAGCAAGGCATAAAACGTGCTATAAAAGGTTTCCCTTTGCTCCAGTTAAGCATCAACTGTCCTTGTTCTGCTCTACAATGGGATCCATCGAAGGGGTTCCGGTCATGAAAACATTTATAGCTAAATAAAAAATTCAATTTTGATTTCACATTTGTAATTCATTCGAGGTACGTTTTTATATTCTCACAGCTAGTTCAATATTTCATACAATTACTGCAGTTCTCACCACTGCGACACCCGCCAACCATATTCATTCATTATTCATGCCCTCAGCACACAATTTAGAACTTTAAATAAATATCGCCAGAATTTGTATTTCACTGGGAAATATATGAACACACAGATCACAGATTTATACCATTGAACTATCCCTATCATCCCTATCCTGAGTCGTACACATTTGATAAATTGATAGGTTAGGGAAAGTTTTATACATTTATTCATGTTTACACAAAATAAATATAATATAAAAAGCATTAAAAATGCCAGTTTAGTTTTTCCATAAACTAACTATAGTTTGTGTATCAAAGAAAAATGCATTGCTCTGTCTGTCAGCGCTTTAAAGTGCACGACTTAAAGCTGAGTATTTTTCGAATAATCCCATTTTTAACAGAATTGATTGCTTTGTGGGCTGTTAAAGCACTGTTAAGTCAGTCAATCGAATGCAGTCAATGCAGCCAACCGTGTGCAGAGGCAACTTTCTATATGATGGGCTGTCTCTACATGTGTTTCGTTCCACTTTGTGTCCTGCTGCTGCTGCACACACCAACACATACGCCTTAACACACACACACACACACACACATTGCGCTAAGTAAGCTGTAAACTACTCGTCGATGAGCCACTCTTGGGATTAATGTTAAATGGCCTATTTCATTGTTCCCACGTTACACATCAGTAAAGCGAAAACTTTCGGATTTATCTTTCCTTTGTTTTCGGAGGTGAAAAGTATCATTGGAGCTTTAATTATAGCACGGACTTATTTATAGCAACTGCAACGCAGAGAGTTGTCTCTGTATCTGTAATTTTTTGTACAATAATTAAGGGTTAACCGAACAGGTTATAAATATTAACAGAATTAAACTTAGATAAATAATCATATTCATGTTTAATTTTTTTAATTAAATTATGCCATAAACTTGCTATAAACTTCCTATAAATTTGCCATAAACTCGCTATAAACTTCCTATAAATTTGCCATAGACTCGCTATAAACTTCCTATAAATTTGCCATAAACTTGCTATAAACTTCCTATAAATTTGTCATAAACTTTCTATAAACTTGCCATACACTTGCTATAACCTTCCTATAAACTTGCTATAAATTTCTTATAAACTTGCTATAAACATCCTATAAACTTGCTATTAACTTCCTAAAAACTTCCTATAAATCTATAAAAGAGCATGTCAAATTCGTAGCCCATAAGGTGATAAAAGAACAACTTGAAATTTCTGTATACCTTTATATATATATAAATAAAAAAAAAAAAAAAAAAAAAATTCGTGCCACTATCAGTTTACCCATATATATAAGTTGTCTTTGAGAGTGTTAAGGCTGTTCAATCCCTCTGTTAAGTCTGTATGTATTTTAAAAGTCTATATTTTAAATTTGTTAAATTTTTAATAAAATGAAGCGAGGCGACCATTTAATTTGTATTAAAGAAATGTGAGTTGAGGCAAAGAAAACTCACACTTGCAGGAAACACACTTTCTTAAACAATTTAACATTTTATGTGCTTTACATTTTCTGTTAAGCAATAAGTTTTTCTTCGGTATTCAGAGTCTTTGAAGCCACTAAGCAGATTTTGGGCCAATGGGTGAAGTTGAAGCTAAGAAAACTGAGAAAACAAGTTGAAAAACTTTGCAACAGGAAATTTCAAATTTTAAATAATTAATTTTGGGAAAATATGAATTTTCTAAGGAGTTTCTTTAATTTTATATAAGATTTGAGGTCACTTGTTTAAGAAAAGTTTCTCTGGGAGCTTTCAGTTTGCTCCTTCTTTTCTCTATCTCATCCTTGGACTAGAACATTTTAAAATTGAACGAATGAAAGGATTGCAATTGCGTTTCCTTTCGCCGCTCCCTCAAAGGCATTAAAGTGCCCGGAAATTGTACACAGAAAGCCATAAGGAGTGTGTACTTATCTATGACTGTGTGTGCGTGTGGGAGTGCATTTATGGTTTCACACACATTCACACAAATCCACACAAGCTTTATGCTTGCATTTAAAGGATATATTTTTGACTGGAAATTCGAAATTTGAAATTGGGAGGCAGTATTTATTTTTGCTGCATATATCTACAAGCTCATAAATTGCTATACGCAAGTGTGAGCTGCGAGAAGGATATATGTATGCGAGTGTCCTTATGTGTATTTACTGTGAGTCGAGCAACTCGAAAAGACACAAGGACTAACCTACAGCCCATCTATTTATCTTGACGGTAATTTGCGTAAAGGTCGCAAGGATAATGATTACTTTAGGCTTAATTATAAATTAGAACTATATTCATATGCGACTCGTCATCCTTCAGTGTACAAAAGGATTTATGGCAGTACGAATTTTGCATTTTGGGTAAGTCCTTCTTAATAAATAATACCATAAATCCTGTCTGACATTATCTCTGTCCTTGCCCTTCGACTGTCAAGCTGAGTTTATTGAAACTGAATGGGAATATCCTGGACATGACTTCGTCAGTCTTCCGATTAAATAATTACCTATGGCAAGTCCTTTCTGATAAGTGTTGCTGGAGTCCTGGCAGAGGCAAAAGCAGACTGTGACGAACAAACTAGAGGGTGTCCATAGGTAGAGCAGACTTTGTTTTTGAGTTGTGACCTTGAAGTGCTTAATATCCTGGCAGTGGTAGTTGTGTGTTTGATGGATGTAATCACCTGACATGTCAACATTTTAGAGATTATTTTTCATTTAATCCTCTTTGGAAAAGTTTTGTGGTTCCCAAAGAGCTTCTGGGCATTCCTGTTGCTTTTTCAGTCGGGCAGCTGGTCAAAAGAATCCTGTGGCCGTAGTTGGAAGCGAAGCTGAAGGAATGCACGGCCCTGGCAAGCATTCCTTACACATTTATAGGCAAGGATTTTCGCCGGCAGTAATCCCCTGTTATGACCATGATAAATGCCGGAACGAGCTGTGCGGGGAGCCGGAGTTCCATTGTGGACTTCCTCCTGGCCTCCAATGGCCAAAGATCGAATTTCGAAATGCGTTAATATTTTCTGTTTCCTGCTGTCAGCTGCCAGTGGAGCGATGCAATTTAATATTAGTGCAGCTCGGATTCCGGATGTGCCCAGGACGAAGGGTCCTCAGAGACTCTCGATTGCATAATAAGGCAGGACTCAGCACGGAACGCAACTCTGGCTACCCGAGAATGTGGCCCCGGGGCATGTTTATAATTTACGTGCCGCAATCTCGTCGATGGCAGCAAGGATATTGTGTGCTGCATGTTAATTTGAATCGACAAATTGACAATTAATTACATTGGCTGCGACAGGAATAGAGGCGAAGACAGGGAGCGGGGCGTGCACGGGGCAGTCGAAAAACTTGTTACAAATTCGCAAAGGACATCAAATGTTTCTAAGTTTGTTTGTTCTTTTTGCTGAATATTTAAAATGTCGTAACCAACGAATCCGACGACAAGTCCTTCAAGTGCCGTACTTGAGTGTCATAAACATTGCGCGGCAGCATAATCCTTACGGTGTCCTTGTCCTTGCCGCCGTAACGCCCCGTGCTGCCACCCACCAACCACCAGCCACCAGCCACCAGCCACCAGTCACGAGCCCCAAGTGCCCAGCCAGTGACAACTGTTGACAGTCCTGAATCTCTGCTCGCAGGCAAAAATTGTGTTTAATTATGTCTGTACAAATGTATAAGGACATTAAATAGCCGCCAGTTACAGCCCAGATGCGCTACAAGAATGACAAAACGACTCCTTAATCTGTAATTGCTTCTTATAAGGACTTTATTCCCAGCTTAGAACTGTAAATAAACTACCGAACCTTTATTTTGGGGTAATATCCTGGCAGACTTAAGTTCCCCAGCTAGAAAATACATTAAATCTTCCATCTTGTACCCGACATGTCCTGTGCTTACCCTTTATCCTTTATACAGGTAACAATCTGGGCTTTCCGAGAGGGGGGACGATGGATTCATTAAATCGAGGACAGAAACAAAGCTGAAAGCCTTGTCCTCAATGGACTATTTAGATAGGAACTTCAAAGGACATGCTTGCAGGACTCTGATAACTGTTTGTTTTGAATTGGGCATTAAAAGCATTCATTTTAAGGTAAGTTAAATGATTCATTGCTTCTAATGCCAAAAAAGTATTTGCTGTTTCGTCCTATTTCAATTTAAATTCAATTACGTTTCACATTAAAGAAAGGACATTCCTAAGGACGCTTGTGCTCCGCAAGATAAGGCTAACTGTTGCCCAACAATTTACTGGCCGGGCCGGGAACATTGAAGCTACACACCTCACGTGCTCACATCTGTACATACACACACCTGTCCATACACACACTAACACACACATACACATACACATACATACACTAACACATACGTAGAGAGAAAAAGTCGTCGCCTTGGCCTCACAAACGTCAGAAGAAAAGTTTTATCAATAAAAAAGCCGTTGAACGTTCGTTGCAGCAACGCGACTTTGTTTGTTCTTGCAACAATGTTGCAGTTGGGGCCATGCCCACTGGCAGCCCTCTTAAAGGCGGCCCTCGCTTAGGAGGACTCTTTGAAAAAGGGCAGCTTTTGATTTGCAGCATTTAAATTGCATTTGATGCGCAGTTTTATTTGCAGTTTACCGTTATTGCAGTTTGGCATGCGGTAAAAATTCATGGACGGCATAGCAGGGGAATTTCTGAAAATACACATAAACAATTGCCAGCTCCTGGATGTTGCAATGTGTGCGTGTGTGCGTGTGTGTGCATTGCACATCAATATCATATTGTGAATTGTTTTCAATCGACATTTGTGTCCTTGAACACACAAAGGTACCTTGTGTATCTTTCCTTTATTATTTTTTTCTCTTTTTCTACTCTCTTAGAATGTTGCCTGTGTGTGCATGTGTCTCTGTGTGTATGTGTGTGTGTGTGTGCGTGTGTGTGTGTGTGTGTGCGTGTGTGTGCACCTGTTCAATGTTGACATTTCAATTTGATTAAAGTATGCAAATTCCAGAGCTGCGCATTCATTGATTGCTATTAATCCAATTATCGATATGTCCTTTGGGCTTCAGGTACTCCACGATCTCCCTACGCACAAGGACTATCCGAAGAGAGTGGAGTTTTTTATTCCCTCTGGGAATATCATTAATGCTCAGATAATCCGCATTTACCTTTACTTCATTTTCAAATGAATATCTTATTTCATAAGATATCGAAATAAAAAGGATTGCCTCGGTACTAGGACTAAAGGTATTTCAAGTGAACTTGACTGACCTTTGAATTGGTAACATATATATTTTGAAGCCATAAATATCCTTTATATATAATAATAAACAGCATCTATTTTATATTGTATTATTGCTCAATTAACTAAGCTACTTTTTTTACCAAGTGTAAGCCAAGATCCTTTTATTTATTTATTTATTTATCCTGAGGCAGTTCTCTATAACAAGGATTTTATAACACGAAAAGTCACACTTTTATCTATTTAATACAGATGTCTATATATCTATATCTATATATATATCTATATATCTATCTTTATTTTTATCTTTAATAAATCAGAAAATGTAACCTTAATCCTTGTTTATTGAAAGTATCTTTTTCATGGCTGTTGATGTTGAAAATGCATCCTTTTATTTTGAAAAGTGAAAGAGAAACCTAAATCCATTTCTTATTGCTTTTATCTGGCATAACGATATCTGCACATAATCCTTAATAAATAAAAAAATAGAATGTCCTTTTTTACTTTGCCCATATTTACATGACATAAACAAGCGCACTTCTAAGGACATTATTTTTAAAGCAATTCCAGTGAATTTAAATCCCATTAGATTTCTAGTCAACCTTACAGAATCCTTCCCTATTAAATCTTCTTCTTATCCTTTTTGTTGGGTGGTAAATTGGGAGGACTTAAATTATTTTTCTAATTATTTGATGGAAGTCTTGAACTAGGATTTCACCTGCTTAGAAATAAATGCAATTTAAAATGCTGCAAGATTTCTTATGGCATTTAAGGACCTTAAGGACAATTTTACTCATTGCCTCATTCGATGGATTTGATTTAGATACAATGTCATCAGAACTGTAATAAACTATAAATAAAGGACGTGATTTCATAACTCACACGTGTCGTGAATCGCAATGAAAATCGATGATTGGGAATTATCAAAGGATAATGAACCACAGAAACCCCTCCGCCGCGAGCAGGACATACAATGGAATAAAAAATAATGCAATTATCTATACGAATTGGAACATTACGGACAATTGCCACCAAGTTCTCGTCACGAATACCACTCAGAATTAATCAACCTCCTAGTCCTTTGACAGGTGCGAGGATATTCTATAGATGTTCCCCATGTTCAGCACATCTGGCGTATAATCGATAAAGCACAACAATGCCGAATAAAACGAGTGAAAATGCGTAGGTCGTGGAGACTCGAGGACTAGATACTCTGCACCTGCCACTGAATGTCCTTAATCCTTGATATTATTTATTTCATTCAGTGACTGTCCTTCCAACTAATAGACGTGCTTCACATGTCCTGTTTATTTTGTAGAACACTGAAGTTTGTATTTTTAAACTATTCATAGTTTTAAATTCAAGTCCTTCCGAATATATCCTTATTTAATTAAATAATGTAATAGAAATAATATATTAATTTACGCAGAAGTGACAAGCTCTTCCCGAGGGTCAACCCACCAATTAGGATATAAGGAATTTGCGCAGGGTATAAAAAGGTTGTTTGTGGACTGCATTGAAGGTGCAAGGACAAAGCTAATCGCCGCCAGGTCATGATTAGGGAACCACCCACCAAGCCCTTACGCCTCGCTAGCTAAATGAATGAATGAATGAATGAATGAGTGAGTGACGGCGGTGACGAGGACATCAATGCCATTGGACATTACTTTGTGACTTTGCCATTGTTCGCCGAATGGGGGGAAGGGAGTGGAAGGACCTTCCACTCGGTACTCAGTCGTTAACCAATCCCATACCCGTTTCAGAGAACATATATCATTGGCGGTTCGATTTATTACTTCGACATACAAAGGCATACATGATCGCTGGAAGGACCTCGCATGCGTGTGCGTGTGTGTTGCATGTAACGGGCTAATGGGAGTTGTTCACCTTGTAATTAAGTTGAAAGTTAAGGACTTTCCCTGAAAACAAGTTGCCACAGTTGCGACGCGTAGTTGGCCATTAAATTGTGCGGTTCATAGACATTTACGAGTATTGATTAAACGTGTCCAGCGCTGACATGGCCCTGAGCTCATTCGTGTCAGTCGATTGCTCCTGCCAAGCGTTGGATAGCCTAATCATAATTTGGTATTGGAGCTCCTTCTCCTGCGGGGCAGCTCATTTTAAATGCCCAGAAGGAGACAGAGAGAGAGAAAAGGACAGTTGGCAGAGTGAGAGGGAGACGGAGAAGAGCAGAAGCGCTGGCGTTAAGGATTATTTAATATCACTTATACGTCACGTTGGCCGCTTTAACTGACGGTAACTGCCGCTTTGCTTGTTCAGCTCCTCCTTATCCTTGTCCTGTCCTCTGCTTTTCACTTTGCTGTGTAACAACAACAACAACAACAACAACACCAAAAAAATGAAAAAGCATTCACTTTTCACTGGCTTTTCCGACCTTAAGTCCTGTCAGGTGTTAACGGAGCGCGAGCAAGTCCTGCGTTAAAAATGGGCGTGGATGCCTAATGGTTGCCACTGCCACTGCCACTGCCACTGCCACTGCCACTGCCACTGCCACTGCCACTGCCACTGCCGCTGCTGCTGCTACTGGCATCATCAGTGCCAGTGTCGCATTTCGAAGTCTCTTTTCATGTCCTGCCTTTTCCGACGTTCTCCAAAGTAATTGTAAAAATTCTGAATAGTTTACCTCCAGGGACTCCATTTTCGTGTTACCCAAACTCAATCATTGACAGACTCTCCAGAGCGTCAGGGATTTGATTTTCTTGGAAGATGAATTATTTCAAGTGGCTTTCCTTTCACAATTTAAGGATATTTTACAGCTATCGTGGAAATCACATCGATAATCAGCGCCAAGGACAACTCGCCTCTGACCTTCGACCCCTGACATCTGATCCCTGACCCCATTGTAGTGTGGAATACGGAATAGGGCAATAAACATTTTACTACCGTCGACTCCTTGGCGTCTCTGACAGAAGTATTAATAAAATTTCCATACAGTTGGAATCCCAATTATGTGTCACTTAGGGTATATCAGACAGCAGGATTCTCCTAAGGATTGCATTTCTGTACTAACTCGTTTAAAACCCTATTTTAAAGTAACTAAATTCAATTTACACAAAAGTCCCTACGGCAATTTCAGCACCTCTGCACCTTCTTTAATATTTAAAGGATCTTCCTTGAACAGATTTACTGAAAAGCTAAAAATTACACTTCTTGTTTTTTTTCCTCAAGGAGATGATTGCTCCTTATCCCATAATAATTATGGGATCTGAGTGTTTATTGAAATGTATGTAAATTCATAAATATAATCAAATAAATATAAATATAAATATTATATATATAAATAATAATATAATATATATATTTATATAAAATTAAACTGACTATGGTCTAACCCTTGGCTGCTAAAGGATTTAAGACAGGAGTAGTTTTAATTAGAGGAAAACGAGTTCTCTTTGGTTTTATAGTATAGTTCACACTATAGTCCTTTTGAGATCCAGAGTAGCTTATTCTTAAAGGATATTTCTGTCTTAAAATGTTTATAATTATTTGGGACTTAAGTAGCAATCACCTTTATATATTTTTTGATATATTTAAGGATGTCAAGGGATAAACTTTAATTAACAAATAAATCATTTATCTTAAGCTTTTTTGACTCCAATACTTCTCAGATTTAATCGAGGTTTGACTATGAACTAAATTTAAGTAATTAATTAGGTAAATCATTTCAACTAATATCTTATATTATATAAACTATATATATTATATGTCTTATACAAAGGATCGTCCCAATTACACACAGGCTTCTAAGGCATTCGGGGAATATCTGTCAATAGTTTTATGACAAGTTTCGGTTTCTGTCCCAAATAACTGTTAAAGTGGAATTCCGCTCACTTTTTTCAGTAAACGAATTTCCATTTATAGATTATTAGTTTTTACTCAAATGAGTCTCAGCTTTTATTAATAACAAGATTTGATTTTGATTTAAGTCGAATTTATTGACCAGAAATCGAAGGACAACAAACAAGTTGTAATAAATTTCGCTTGAATAAGCTTTGTATCGAAATGTACACATTATCCTTGACGAGAGCAGCACTAGGCTCCTTTAATGTTAATGGGTTAAGTATATAGTAAATATTTGAAACATGAGGAAAGGATTTACAGATGTGTGAGAATCCACAACTAATGCATAATTTAAGTGAATTATCCTTTTAACGTAATGCTTTTAGTGTGTGTGTGTGTGCTGGAGGCAAGTGTCGATAAAGTGATTAAGTGTCCTTGTCTAAGCTAATTCATTTATAAATCATAAAGGCCTCAATTAAGTTGACTTTCACTCGACTTTTCCGCTCGGCAATTAAATCACTTTGTATTTTTTAATTGCCTTAAGCTTTATTCATTAATTCTCTTTAATTAATTATATATTTATATACATTTATTTATTTGTATTTATTTTTGTATTTATTTTTAATAAAGCTGTGGTTTCAGTTTGTTCGTTTTCCGGTCAGCAAACTTCTTGTTATCCTTGTTCTTGATTGCCTGGCGGAATTTGTAACAAATAATTCGCGTAAAATGGCCTCATTTCGGAAGAATTCTTGGTAACGGTAATTTTGTGGCTTTGCCACTCAACACCCACCGCTCAGCATCTGCCACCAAACGCCAAACATCCCTTACCCTCGACTCTCCACGCTCCACGCTCCACGCTCATCACTCGCCACTCGCCATTTACCACTCGCCATTCGCCACTCAACACTCGAAACACACCTCAAGCCGCGTGTCACCCCCCACCGCACGGTCCGATTGCTGGCTAATTGCGGGTAACCCCTAACAGCCTCGCAAACGCTGCCCGTCGGGTTCCATGTTATTTAACATTTTTTGATAGACGATTCTTGTGCCCGATCCAATTTAATTACTCCCATTACTCGGAAGGGTTTGACTTTTGACTTCTAATTTAAGTCACATAAATTAAATTTAAATTAAATTAAATTTGAGTCGAAAAGTTAGAGGAAAAATACACGACTTAAGGTCTGTTCCCCAAACGTAAGGCTTTTTATACCAGAAGTGATTATAGTATTATTTAATTATAGTAATAAGTAAAAATGTAAATCAGCAAATACAAAAATAATAAAATTATTTATAAATAAATAAATTTCTTAATTAATAATATTTAATAAGAAAATTCGAATATAGAATTTTTGCCTTCGTTGTTTTTTAATTCTTCCACTAATTAAAAATTATAGCTATTTCAAATATGTTGCCATAAAATAAATTTGTTCAGCATAAAACGAGAATTAAATATTGAATATTTTATTTTCATTGCTTTTTATATAAAAATGATATTATTGTTATTAGAGTTTAATAAATATTAAATTATAAAGTTGCCGGCGGTATTTTTTTTACTGGAATTTAAAAAGTTTTGGGAATATTTTTTGTTTTTTTTTTTTTTGAATATTTTACCTTTCAACTTTTTTAATTAAATTTTACCCTGTTTCTTTTTAATTTGGGAAACAAGTGTTTTTTCGTTAAGCTGAATTTCTGACAATTTCATTAATCCCATAATTATTTATTACCTTTTTTGTTTTGCTCTTGGCGCCTAACTAACTTTGCCTCAGCTGAAGGACTTTGGATTGAAAATATTAATAAGACTAAGTAGCAAGGATTAAATAACATAATAATATAGGAAGACAAGCGATAAAAACAAATTTAACGGAATATAAAAAATCAGAATATTAAATAAATTAATTATAATAATATTATTATATTTATTATTAATAAATAATTAATAAGAGAAGGGGTTGAATATAGAAATAATTTCAAATTAAAAGTAATATTCCATCTTCCGATTATTAACATTAAGAAACAAACAAAATAAAGGTATTTCATCAGCCTTATATACCCGAGGCCAAACTTTTCCATTGCTCTACCGTAGCTGTTTATAATTTTTAATTTGCATTCACGTAATTTACAAAAGGACCCACCCACCGCTCAGCCACTTCCCTTTTAATCTCCGACAGTAATCAGTTTTCAATTGAAATGAAAAGCACTAATGATTGCATTTCAATTGCACTTCTCATTTATAATTGATGCACTGCATATTCAAGTGTTGTGTACACAAATCTACATTAATATTTTATGGAATTCAATTTAATTAAACAATACATTTCAGAGGCTACCAATTTGGCGTTCACAAAGCAAAGCAACTAACAACCCCGAACAAGTAGGCTTTTATCGAACAGCATTCCCCTTCATAGCTGCTGGTTAACAGTGCCTGTTAACAGATCCACAGAAATTATGTTAATGTGATTCACGCTGATTTCTGATTTAATGCATTTCTTTACACTTACGATTTTATATTAAATAAGTTAAGTAATTCACATGGCAAAGAGCAAAATAAATATAAAATTAAGTATATATATTATATATTATATTATATATTATATTATATATGTATGTACATAAAATATTTTAAATATATTTTAAAATGGAATCGCATTTTCTGTGGATGAAGTTTCAAGTGTTTACTTGGCTGATGTGATAAAAGCGAGTGGGAAGTGCGAGGGGCAGGTGAAGTACAAAGAAGACAACGAAGATAACTTTCTTGCTTTTATTGAGGACAGAAAGAGACAACAATATGCTGATCGCTTTGGTGGCTCGCTGAATTTGTCTCCATTTTTATCCGTTCTTTTGAAATGAGGCATTCGGTGGAGAAAATGTCGATTTGTCAGTCAATTTGGGAGCACTCGATGACAGTTAAAGTTTTTATAAGCTTGTATAATAAATATTTAATAATATTATTGTAGAGAAATGCATGTTTAAATACTTAAAAATGTGAAATGTTAAAATAAACTTAACGTGTGGCGCCGCCTGCACTTGCACGACTTTGACAGCTCGTAAAACTTTTGCGGCTTTTCCGTCGCTCTGATAAACTTAATCAAGTTGCTAGAGTCTGGCAGGGAGGGGTGGAGGGGCGAGGGCGGTTCGGCAAGGTCGGGAAAGGAAGTGGCAGGCACTTGGCAAATTGCAATTCAAGGAATCTGCAATTGAAATGAGGTCTCGCACAGCGAGTAGTGGATAAGAAGGACACTTTTATGTTTATTGTGTCTGGCTCCACGTTCTACGAAGGGTCCTTCGCCCGGAACGAAATCCCTGTTAATATGCTTCATCCAACGAGAAGCTCAAAAGGGAATGAACTGTATATTCGTGCGTTCTTTATATGTATGCAGGACGACTTTGCGACACAAATTGCAGTCGTCCCGTTTGGGCCAATTTCCCAAAAGTATCATCTCCTAGAGTTGGCCGAAGGCTGAGAGCCGCAAAGTTTGCTTGGCTTTAGTCGGTCTTTGGCACGTATTTGATGTCCTGTTTAGTGCAGCGGACTAAAGTTTCCAATTTAGTGCTATGTCTCTGGAATCTCGTATTATATTGAAGGATAAAGTTTCACTTTAAGCTCTTAGAAAAATGTATTCCTTCAGAATTTCTTAAATTTTATGCACTAAATAAAAACTAAGGAACAAAAAAGGAATCAAAATCTTACTGACTTCTGAGTCCTTTGGTAAACTTATTTGTTTTTTATTGCCTTTTTATTTTTGGCGGAAAAGTGACAAGATTGTCAAATTTGGTTTTCTCAATTCGGTATCACTTCATGATGTAATATCCTTTTAGGAATATCCCTTCAGGAACATCCCCATTTAAATTGGTTCCCTCAGTTACAACTCAATTTCAATGGCGCAATTTCATCACCAATAGGTCAAGCACCGCTGGACAACAATCCCCCAACCCCAACCCTCCCTCTCATTCCTAAACTGGCGAGAAACAAATTCAGAAAAGGCAAATGCGACGGGCACAAAAGTCGAGGCGGTGCGTCATTTCCGTTTTGGGTTAGGGTTTTGGGCTCTGTGGTTGGGGTCGGGGTTGGGGGCTGCGGGTGTTGAGAGTTGGATATTTGACTCTGACTGGGCACTTGGTGCCGGGAGCTCGGGTTTTGTGTTTTACCGTAAGTCACATTTGCACAAACGTGTTGAATGCTTTGGTGTGACCCATGACCATGAACAATGGAGGCGTGGCACACACTTTGTGGCAGCATATGAAGATTAGTGCCTGCGGGCACTTAAGGCACCGCAGACTTCGTTACAATTAATGGCACCGACTGAGGAATGAGGTCCTTGCCGTTGCCCACAGCCATGAGCACTTGGCAACCCCGTTTCGTCCGACTCCTAAGCTTTATTTATCCCTGTAATCGATATTATATGCATACATAGTTTTTCCCCATTTTTCTGGAAACTTCTCTTGATTCCGTGATGTTTTGTCTGCGCGCAGTGGCAACCAGAGCTCTTCCAAAGGGCGACAATCATAATATTTGTTCATATTTGTCAATATATTTGTCTCTCTCTGTGTGTGTGTGTGTGTGTGTATGTATATGTGCGTCTGTATGTCTGTGTGTGTCTGACTGTTTGAATAGTAGACGATAGTTGCCCCTAGTTACGATGGGCAAAACAACAAAACTGTTGTGGTTCCTGCTGCCGATTGGGGGTGACGCCGCCTGTGCACTTATCCAGAAATTTTATTTGGGGTCTCAGCGGCATTTTTATTAATCCTTTGTGTATTTTTAACCATGAGTTATACGAAGAACGACTCCCAAATCAACCCTATATTTGAGTGTTATGTTTTGTACCCTCTGCTCCTGAAGCTCTTCGAGAAAACGGCAAACCTCAACTGACACGCTTTCCCTCCTTAAGGTAACTTTATTGCAGCTCCAATCGCTGATGTGTAAGATCGTTAATTTTCAGTTTTATTACTTTATATGTAACATTTATTTTCGCATTAAGACCGTGAACTAAGTAGCAGTTACATATTTAAAGAGTAAGTTTGTAAAAAGAAAAAATAACTGTATAAGCCATTTTAAAGTACACCCCTTAAATATTCAAGGATTCCTAAAGTTTTCTGATTGGTTTGTCTGAGAAGTTATTTATATAAGGGAGGGCCTATATTCTCCTTGTAATCTACATATCATGAAAAAAAAAACAAATTAAAAAAAAAAAAGAAAGGACTCCCTATACCTTAGGTAAATAACCTCAGATCGATTTATGTTGAATCCGTTGTCGGGGGAACGAGCGTAGAACATTTCAAGTTAACTTCTAAAACATCGTCCCACGTTATTTGTATAACGGTATATTATTTTAGTTTGAAGGAAAATAATCCTTTATAATAAAATATTTAGGGAATATAAAAAATATAACCGATATATATATAAAATAACAGAATGCAGAAATAAATAAAAATGATCATATTTCATGTTTTTTTTTTTTTTACATTTAATAATAATATTAATATAATGAGTAATAATAATAATAATAAAAATATTAAATAATAATAATTATAATAACAAATAATAATAATAATAATAATAATAGTTATAATAATTATTATAATAATAATAATAATAAATAGTAACAAAAATAATAAATAATAGTAATAATAATAATAATAAAATAAAAATAAGCTCAAGGTATTTATCTTTAACTATAAGTAAAAAGGATCCAAATTATATCTTAATTATTTTTATCCCAGTCAAATTTGTTCAATGTAACCGAGTGCAATTCAATACTGAGTCAAAATGTTCTGAATGGATTGCCTAAGGGAGTTCATATCCCTGATTATTTTATAACCCATTTACTGAATTAAAATAATTAAATATGAACACTTCAATAAATTACAGTAATTGGGATTTCAAAAAAAGATTCCATTTTTAAATTTAACTTCACGCGTTTAAAATATAAAATGAATATATGTACATACATATACATATATGTAAGTGTTAAGTGAATTAACACCAACCTCACACAGATGTGTTTTGTGTGCGAGTGTGTGTAAATGTATGCGAATCTTAAGACCTACCTGTTGTTCCATTTTCTGATTGCGGCTGCTAATTGCGGACATTTTCAAAGGTTTCCGAATTCGTCTCGAGCTTTTCCGTTATTTGCGTTTTCCTTGTTGTTTTTCTTACTAAATCTGCAGATGCAACCGGTCGTTAAGTTTTTCCAAGACAAAAGAACAGTTTGTTTTGTTTTTTCTTATCACTTAACTATGCAAATCTGAGAACAAACCGAGGGACGTTCAGCAATTTGTGCACTGCACTGAAGCATGTGCCAAACGCACACGTATGCAGATTTTCTTATGTGCATGAGCATGTGGTCGTTTGTGTGCTCGGCAACACAGTGGCGGCAAGAAAATGTATAACGCTTTGTGTGTTTTAGTTTTGTTGGTTGTTTTTTTCAATTACAACACATTGACAAAATTGAGGCCTTTTTAAATATAAAAAACTGTACAGTTATTGTACACTCTACCTAAGATTTAGCGAAGGCTAAATTTGATTTACTTTGATTTTAAAAAGTGGAAAGAGTGGTAAAGATTTAAGAGTTTGTTTAAGAAAAAATGACTATTAAAGGTTTTTATCTCACTTAACCACCGTTATTCGTCAAATAATTTCTGCGCAAATTTTCTGCGTTGTAAGCCGATCACTGTTCGCCCAACACACCATGCTTGCACGTATATGTGTGAATGAATGTTATGAGTGTGTGTATGCGTTCAGATATGATGCTAACAGCTGCTTGTGCAGCGTTGATGTTTGTTGAAAAGGAAATATATTTGAAAGCAACTGATGGCAACAAGAAAAAAGAAACAAAACAAAAAAAATAAAACTAAAGGCACAGCGAACGCATTGTTGGAATGGGTGCCGAATGCAGAGTCACATATCCACTCAAACATGAGCACACCTGGTGGTTGTTGTTGTTGTTGTTGTACTCATATGTAGTTGTAATTCTTCTTCTACATTTAACGGCACACGCGACAACACATATTCTTACAAACGTGCACTTATCTGTGTATGTGCGTATGATTTTAACTAGTAGGGAGTAGTTACCGGCAGTTTTGGGGTCGACATGCGATCGAGTTATTGTGTTTGGTTTGTTGTGGTCGCGTTCCCGATGATAATTATTTGTGAAATATTTATAGAATCTTTATGTTCAATCAGTTTTACAATTGCACTAATTTTGCCCCTTTCGTATTGCATTCACACAATGTAAAATACTTCTACACAAACGCATTTTCGAGTAAGTGTGTGTGTAAGTGCAAATACAGCCGAAACGATAATTTTTGGCGCGTCTTTCGCTTTGGCAACGTCACGAATTCTCCGACAGTCCAACCGCACGCGAATGCTTCAAAACAACAACTGACGAGCCACAAGAAGTGGTGAGCCACACTAGCTGAACGACAGGACGTCGTTTTAAGTTCACGAAGCAAAAGAGAATACGAAAGACTCGGGTTGTTCTCTCGGCTCTCGGGCTCTCGCACCCTCTCCACTCCTCGCACACCCTCTTCCAAATATATTTCCGACAGCACATTTACTTCGCTTGGCAGATGTGCAATGCAAGCGACGTTCTTTAAAGTGTTATAACTAAAGGCAGTTAATATCATGTGATTTCTATGTAAACATATATATGTACATATGTATATAAATACATAGAAATATGTATGTGTGTTAATGTATGCTTCATACGGAAAGTAACTTTTAAAAGTAGCTTGATCAAAGTTAAAGTGCTGGTAAAATCCAGAAACAGAGTATCGCCAGCCGAATTCAAACTATGTACTTGAAGTTTCTGGTTGTGAAAACTTTTCTATATGTGTATAAATATATTTATAAGCACATATCACTATGTAAAATAAAAACTAATATTTTCTATGAAAAGCTAAAATAAAACGTACTAAAGTGACACATGCATTTATTTTCAACATAATTATGTAGATTCATAGTTGACATCCGAATAAAGAGGAACGTACGTATTTTTACATATATATACAATTATATATATTTGTACATATGTGCATATGTGTGTATGTTTCAAATGCAATAACTTTTTATGTATGTATGTATGTATATATTTTGTACTGCGTCATATTCATCAAATTGCTCAGAGATCAGTTCAATGCTTATGCTTTCTCTGCCTGCATTCGTCTGCTACATACATTTTGTTTGTTGTCTCTGTCGCACTAAGCTCTTGCGACCAACACTGGCGACTACATCAACGTTCTATCCTGCCTACACATATAGGCGATAGCCTATCGGATGTGTCACATTGGACAAGCAAGAAAATTGCATTTATTGCCACATTTGTTTAATAAAAATACATAAAATTATCTAAACACATAAAAGGACTGAAAATAGTAACTGTTTCCAATTTTGCATGTCATGTCACAGGATTGCATTTTATACATTTCCGTGCTTAATAAAACTGCGAAATATTATATGGATGGAATATAATTAATGGATATTTTTATTTTATTTTACTGTTCACCTTTAATAGTTAAGTAATCAATTTAATTTCAAATATATATAGAAATTTGCATCCCTGACATTTTATAGGTTTTAGTATATGGAAATGCAAAGCTTATATCCTGAATCACTATTTAAATATCCTATTTTAATGTCCTGCTCAATAGAAGTCGCTCCAGCTTAGACTTGAAATCAATCATAAAATTCTAAAAAAATTATAAATTGCTTATAAGTTATAGTTAATTCATAATTTTTTATTTAAAATAGATTTTTAAATCCTGCACTGTTAATTGGTGTGTGGATAAAAATAATAAAGTTCGATTCGTTTTCTAAGGTCACGCGTCCTTAAGGTAGTTGCCTAAGACGCATCGACGATTTTTTTACTTAGATTAAGATTTTTTATATGCATTTGAGTTAGACTAATGGAAGAATTTTCCCAGGCTGGATTTACCCTCCACATCTAAGTACATGTACTTGGGCCGTCCTCTTGGGCGCTGGTAGCATATTTTTAACTTTAATTATTGCTAATTATTATTAATTATTGACGTGTCATTTGGTTGATCCAATTATTTTTATTAATTTCCTTTCGCTGAGAAAAGCATCAAATTAAATTAATTAAATAACAAATTAATAAATAAAAAAATGTTCTGGTAGCCCAACAGATTTCTTCATCAAATATACCCTAAACTTATGTGGACTCAAGGATCTTGTAATCTTCCTTTTTTCATACCAATATAAAAACGGATTCAGTGCAGAAAAATCATAAATCCAACTAACTTTATATTTAAAAAATTAAAAATTTAATTTCATTTTTGATTTTTATTAAAGTCTAAAGCAAACTACTATTTTTATGTCAAATATTAAGGTATGATATTATTAATATAATATTATTTAATATTTTTTATTATTTTAATAATTTTATTATTTATTATTATATTTTTTATATATATATTATATTTATATTATATTTTTATTTATTATTTATTTATTATTTAAAAAAAAAATTGAAATTTATAAAATAATTTCTCCAAGTTAATTATGACTAAGAAGGATTTTTTGGGATACCGAAGATACAGTAAAACTACTGTGTAATTTATTATTATATACATTTTTTTTTATTAAATTTATAAATTATAATTTAAAATTTATACTAAATAAATGTGTAACTCAAGAAGAGCGTAAATTCGATTGAGTGGTTATTGTCATTTTTGAATTTTCTTAACATTAATTTTCCTCAGTTCTTAAGGACTTTCGCGATCTTCGGCTTCAACCTTGAAGAGCCAAATGCAGCGAGTGGGAGAAGCTCTAAAGGATTAAAGCCAATTTCAAGATCCAAGACTTTATTCTTATCCTAGAAAAATCTGTACTTCTTTTTTGGCTTGGCTTCCTCTGATGGAGGGGGTTGAGGACTTGCTCTTGGGAACAAGGGTGGAGGAGTTTCCATGGCTATGGACATGGGTGACTGTGGGCGTGGAGCTCTTAGTATGGATGGCGGTTGGTGTGGTAGAGGGGAGCTTGAATTTGGAGCAGTTGTTCCATTGGCTTGAGCCTCAGTGCCATCTTCCTCGATGCGATCTAAGCGGGATCCTTGATTCGAAATGTGCTCCAAGTCATCGCCGAATTCACTGGTCAGGCCCATCGTGGCACTGACCTTGGCGCTGGCCCGCTTAAAGTGATCGCTGAGCTTGATCTGGACCACGTTGATGAACATGGATGTGAGGGCCAGTCCAAATATGAGATAAATCATGCTGATCATCACCCAAATTGGGTTACTCGGTACCAGGTCGCCAAATCCAATGGTGGACATAGAAATGAACACGAAGTAGAAGGCATCCACAACCTTCCAGTCAGTTTCGAGCATCAAGTAACCACAGGAGCCCAATAAAATGTAGCCAATGAGGAGCATGGAGGCCACGGAGACGGGCAAATTGAACTCATCGTCCACCTCGAAGGTTTCAGGATACGGCGATGTTGGTGTTTCAGGATGCGAGCCAATAGTCTTTCCATCACCGTCCTGCTGCGACTCTTCGTCAGGCACATCCTCAGACATTCCAAAGAATCGACTAGGACGACGTATCGCTATGTCATAGACTGTGGTTATTCCTTGCATCGCCTCCCGGACCTGTTGCTGCTTGCGTATCTTGCGGCAGGACCTCGTGTAGTACACACGACGCACATACGCCCAGACGAACTTGACGCATCGCGTGAACAGTTTTCCCAGATCGGCCAGGACTATAAGGAACATCGGTATTCCAATGATCGCATATACAATTGTCAGTGAACGTCCCACCGTTGTCTTTGGTGTCAAGTGACCGTATCCTGTGAAACAGAAAGGACAAATGATTAGTTTCTAGTTCAGCCTGGACAATAAGGCAAATGTACACGAAGGATATCCCAATTAACAATTCACTTTATAAGTGAGTTAATTAACTCCCTAAGTTAGTTAATTAATTAATTAATTCTCTTTTATTTTCTTAATCTTAAAATTAACTATTACCCATCTCTCTCTTAATAATAAACTAGTTATTTATAGGAAGTCCACAGGAAGGATAATTAGAATACTTTGAGTCTCTCTTTTTCTTTACAAAAAAAATCTTCTTTTTTTATGAAATATTTAAGTCTGTAGTCCTTAAAGTAGTCTAAGTCCTTCCACAGCCATGAATCCCCAAAGCTTTGAAAATATATCTTGGAAAATTGAAACCAGCTAATTCAGCTTCAGAAATTATCCTTTGCCTAGCGACAAGTTTACTTAAGACTTGCGATTCATTGAAAACCCTCCACCGTATATCCTTGCAAAAAAGATCTTATGAGGATTGCCTGAAGCATTTCTTGACACTTCATTTGACACTTGACAGGCTATGACACAATTCAAAATGTTGGTCATTTCTTAAGGACACTCTCGAGAGTCGCCATCCTCGGGGAGGTGCATTACCTATGGTTGTGATGACGGTCCAGCAGTAGATGAAACAATTGACAAAGTTGAAGGACTTTTGACCTGGAAAACGACGAAGCCCCAATTCGGCAAGGGTGTTGAGCTCATCCTCAAAGTTGCGCAGCTTGTGACGCGCCAAGGACTTCCAGTCCTCCTCTCTGGCAAAGGATAAAGCATTAGTCGGTCACCCAACATATTCCACAGATTCCCAAGTACCTTAAATTGTGGCTGACTTCCCACAGATTGTCTATAAAGTCGCGCTTCACCTTCCGAACTTCACACTTGTAGATGTTCTCAGAGGCTCCCTCCGTGTAACGGAACATAAGTCCGCCAAAGCCGAGCAGAAGGATCAGTAATACGAGGTGGGAGATGCACTCATTCCGCAGACGCTTCATTTCCACCATGCGTGCAGGATAATCCAGCTTAAGTCGCCGCCACTCGTGGACAGCCTCCCGAAACAGATGCGCCAGGAAGCGCTTGGACATAAGCTTCTCGGGCTCGGATTCGTCCAGGCTGACCAGTGTGTCCGCTATGGCGACCTCCTTACTGGGCTGCTTACCTCTAAAGAGGTTCCCCAGACGCTGGAGGAGTGACGGTTTCTCTGTTTTTTCAATAATTGGACACACCTTCAGTTCGGAGTCTACGGCGGACGTATCCTCGGTAGTTTCAGGTGCGGGAGGAGGCGAGACCTCCTTCTGGGGTCTCTCTATACTGGCGGAACGCTTCGATCTCAAAGGACGCTCCAGACTGGTACTGCGCTTGGACTCCTCCTTGGGCTGCTCTGGAACCTTCAAGCTGTTACTACGCCTGAGTCCATCCACGGAGGTTACTCCTAGGCTCTTGGCCAGTGCCAGCTCCGCAGCCTTGGCTTTTTCCGCTGCCTCCATGTATGCGCGGTGCAGCTCAGCTTGCTGCTCCGCCTCAGACAGCTTGACGACGGTGGGTGTCTTCGGAGAAGTTTCCCCAATCTCTATGTACTCCGCCTTGCGGCTGGACTCCTGAATCGCACGTTGCTCGGGGGTCTTGGACCGTCTCTGGGGACGCACCGGAGATAGCGAATTGTTGCGACTAACGGAGCGACGTTCTGGTGGCTTTGGCGGTGCCTGTGCGACAGGGGGTGGAGGAGGTGCTCCACGTATGGGAGCCGCAACGAAACCCTTGATTTGTGTCGCTTCCTTGCGCAATACTGGCCTATGTCTGGCGTGCTGCTCCTCGGCCGTCTCCGCGTCGGAGGAGCTGAACTGTGTGGATGACTCCTCGTAGCCGCTGTTGCGGTTGCGCTGGCGCACAGTTGGCGCCTCGTGGCGTTGGAGGCGTAGACTCTGCACCAGCCGTCGGCGCTCATCCTCGTCCTGGGGCAGCTGGAGGCCATCACTGATTTTTCGATAGCTTTGCAGTAGTCGCTTGCGCTCCTCATGGTCCAGCTGCTGACGATGTCGCACCTTGTGCTCCCTCTTCTCCCGCTCGAAAAGCCGCTTCTCCGCATCGAAGCGCCGTCTTTCCTCCTCGAATCGCTGGAGGTTCTGCTGCAGCCGACTCACTGCATCGTTGCCCTGTGGCTGCATCTTCATTGTGTATGACTGGGAGCTGCCTGTCATCTCGCTTTCGCTGGACTCCTCCTTTTGCCGCGGCGACGATAGGCTGCGATGGTGTTTGATCAGCTGATGGGCATCGGGACTGCTCAGTTTCTCTGCCTCCCGCGGCTGCGACTGACTGCGCGCAGCTGTGCCAGCAAAGCTCTTGTCCCGTCGACGCAGTATCTTGCTCTCGTGAGCCGATAGGACACCAGGTGGACGAATCTGCATTCTCACATGCTGCGCTGCTTGCTCCCCCAACTCCTGCTCCTCTTCCCGTTGCACGTACCTCGATTGGCTGTCCGGCAGCTGTCTGTAGACATCAGGGGTTTGTTCCCGATGGCTGCGGCCCATGCGTCGACGATGACGCAGCTGCCTGGACGGCTCCGAAGGTCCATGATTTGTGCTTTCCATTGTACCTCAGTTCACTTATGTCGTCGGCGTATGTGGGACCCCACCTCCGTTCACGTTGACATCTAGTTCATGCCTCTATTTATATCTTCCTCAAATGTCCAGATGGAATTGTGTTTCGAAATATAATTATATCACGATTGGATGCAATTTCTTTTAATAGCGCTTCACTTGACGACGAAACGGCAATTAGATTATTAAATTAAATTCTAGAACAAAAGCTTATTTGCTTGTTGAATCTGAATTTTCACGATTTCGCCAAAGAATTTTCTATCACACACTGAGTGATCTATGAGCGCTCATATTTGTGTATATGCTGAACCGAACCGTATATAATATACATACTAAAAAGGTATATATTTAAATTATAGATGTATAGGTATGAATCGGTATTCGGTATTCGGTATTCGGTATATTATACAGCACGTCGTCTTCACTCGTTGTCTGCTTTGGAACTGCCTGAACTGCCTCTGAGCGCATTCAAAAATCTTGTGTATATTTCAAAAATATTTATTGAGCCAACAGCTGTTCGTGTATAGCAACCGAACGGCGACTGTGCCTATCATTCTTCCCGCCACTGTTGCCTGGCAGCCCACTTCGCTGACCGCCACTGTTGGCATAGCTTAAAGCTCTTGCAGGTAACAACGCGCGCTATGTGTAACTCAGCGAAGCTCCCCACATGCGCCACAAAATTATTATTACACTTTTCAAATGATTTGACAAATTCTTCAACTATTTATAGAAAAAAAATAAAAAAAAAACAAAAAAAGAAAATGAAGTGTTTCCCACATGGGAACAGGTTGATGGCTGCAGTCGCACATCTTAATGATGTGAAAATTCAATTAAATTCACTTGTTTACTACTTGAAAATATTCTAGGGGAGTGCTTTAAGTGCATTTCCAAAATTTAGACAGTTTCTTTTTGATTTTCTGTAGTTTAAAAACCAAAATTATATTATTTTTTTTTTATATTTTCTTTGTACTAATAACTTATAGGAAGTCATAAAGTGGCCTGAGGAATTCTGAGCTCTTTTACTGAGAGTCGAGGAATATGAAAATTAAGATGCTTTGAATAGAAGTTGTAATTGTGTCCCACATTCAATGCTTAAAAAAATTATTGTAATATAACAATTAATAAAAATATATAAAAGTAATATAATTATAACAAAATAAATATAAATATTACAATAATTATTAATAGCCATAAAAAGTATTAACTAAGCACGCGGCAACTTTGATGGCGCTATAAAAAGAAATTGCAATAATAAAAAGAATACTGACTGTGAATTGTAATAAATGTGAATTTAAGAATATACAAAAATTAAAAAAAAAAGTAGGATTCTCTAAATAGTTATTAGTAAGAGGGAAGAGAGCTATAACTATGTGTGAATGCATGATGAATACGCAAGCCAAAGGCCTCCCCTTTCTTATATACAGAGTATCGAAGGGAATTACTAGGAACTCAGTAATAGGTGGCTTGTACCCATTGATGTTTTTATAATTTATAATGTTTTTATAATTAATTTTAGAAAATCAACAGAGGTAAAAACTTTGTCACATAGACTGGGTAGAATAGAATAAATACCAATTTATGAAGAGATTCGGTTCAACGTGACGTATACGCGATATCTAGATATTCGATGTGATCAAGAAGCTTTCTTTTTCCATAAATCAAACTGCTTATCACATGTAAAAATAATTTAAAATTAATTGGAGATTAACGCACTTTTGTTTAGCTACTTAATTAAACAATTTACCAAGGTTCATGTTGAGTAAACTAAGGGGAATTCCATTGGAGGGAGGTGGGACTCGAATGGTGAGTTTAAGTGATAAATTCTTTTTTTATAGCCGTCAGTTTTATACACTTCCTTCCTTTCGATTTTCAATTTGACCCTCGGGTATTTTAAAAAATTACATAAAATTTCAAAAATCTAGAGCCAATTTTCCGCATTATTCGATTTTGGGATTAAAATCTTGTGCGATGCGATCCGTCGACATCCGTGACGTCTTCCCAGGCGAAACTTTGGCACCCGCATAATTCCCACCGCGAATTGCAAATTGCTTTTCGCAATATCATTTAAAGTGAGGCCAACGGAATGGAAACTGAATCGAATTGAAATGAAAATCGCTCAGCCGCAACTTTTCGTATATTTACTTAAATAAGCACAAGCCTGAAAGACGTGCCCGGCGAATGGGAATGTACGGAACTCGGCATGCCTTCCACTTGATGACGGATCCGATTCGCATTAATTCCCAGATCTTTGTTTATTTAGACTTGTTTTGGTTTTTAATTTGCCATCACGTACAGTACTTACTCGCCAAGTGACCCGCCTCGATTGACACATTGCTGAGGGTCACTTAGGCACAAGTCCTGCACGAAGAGATTTTCCTGTGAATTCATAAATAACATCATAGATATGTCAAGTCTCCCTCCTGGCTATAGGGTATTCCCTAGCGAGGGCTCACTGTAATCTGCCTAAATTGAATCATTTCATATATATCGATTGCAGTCGAAGCAAATAATATTAATTATTTATTATATTTGCGCAAATGCTAGTCAAAACATAGAATAGAATCGTGTATACAGATCGGACATTGAGTGAAGACCGCAATGGAAGAGGGAGGATTCATCTTAGGAGGAACCACAGATTCCCAGAAACTGGCGGCCGATCTTAACACTCAGGGTTTTTATTAAGAAAGATGACAATTTTCCAAAACTTGAAACTCATTGTCTGCAAAGGAATTCACACACACACACACACACACACACACACACACACACACACACACACACACACACACACATATATATAAATAAATATATTCTCTCAATGTTTTTTTTTATTTCACATTTAAATATAAACATTTACACGTACGCATACATGTGTACATGTCAATACATACACACATGTGCAGTGGCACTTTCGCTGTCCGAGGAAAAAAATTATCGAAAAATATTTCCATTTTTTCTGTGTCAAAAATCTATTTTAAGTTGATGTTGACAAGTTGGGAAAATATATAAAAACGGTTTATTATCTACTTAAATTGTATTTTGAAATAAGATTTAATAATCATAAAATAAAATTAATACTAAACAGGGAATATTTCTACACTGATCGGCATTTAGAAACTCATAAAAAAATCAATTTCAAATTTGGCCCGAAATTCTGTGGCCCCTTGGCAAATCCCTGAACTTTGACATGTTAACACACACAGAGACAACTTATTATATAATACATAATAATTTATATAATAATAATAATAATATATAGAATAATAATAATATATTTTCATAATAAAAATATCAATAATAATATATAAATTTACAGCAAGTTGTTGTCTTTACTGCGCGTCCCGTATAAGACTTCTTTATTATAAGACCTTAACAGTATGCAGAGACAACTTATATAAGATAAGTTGTCTCTGCAGTATGAGAGGTGCTGTTATGGCTTACAGCTCTGCTGTTAAGCAAGCAGAGCCATGAGTTTTAAAGGGATTATTGTTATTAATTTATTGCCTAAATTATTAATTACTATATTTATTTTTTATTATTTCCACAGCTTAAAAATATTCCAAATTTAATGGGAAAAATATATTTGTACACATTTCGCTTGCTACTGGCTGATGAGTCACCACTTACCAATTGTCGTGTAGATGGTGCAGCTGTAGACCATCGCGTTCCAGAAACTCCAAGGATCCTCCCAGTTTGTCATTTCTGCACGCAAGTAGGACATGACGACGTCCGTGTGACTGTTTAGAATCTCGACAACTTTTCCGTTGTACGTAGAGTTCTGCAATCAAAATGGTAAGTCTCTATCTTAACTCCGTTCCTTACTGATCTACTCACTGATCCTGGCAATGTTGCGGTGTCTATGTTCTTCAGTTTATTGAAGAAGTCGTCTTTTTGTTCCTGTGAAACGGGCGTGGGTACGGGGGGAGTTTGCTTGCCACCTATAATAAAAATTTAAAATACTCTATATATCACTTTGTAACAAGAAATATTCATTTTAAAATTTAGTCTCGGTCGCGATCGTTAAAAAGTTTTGTCGTTAAATATTTTTATTTTCCTTTTGAATATCTTTTATTGCAGTTCGTACTTTAGGAAAGGCGCATTAAATTAAAGAACTGATCACAGACTTTTTTGTGTCTAATAAAATGGAAAATAAACTTTGGTTATTTTCGATCCGACAAAGATCATCGTCTGGATGGTCTCCGTCTCTTCACGGATGTCTACACATTGGCGGGGCTTCCATATTTGTTTTTCCTCCATCAACCAAATCAAAACAATGGCCGTTGGTAAACAAACAGCTCTTATGTAAGACATCTATGTCTTTATGTGACCGATATATAATCAATAATCGATGATTACATATCGATTTACTCACCCTCAACTTCGACGAAGATTAGCGCTCCGCCTGCTGTGTAAAGCGCCAGGACAAACAGCAGGAAGATGTGGGTGAACCATCGCTTGGACAGTTTGCTGAATTTATTGTAGAGTCCGTAGGTGAACTTCTCGCCGAAGCTCATGCCGGACTTGGTGAAGTCCAGGAAACCCTCGTACCCCTTGGTCATGAAGTTTCCGGATCCGAAGGGGTTGGCCACCGGTGGCCAATACGGACCACCCTGGCCTATGCCCGAGTAGTTTGTCTGTGCGGTGTACGGAGGCTGGGGCTGTGCACTTGCTGGCCTGGAGGACCCACCCATCACTGATCCTCCATGCAAATTGTGTATATTGATCCGAGGCGGTCTGTTAGAGCGACGCGAGGGAGGGGGCGTACGCGGTGGAGGTGGTGTTCGCGGGGGAGGTGTTTGAGATTGCATCTTGTGTCTTAATTGGATTTGATTACTTAACTGTCACGCGTTTCATAGAACTATATACACTCTTATATATATATCTATATATAATTATTATATTATTTATTACACTTTATAATTTTATGTAGACTTTTCTGGACACTTTAGGATTCCATTTCTCTGACGAATCTCGCAAAAGTGTCCGAGTGTTTGGATTATTTTGAAATATATAAGCAAATATATTTGGTACACTTTCTGCACGTCACGATCTAAGCGCCACACGCTCCAACTGGGGATCGCTTCCGTCCGACTCGTTCCTGATTTAAATTCCGACTAACTTGAGAATTCTCAGAGCATAAGTGTCGCTGTGTCCGGCGTGTTTATCGTCAATGCGAGCGAACGAAACTTATGACGACACCGGCACCGGCACAGAAATCGGCATCTATGAGCTCATCAGCCATGGGTATGGATTACGCTATGAGTCTCTTGGCGTTCACCCCAATGCTGGGGAGCACATCAGTCTTTTGTCTTTGCCAGCTGCTCGTCTTATGAGTTCCAATCGCATGGCCAGAGGCTGTGTCTAAAACCTGTCTACCCTTCGTCGCAGGTACAGTTTTCCCTGACTAAGGCAATTTTCGTCGACTTCGGACGACGCAGTAAAATGTTTATTTTATTTACCATAAAATAAACTTTGACTAAGTATATGACGAAGCCCTTCATGAATCATACTTAAATTCTTTAAATTATATAAAGGCGTAAAAGCCAAAATGTACTGGCTACAAGATGTTGTTTAAACAAATGTGTCCCCATTAATTCCACGCTTGACATTAATTAATGGAAATATTCAAAGTACCAAGAAACAACAAAAATATTAAAAAACAGTATCAAAACAAAAAATAGAACACCAAAAGTTTCGACCTGAAACGCCTCACACTTTGGCTAAGACTTTGCCTTTATTTTATTCAGAGTTCCTGTATGAGATAATGGCGTATTAGACATATATAAATATAAAATTAATTCTTGATGAATTAATATAAATTAATATATATTAACTGCCGATAAAATATATATTAAATTAGGTACTTTATTCTGGGCCCGAAGTTCCTCTTTTAATTGCTGGTCAAGTTAACTCCACCAGAGATAACTTACCATATGGTAAGTTATCTGTGTTGCATTCGTCGATGATCGGGATTGTTTCTTCGCTTAAGCAGATGCAACAACCACTCTACCCTTTCACTACTTCAGACGCAATAACTTTTATATAAACACAAAGAGAGTTTATAGGTTACAGGTTGAAAGTTGTTTATTCTCAATGAAATGAATTTAATTAGATAATAAATAAGAAAAATGAATACAAATTAGATAAATGATATCTTTTAACATTGAGTATTTTATTCATAATCATTTATTCTTTTTTTTATTATTTATTTTTGCTATTTCTATATGAACAATCTGCCTTGCAAGTGGAAATGGAATTTGATTAAACAGAGTTAAAGTCTTCTGATCTTAAAGTTTTATATCCCCTTAAAGTGTTATTAGTATTTCTGTCTAAAATAAGTTTATTGCTCTTTTTAAAATGTTTTGTTTGTCGAAAAATATGCTGTGAATACAAAAGTTGCCGGCTACCAACTTTTAGATTCCAGTTACCAATTGCCAGTTGCCAGTTGCCAGTCGTGAGTGACCAGCTGCCAGTCATCCGTCATTGAAACTTAGCTTCCTTTAAATCAATTGAAATGTAACACCACATAGAATATTCTATTTTTAATATTTGAGTCAGCAGCTAATTACAGCAGGAAAGGATTAAGTCATTTCGGCGATTAAAACCAAATTAGAGGCAATTTTGATTTTTTTATTGTTTTAACCTGAACAAAGTAAATGTGACGTAATCGGAAAGTCTTAGCTACTTAGAAGAGCTAAAGCCTAGATGGAATACTTTCTATGTGTAGGTTGTTGTGCATGAAAAGTGATAATTTTAATTTAAATATTGTTTTCAATTTATTCAATTTCCAAATATACGGCGTTTGGAACTGTGAATGCACTGCGCTATTCATCCCTTAAAAAAATTAATAATGATTTTATTTATAGAAACGATTGACGAAAAATTTAAAAATAATTATTAATATATAATATTCAAAATATACAAAGTGTTTTAAACACGGCAAGTAATTAAATAAGAGGGGGAAATAAACATCTAAATAATCTTCAATATTTTCATTTTTAATATAATTTTTCACCACAGATTCATAAGTTATTGGGTTCGTTTGATTTAGTCTCTTAAACCGGAAAGTAACTTAATTATTAAATTATTATCAAACAGAAATTAAGACAATTAAAAATATTACAAATTATAATCGATGGAAGATTCTTAATTAAATAATTTAAATGTCCGAATAAATAATGCATTTGGGTTTCCTTTTAAATATTTAAAAGCTGTATCCAAATTATTTAATATATAATATATATCAGATTTAAAAATTATAAAGATGATCGCAATAACTCATCTGCTTAAAAATAAATAAATTTTATTTTTGTTTTTAGAATTTAACAGCTTAAATGTAAAGCTTAAAATTTGTAAATCTGTTGGTAACTTTCGTACCAAGTCGAGCTTGACATCAAAGAGAATTTGTGTACCATATTAAAAAAAAAATTATAATAATTATAATAACAATAACAATAATAATAGTAATAATATTGATAATTAAAAAAAAAATAATAATATATGAATAATAAAAATAAGACATGAAATGTATAAATAATAAATATTTATAATGGCTGGAATACTCACATTTTGTATGCAAGAATATGTCGAGTACTCAAGGAAATAAAATAAAAATATTATGTGGACGATCCTTGACTGCCTTCATTCAAAAGGACACTGGAAAAGTCCTTTATTTGGCGGAGATACCGACCATCTTCTTTCGGGCCTTAAATGAAGCAAAATCCAAAGTGAGGCTGCTCAGAAAATTGTTGGCTGCTACGAGACTTCGAAATTCAAACTTTGAATGGTCATCCAAACGACCAAAAGAACAACCCACCTCGATTGTCTCTGATGGGGCTGCTTGCTATGCATTTCTGTTCGCCTGGTACTTTGAAATGGCCGGGCAACAAAATCTGCCAGATTTGTGAAGTGATTTTGTTGTTGGCTAATATTTTATTTCTAACCTGTCAAGCTGCCGTACAGGTAGCAGAAAGCCTGTTAAATATTGAATATTTTTTGTTGTAATTGGGCTCAGCCAATTGAGCGTTGAGTGAAATAAGAGTTGAAATGTTGTTTAAGTATTTTTATTTTTATGCATTGGAATATTACACATGCGGGCGTACATATTATCAAATCTTTAGGTGTTTACTATGTGTTACTTTAATCTGTAATCTACATAAAAAATTGTTACTTTTGTATACATGGACAGACCACATTTATGGGCAATAGATACATTTGAATCGGGAAGATTTATTAAATTCTTCAGGGGGGAAACTGAACAGAGATTAAATGCTATTATTTAGAATTTGTGGCTCACACTCACAGAAGCATTTCATATTCACAATTGTGTGATGTAATTTTTTAAAAGCTCGCAGATATTAGTGTCTAAGTTTAGTATGTATGCTTAGTAAGAGCGCTTAGTTTAAAGTGAATATCAAGCTTGCAATAAATGAATTATTTCAATTATTATTAACGATTTGTTAATTATATTCACAGTCCTTCAAAAATATAAATGTATATATATATTTCTTTAATTTGTATATTAATTAGTCTCTTTTAATATATACGAGTATATATACTATATATCTACATATTTTTATGTATTTTTATATATATGGTTCTGACTTTTAAAAACAATTTTACCCCGAACTAGACTTAAATATTAACTAATTACTTTATAGATCGATCGAAGACGTAACACTTTTCTTTGGATGGGCCAGGACCCTCATTACTCATATATCATTTATACTTTTTGATTTTGTAGTTTATTATTTATTTCTTTATTTTTTTTATCCCCTAAGGCTGTGTTGTGTAGTGTTAATTGTTATTGTTTTAAGATTTGTTTTGTTAATCGAGTAATTTATACTAGAGAGCATCGCCAGACCAGAAGCACTTGAGTTCCGCTCTTGCTTGCATCGCCATACCCCATCACAGGATGAAATCAACTGCTATGTTAATTAACAGCGCTCCGCATTAACAGACTTCACTTCAGAGCCTCCTTCATGCGCTGCTCCCATTCGGCGCGTCGTTGGTGGATGCCTTTGAACTCACCAATCGACACAGATCGTTCAATTGGCTTGGCGGCTACTACAGGGGGAGCTTCCTTAGTTGCAGTTACCGTTGCCGTTGCCGTTGCCGTTACAGCTGCAACTGCAGCAGTTGCTGTTGTTGGTGTGGTTGTTGTTGTTGGCGCTTGTATTGGCTGCTTCACCTGCAGCGAGTAGCGACCATTGATGGGTTTCTTGATGTTGGTAAAATTATTATTATTATTATTATTAATGTTATTGTTGTTGTTGTTGCCATTGCTGTTGTTGCTGTTGTTGTTGTTCCGCACATTGTTGACCTTGATGGGAGGCAGATTGGAGTGTTTCTGCTGAGCAGGCGGATTGTTGTTGTTGTTGAGGCATCGAAAATCAGCCACTGTGTTCCGATTGCCGACTGCCGACTGCGATTGGGTATGAGCTTGGGACTGCTTCGATGGTTCCATCTGCGCTTCATATCTGGGAGCCAGCTTGTCCAGCTTCTCCGAACTGTTGGACTGGTTCTCCTTGTCGCTGTCGATGCTCGGACTGCCGTTGGTTATCTTTTTGTGGGCTGTCACTGCCATCTGCGCCATATTCAGAGCATCATCATCTTTCACCTTCAGGGAGAGACGCGCAAAGACTTTCATCAGCTCCGGCGTACCATCCTCCTGTCTGGCTGTTCCAGTGCTGTTGGTGTTAGTCGAATTATTCGCATTGCCATTGACAAAGGATTTCCTGCGCAGCACCACAGCGCTTCCTGCCGCGTTCAACGGATCACTCAATGCTCCAGGACTAGTTGGAGTGGTCGGCGTGTTGCTGGTCATTGGAGTGGGCGCGGGAACGGGAATTGATTGAGGAGCTACTACTGGCGCAGGGACTGGTACTGGCAGAGGTTCCGACTTGTTCTGAAGCTCCTCATTGATGGACTTCTTGCGCTCGTAGCGCGTCTCAGGGAGCCTCCGTTCCACCTGTGGCTTATCATCGTTGAGGAAGAGACGCTTCCGAGCCTCCAGCGACAATCGGTTGGTAGTTGTGTTGTCCTGATTGCCGTTCTGGTCCACTGCATCCACTGGCTTCTTGGCGCCGCTCTTTGGTGTATTCGGTGTGGTGGCGGGCGAGGATGAAGTGAGTAACTCGCTGCTTCCGCCGCTGCTGCTGCTGACATAACTGAAGCGCATGGTGTTGTCACTGGCGGCCCGCTGCTGCCTGGCCGAACTCTCCACTGGTTGATTCTTAAGGGGTGACTGCATTGGCGTTGGCGTTGGCGTTGGTGCTGTGGCAGTTGGTGGCTTCGGCGCTCGCTCAACAATCTGAATACTATTTCCATTTTCGCCACTCAGGCGACGGGCGGTCAGGTCGTCGGTGCTTTGACTGTGCTCCGCCGAAGGTTGGTCCTGCTTCGCGTTTTTGGTGAGCACCAAGTGGTTGCTCTTGTTGTGAATGCGGGCCTGATCCACGCGGTTCAACTGAATCTTCATGAATTCTGGTTGACCGGAGGGTCCGCTGGGACTCGCGTCCATGCAGATGGAGTTACGTTGTGCGCCTTTAGCAGGAGTCGTCGGTGGGGTGCTGGTTACCTTTGCACTCTTGGCTGGCGGGGCTGGCGGGGAGCTTGTGGACGCGTCCTTCTCGGGAATGTTCACTGTGGTAGTTGTGACTTGATTCAGTTTCAGTACATTCGGCCTTTGTGCCGGTTGCTTCTTCTCCATGGGAACATGCTCTTCCTTGGCTTTGGAGCTACGTAGAACACTGATCAAGGGTGACTTCACAGTTGGGTCAGTGATCTGCTCCAGTCGAGAGGTGTTCGCGGGACCTGGCTTGGAGTCATTTTGATTTGAGATCTTGGAATGCGTTTGCAGTTTTCCAGTGGCTTCTGCACGCGACTGCAATGACTTGTGGTCATTGATTTCAAAGTCCAGGGAGACGCACTTGGCACTGGGTGACATTGGGGATGTTGATGTTGGTGACAGGGACGACATGGGTGACATGGGTGATATGGACGACATGGGCGACTTGGGTGACTTGGGTGACTTGGGTGTTTGAGGCGAATGGACGGGCAAAGCTGCTGGGTGCTTATTGAAGAAGGTGGCGGGCACCCGGAAGCTAAGAGAAAGATCCGGAAGACTCGGCATATTGTTGTGAGCGGCCAAGGACTCGTTCACAACGCCGCGATCCTCGGAGAAGTTTCGGAAGCTGCACGCCTTCTCGACCGTCTTGCGCTGCTTCTCCTCGTAGTACAAGGAGCACGGCTCATCTGTGCTGGTTTCCAGTGAGTTAGAGGAGCTCGAAAGCTGACCCATCGAGTCGGAGGAGCGTGTTAGCTTCTGTTGCAGCGAAGTAAGACCCACGATGCGCGGCTTTCGCTCAAAGTGACCTCCATTCGCTGGAGCCTCCATCTTGGTCTTCGCCTGTTCCCGAACCAACGCGGTGGACTGAAAGGTGTCGTTGCCAGGCAAGCTCTTGGCCAAAGGCTTCACTCCATTATCAACGGTAATCAACGACTTCTCTTGTGGGCCGCTCGTAGCTCCCAGCTCCTGGGGCATGTAACGCTGTCGAGCTGCAGGTCCCGACTTGGGCTTGGCGGGAACAGCTGGCAGTGGATGTACGCCATAGTTGCTGACCATCGCATTGAGTCCGTGCTTGCCCTCGTTGTGAATCTCACGCTTAATTATCTGGCGCGTCTCCACGATGTTCTGCTCATGCGAAGTTGCACTACGTGACTTGTTGGGAATGGACACAGGGTCACGGGATGCAGCTTCCAGACACGAGGTTGAGATCTGCAGCTTCTTGGCCACGCTCTGGCTGCTTGTCACATCGTCCACACCTTCGTTCCCCTTGGAAATGTTGCGCTTGGAATTCCTGTGCATAAGACGACGTAGGAATCCATGCTCGTTGGGATCTGTTGTACACGTTGCCAGATCGTCGCCGTCTGTCGAGGACTCGCCATGAGCATCAAAGAGAGCATTAGCTGCCTTAAAGGTAAGTGCACGCAGTCCAAAGCCTTGGGACGAGGACGTCGTGGTCGTCGAGGAAGAAGACGTGATCTTTGATACCGTCGAGCTGCTCTGGACTACTGTCTGTTTTCTCGGCGAGGATGTGGGACTGGTCACAATGGCACTGCCTGTGGTGACGTTTGCAGCTAAAGTGGTGGTTGCATTCAGCGAGCTTCCTGGCGGTAAAGAGCGCGTCTTGGTCTTCAGATCGTTATCTGCGGACACACAGGATATAGTTTGCATATAAAGAAGGGAGAGCTTCAAGGATAACTTACCAGCTCGTTGTCCTGCCACCTGTCCAGCTTTGTGTGCCACTCTACCAGGCTCCTCGTTTGCCTCCGGTATTGAAGTCTGTCGAAAGACACAAGGAATTAGAATATATCTGTAGGATATTCCTTAAGCAGTGACTCACCTCCAGAGTCCGCCGGTAGTGGCGACTGGGTCCTTTTTTCTTAACGGGCCTAATGGCCATCTTGTGCTTGGCGGCGTCATGCGAGAGACGCTGTCGTTCCATGCCAATAGCATCAACCTCGTCCTCATGGTGATTCCGCAGAATGTCTGGACTAATGTGGACTGGGGAGCTGCTTGACTTCAGGGGGTGCTGCCTAGAGATCGGACCATCCTCACCATCGGTGCTGTTGGCACTCGTCAAGCTAAGAGATGACATGGCATGACCCTGGGAGGTGCTGCGTGCCTGGTAACCGGTGGCTGCTTGACCCTGTCCCCCGTCTGCGCGACGTTGCGGCGAGACTGGACTGCGGGGCAGGCCAAGATCCTCATCGGAGGCGTCAGGTCGGTTGCGACGCTTTCGCAGCACATCAGTGAGTTCGGCCTGCAATGAGAGATGTTCCAATATTTAGTATTTTACAAAGGATAATCAATAACAAGGGGATAACAAGGGAGAATCTTGGGAAAAATGTCGAGGGATTACCCAGTTCTTCCAGCGGAATACCAAGCGGGCACGTAGGCAGCTGCGACTAAGTCGACTCTCGCTGCCGGACGATCCAGGGAGTTTCATTTTGAAGGGATTCTGCTTAAAGTTAATCATTTCGAGTGCCTCAGCTCAAGGACGAGGACACAAATAACTCAACTAGCTAAGGATTTTCACCTGAAGCAAGTGATTGAAGTGATTTTTATTGACGACTGACTTGGAAACCCGCCCAGCATTTGGGACTTCTATTGACCCATGACCAGTTCCAGTTGGAGCTCTTACCGCAAACGAAAGCCTGAACGGATTGTTTTGGACGGTGCGGGCTGCCGCACTTCCGGCTACCATTTCAATGAACCGCAGTGTCAGCCACAAACAAAGCGCCACCAAAGCTTTCCACGGCACTCAATGTAATTAACTCCTTTCCAAGGGCTATTGTTATTATGGTGCGCCGGGTGCACCAAGAGACAGACACACAGACACGCGATTCGCTCGGTTTCACTTTTGCTTTCCACGACGGCGGCAAAGACGTTGTTAGCGCCTCCAAGTGCAATGTGCAACTGAACGATTGTTCCAACCTCTCGGCCATGTCGCAGGGCGAGGCAGGCAGGCCCGCAGGTCGGCAGGCAGAGAGGAATGGCGGGCAGAAGGGCAGGTAGCAGATGCGGCACCCTCAACAGATGCGCTCGTAACAGCAGCAAAACAAGAGCAAAGCAGCCACAACAACAACAGCAGCAGCAGCAACAGCAACAACAACAAGCAGTAAAAACAACAACAACAACAACAACAACACTGTGAATGCTTGTTGCTTGAGAAATGCGATCGTCGACTTGTTTACCTAGTCAAACATGATCGCCATTGGCATCAGGCTACGCACTGGGTTTCTGTTTATTGTCATCCGCAGCAGCAGCAGCAGCGTTTCAAGGGTAGCACCTACCTACCTAGCAGACATTAGGTACCAGCAGCCTAAACCTAGCTACCTCCTACCCACCCTCCCCTCTCCCTTTCTACCTCTCTCGCTGATCCATTAATCAGCGTCTCTGGAGCATGAGCCGCATCCAGACTAATGCCTAACACATGTGCGTCTCTCTAAGTACAACTGTGACTCTTCCCTGGCAGCCAGATCTATTTTCAGCAATGCCGAGGATTAAGTAGCACATTCCTTGGCCTCTACATCCCGAGCATCAATTATCCAATTCGTTTAAACCAAATATTATTGTAGGAGAGTTCAATGGCCCCCGAGTAGCGCCCGGTAAATCGGACCGATACTCAAGTTATATAAATAAAGTCTTATAAAATTCCCTAATTTGAGAGTTCCAGACTTTCCCTTCCTTCGGTCTTTACGATTATTTAAAACGAAGAGCAACTAAATCCCATAAACTTTATAGACAAACAAAGAAGATCCAAATAAAAGGGACCTAAGGCACATTTCGATATATAAAGGGATTGGATTATCCTCCATCCTTCGACTATAGAAGTCTTATATTTGGAAAGTTCTTGAATTTGCTTAGTTTCCCAACACACTTGGTGTATCTTGCGATTTTTCCTCCGCCTTACAGATTACAGTTACCGTCTTATGTAATCCCAAGAAGGACATTTACAAATGCCTCTACCTGTTCACAGGTAAAAGCCACGTAAAGGAATGGCTGACAAATTGAAATGTACTAAACCCTTTTTGGGAAAGCCACAAGGACATCTCAAGGATACAAAAGTATCTTCGCCTCATATTTCAACGATCGCTCATTTTGAAAATATTCAAAAATATCTCAAAGTCTCAAAGTGAGTCCCCAAGTATCTCCCACCACTAGGAGCCTGCCACCGGCTCCTTCCTCCTCTGCAACAACTCGAAAGGCAAGTAAAACCCGTCCCCAGTGCGTACATCATTTATGATTGAGACTCCGAATCAACTTCCTAATTAAATATATCAAAACGCGAAGATAACTTCTCCGAAGTCAAAACATGCATCAACTCATTTAGCGAGTTAAATGCGGATGCTTGTCCAATGGATGTCAGGATTTGGAGCACGATTTGCAAATGGTCAGGAAACATGGCTGGCTGCATAATGGACGCGGAAATCTATGGGATGTTGGGTTACCCAAATGACCAACTGTCCAAATGTTTATGCAATAAGTGAGCCCACCGAGCAGGAAGTCCCAACGGCGTGTCTGCATTTCTCCACATGCAGATTTGCCGGCTGAAATGTGGGTCGAATTCAACTGCCTGATTTTTGGGTTCGATTTGAGTGGATGGCAACAGGTTTGGGCGTCCGAATCCTTACCAGACAGACAAATCAGAGATGAAGGAAAAACTAATTAACTCAGAAATAGTTAATTAATTTTGGTTATTAATTTTAGACTTCAGAATTTCGTGTCTTTCTGGCCCAGCATAGAATTTCTCAGTTCTTCCTGAGGTGAATAAAACCCTCTATTCCTTAGGGCTACATAGCGAAGGTATCGATTTACGTAACCTATCGATAAATTTATATATTTATTTTTTTATAATTTTTTTTTTTGTTGTATTTCTTTGTTTCTTATTATTTCTCAATCTTTTAATTCCCACAGTAAAAAATCCATGTTTCTGTCAAGGAATCAAGAACGAATCCTTTACTTTTTGGATGGTAAAAAAAGAAGCCTTTATCCTTTTAAGACAATTTCCGGTTTTCAGCTTTTTACCAACTTATCTCTCTTTTCTCATCTATCTTCTCACCTTTTTCTCATATTTAAATTTTCCCATTTCTTCCCCCCTTTAACTGCCTTAACCACACTTTGGCACTGCAACCGCATCCTTCCACCTGTCAATATACTTATTCGCTTTTTGTCCAGCTCTACCTTTGCTTTGAATAATTCACCTCACGTACATTCCCCTCCAGCTCCCTCTCCACAGTTCCAGCTCGTAGAGTCAGGACATTCAACGTCAACAACTCATTCCTCGTATCACCCGAGGGGTTACCTCGCCTGAACTCAACTGTCAACTCGCGTTGCCTCCCACTGACCAGTCTTCTCTCCTCACTGCCATCTCTCTCCGTACCCCTCCCTCCCCACACCCCTTCCCCAGCTGCTGCAAACCATCAATTAAAGTAAAACGTGTGAAGTGGCATCGCATGTCGTCTCTCCGGCCCGTTGATGCCTCTGCCTGCGTCCGATCAACCTCATTCGATTACAATGCGTGTTACTGTGTTACCTCGATGTGATTGTTGTTGTTGTTGTTGTTGTTGCTGTTATTGTTGTGGCTTTTATTGTTGTTGTTGCTGTTCGGTGTGTCGAGTGTAATGGACATATCATCACCGAGTTGCGATCAGATCGAAGTGAAAATTCAATGATTGCCACGAACGACTTGTCAATCATTTTCCATAGGATGAACTGGACGTTAACTAGATCTCGTTCTCCAATGGATTCACTTCTCTGATTGTCAACTGCGAGTCTTCGGAGAGACTTTGAAACCGGTTCATGGCCTGGGACAAAGCTACTTAAGGGGGCTAGATCCTAGGTACTTTCTTTGAGACATCAACTGATGCTTCATCATGACCTCAACTAGAACTGATCAGGATTTCCTAGAGGGCCCCTCTCCCCCTTTGAACATTTATTAGATTATTAAGGGACGAGTGATCCTTATAGGATTCTTGTTAGCACACACAAACAAACACTTCAGTTCATAGACCCAACAGTTTCCTGGTTTTGAAAACTCTTTGAGAAAAAACTAATGCGATCTGCGATCTGCGATGTCGACGCTCGGAAAACTCGAAGAAAACTGATTTAGTGAAAAACTTGGCAGGAGTTCAATAGCATAGAAGCAGAAAGAAATGCGATTTATTTGCTAACCAGGTTGGCAAATGGCCAAGCCAGTACCGTGCAGCGCAGTGGAGGGCAGGTGGCAGGGGGCAGGAAAAAAGTGGAATAACAAGAAGTGGTAACCGGCAGACAAGTGCAACACAAAATGAGGCATAAACTCGTTTGTCCAGAAACTGAAGAAGCATTAGAAACAAAGAAGCGGAGAAGTGGTTACCTCGCAGCGCAGCTGAGGAGGAAGAGGGGTAACGGGTGGAGGAGTAATGGTGTGGGTAGTAGCCAGTGGTGAGTTGTGGGTAGTGGGTAGTGGGTGGCGGGAAGTTAACACACAACAAGAAGCCACACATTGCCACGCGCTGCAGCAGTTGACCAGCCAAAGCCAACTGTTTGTTTGGAGCTGTTACGGTGTTACAATGCGACGGCAAGGGGAGCTGGCGGGATGAGGGGGTGAGCATTGGTGTAGATGGTGTTATGGTGTGATGGTGGGAACGTTAGACGTTGGTCTTCCAGCTGTGGTTACCCGTTGTTAAGCAGCGCGTGCTGCAGTTTCTGCATTTCTTCATTCACCAGTCAAAAAAACTGGCACAGACATCGACTCCAACGCTGGAGGGGATCTCTTGGCCGGGGATTAGGTAACTTTTGCATTATTTCGAGATTTATAGAAAAACTTATGCCTGGATCCACAACTGAATCATAGCTGCAAACTGGTTAGGTAATGGCATTGACTGCGCCACCAAACCAGTCCCCTTTCGGAGCCACGGACAACAGAAGCTAACAATGGAATGATCATTCAATGACCACCACCAGTTCCCTTCGGCCCAGTGCAATGCCTTCCATAAATTGAAACTGATTAAAATCAATTCAAGCCATTCGACAACAAAGTGACTCAACCAACAGAAGCATAATTATGCGGAGGAAGGCCCCTGTTTGTTTGGGTGGGGGATGTAGAAGTCACTGTGCTGCGCGGTACAACCCTTACGGACTTCAGTTGTTAATTGCTAATCAATACTGTACTGGAGTGTGCCATGAGTCAGGCCGAAGCCAAAATCAATAAAAAGCCAAAAATAAACAGTTACTTCAAATGGTATTTCGGTAGGGTCATACGGTCCTTCTATAGAGACATTACTGTAGATTGATTTTTTACATAAGGTATTTTTTATATATTTTTTATTCCAGATAACATAAAGAATCAAGGATGATTTTCACATCCCTTTCAGGATGGTCTAAGAAGTCCTGAAGCTAACTTGTCTGGTATTTCATTGGTTTAGACAGTCGGGAATCGCACTCCATATAATACGAATAGCTTAAAGAAGGTCTTACGGAAAGCCAACTGCTTAAGTTGCTAATACAATAATTGATGTATCTCAAGTCTACTTCATGTGCTCGAGGGGGTTTTCCTTTGAAAGTAAAATTAGGTCACACCTAAAGTCAAGTACCTGCAAGCTGTATATATCGATGTGATGATCTTAAACTAGTTAGTCTTGGGTAATGCCTAGCTGATTAGAATAACACTTTAATAAAGAGAATAGATGATCCTATTAAGAATATTTGGTAGCATTCGTTTTTGGTGGTGGTACGACCCTTGCTTTTGTAGCACCCTCTAACTGTGAACGGCTAGATAAATGGGAGGAGCCAAACGATAGACGGAGCACCACTACTTAGCCTTATAACAAACTATCATTTTATTATAATTTGGAATATTGATAAACTGCAGCTAAAAATCTAAAACTTCTTTTAGTTGTTCCATTTAAAGTACCAATGGATTGACAAATAACTTTAAATAAAAGTCTGCAAATAAAAGGGCTACACGATGATTATAACGATGATGGTCAAAGGGAAGTCGGACTTGAGGTTAAAGACCTCCTGAAACCAAAACTTTTCGAAAGGTACAGTCTGAAGTTGAGTTATGAACCCTCCCATGTCTTCTTCTAAGAGTTTAAGGTAAAAACCAAAGAATCTTGGCTCATTATTGAGATGCACTTACCTTGAGAGCAATTGAAAAGTTACTCGCCGTCACCGACTCTGAGAAGACGCTGTCATGGGACTGGGAGAGGGTTTCACGGATGTAACCGCCGCTGAAGATGGATAAGAAGAAATGTTGGATTAGCAGGGATGCGGATGTAAACATGCAATCAGCTTAGGTACTTACCCGTCCACATCAACGTCCAGCAGTCGTCCCTCACTGAGACTCCGCTGGCTATCGGACATGTCGGCAGCTCCACCATTGGCGCAATCCTCTGTGCTTAGGTTATGCGAGGAGTCCCCAATGCTACGAAGTTGTTGTCGTTGTTGGTGATGCTTCTCTGTATAATAACTGCTCGGACTTCTTCTGATGGAGTCCGGAAAAACGGCCACTCCGAGCTGCTGTCGCTGAGTCTGGTACATGGTCTCTGAGATACCCTGCGGCTGCCTCTGTTCCACCTGTTGTTTACTTGCCCTCTTCTTGCTGAGCAGCACGCTCAAAAGTTCATCGCGATGGGAGCCGTACGACTTGGATTTTGGTAAGGACTGTGTCTGGTAGCTGTCCTGGATTTGCTGGTGAGTCAGCGGGGACGCTGGAGACGATGCCGTCAATGTGTCCACTCCCGACGTTTCCAATAGTGCAATGGATCGCAGGTTCTTTTCACTCGAGCTACTTGTGGGCGGTGGTAAAGTATTGCATTCCCCAGCTCCGATCCCTTGTTCCCTGCCAAGCACAAGATTGTCCGCGTTGTTGATGGTTAAGCGCCGAAATATCCGACGTAACTTTCGTAATGGATGAAACCCACGACGTTTTTGCTGCTGCTGCGGCTGCGGAAGCGGTTCCTGTGGCTGTTGTTCGTGCTCTAAAATTAGAGCAGTGTAAATTGTTTAGTTCCAAAGGAGAAATGAGTTTTAGAATTAATTTGGGACTGTCAAAGCAACAGGAACAAAACTTAAAGCCTGCTTAATACCAATAAACTATCTTTATTTTTCTCGGAATAAAACTGTATTTTTAATTTCAATTTTATTTAGATACATTTCTGGTAAGCTTCAAGTGAAGAAGACATAGCGTCCACATGGAGCTAAGACGATTTTCTTCGTCACTTGATACGCTTTCAAGAAGCCGGATTAAAGCTAACAATACTCTTGGTAATAAATGATTAACACAATGAGCTAAAAATAGTATTATTCGTAAATATTGTATACCATTTTCATAGTAATAAATGAATTAGTCGATTAATTCCTTTAAACAAGAATATTACTAGTCAATACTTCATCATTAAGTTAGACTTTAAAGACTTGCTACTGATGAGTTATAATTAAAAATAAATCGTCTCTAAATGCTAACATTTAAGCAATACAACGCCGCAAAAGCCTTCGTCACAGAAACTGATAAGAAATCAATTCAATAGCAATCAAATTTTCAAACGATCGAAAAACATGCCCATAAATGGGCAAAAGCAAAGCCAGTGCACCAATGAGAGCGATCGAATACGCAAACCCAAGAGCCGAAGAGTCAAAAAGTGTAATAACAACGGTAAAAATACACATGCGAGAGAGCAGTAACAAGAGAGAGTGACTAAGCCCAAGGGCTGCGCAAACGTGAAAGGGGGGAAAAAGAAAGAGGTGTAAGCTCTAGTAATTGACAAGGTCGTATATCTACATACCTACATACGCATACATACGCATACACTCACAAACATGACACTACACAAGCGAAATAATCATTGAATAGTGAAAAATGTGCAAAGACAAGTTCAAGAGTACTTAGATACATATGTAGTGGTGCTTAAGAATATATGACAGCTTTAAATGGTTATCGAATCTTAGGAACTAAAAGAAATAAGTTGCTCTTGCCAAATTTGATGAGCCGTAACCATTTAAATTAACTTTTATCTTCGTACTGAAAATGAATTGCGCAAATGAAAAAGACGAACAATAATATTTTTTATCATCTTGTAGAACACAAAACAACAAAAAATAATTCAAGTTATATTCATAAATCAAAATAAAATTGTATAAATATGAATTAGTAAAGGTATCTTTATTGGCTTTCCATAAATTGGTTTAAATAAATGGTTTCTAAATGCAATTTTATAAAATATTTAGGTATGCATAACCTATCAAAGGGCTTTATTAGAAAAAAAGAACTCTCTTTGTTTTTTTTTTTTTTGTAATTTTTAACCTTTATGTTACGTTCAGACTTATTTGTACTCAAGTTCGACCATCTCCAAAAATATATACTGACACATTGTTAGTGTACGTGTGTGAACCCACCTACCCATGTCAAGCATCTTGCCCGCTTCGACTATCGTCTTCTTGCCCTTGCAAGAAAAAGTCGGCAGACATTCGTGTAACATGCAACGGTTACATCACGAGAGTGAAAAGGACAAGTAAATAGCATTTACTAATTGGAATGGGGATGTGCACGTGCCCGTGGTTGATCGCCTCACATTTTCAATTGGAAGTTCAGTTAATAATAGAATGGAAAGTAAAAGAGACATTTGAAGTAGCGGAATTTGTTTTGACTTTTGCAACGAATGCAACAGAAAACAATGCAATAAACTGTACATATATTTTTATTTATTGTATGAATGTTTATACAAATACACACACACACAAGCGTCGAAAAGTATTTTTTACTGCATTTATATATATTATCCGCAAATCTAGGTTTGATTTCTCGTCTTGTTTTTACTATGAGTTCATCGATTTAACGGTTATTTTATTAATAGGCCCATAATGTTAATTTTATCGGCGATAAGAGGGGGCATTGTGCCGAATCAAATACTTTTAACATCTTTATATCGCTTACATGGTCAATTACCCGTTTACCGTTCTCGAAGTTCTTATCAGAAATCCGGGGAAATCGTGTAGATCTTATCTATCGCAGCAGTTATTTTGATGTTCATTAGTGTAAATCAGCGATAAGCTTTGGATAATTGCGACTTTTTGTCAATACCAAGAAATTGATTATCTTTTTAATATTATATACAAATACTTCTGCGTTTCAAGTTTAAATTGAACTGAAGAACTGAATCGTAACAACTTTTTGAAATTAATTTTGAAGAAACAAATAAACGTCACCGGAAGTAACAAAATGCAAACTTTGCTCCGTCGCCGGCGTCACTCAATGGTCCCATTAGCCACCTTGGCTACCGTTACATTTAGCTGCCAGGTGACAAATCAAATGCCAGTCACGTTTTGGGGCCAATCCATGTCTAAATGCAGATACTCATGTATACAAGGTACAAAGGTACCTTCAAGTTTTGGCACGCGAGCAAAACCATTGAGTATCTTGTGTTTACACGTGGAATTCGAAACTCGTGGAAAGCTATAGGGATTAGTTACTGTGGGGAGGCTTGGCATTTGATGTATCTTCGAGCATGAAAAATCGATCGCTTATTAGAAAATGCGTAGGCAAACATCAGGCCTAGAAACATTGCTCCCAAATATTGCGAGGGTCGCGAGAAATATTTGCATTTGGGTGCGGCTCATTTGCCTTAGTTAAAAATCTCATATTTATATGTACATATATATTTATATGTACATATATATAATTTATTTATATATTGTATTTTCTCAATACATTACTATTTTATTAATTTTCCATTCTATATATATTTTTTAATATTTATATTTTCTTCAATTTTTATTATTTTATTTGTCTCTTGTTTATTAACTACTTATTACTTTTATTTTTTATTTATTTACTTTTTTTTTATATAAATGTTCATATTTATTTATATAAAATATTTATTTCAACAGCTGACACATTTTGTTAATGCCTTAAACCTTTGTTGTTGTTACAATCGCACGTTTATTCAACCGCTGACCAAATTCATCTCGAATCAATGAATCATCAAAAACTTAAGCATCCGACACTAAGGATGATGTCGTTTGTCACTCTACGACTACAGTCATACTTCTTTAAGGCGTCCAAAGAAATTATATAATAAAACTAAAGAACGCGGTAGTGGAATGAAATATTTATAAATTACAAACACGGACTTGATGAAACAATCGAGGTATCGATAGACTATCGATATTTTGTACATAAGTGCAACTGGATACGTAAGCGGGACAAAGCTGACTGCTATAAATAATTCGGATTAGCTTTAGTTCAATTCAAGGAGATCCATACGAATTATTGTAATTCGAACTTAAAATATTCAATCTGATGTTCGAGTGTTTCGGAGTCGAGTTTCGAATACAAATTAGCGTCTATGTGATGTTTAACTGTAAAACTGAGTTATTTTTTTTTTGTTATTAGCTTTGTCATCTTCAAAAAGTGAATATTTTTCATTTTCGTTTGGATGATTTATGAAAATATTGCGAGTCTCCGATACCTTTTTGGCCGAAAGAGGAAACCGTTGATGCAACGACATGTGTTTTGCGTTTGTCATGTACCTGTATTTACATTCATCTAGGTGCAAACGTCTGTCTGCGGTATGTGGGAAGCTTATTGTTATTTAGGCAATTGGCGATGACACAAATTCTAAATAAAGTATGAATTCAAATGCTGTTTAGGCGTCAAGACACGAAATCGAATATCTATTCAATCCGGCAAATCGTCTGGCCACCCGACGACATTAAGGCCATTTTGCAAGTAGGCGCGATTAAATTTGCCACTTGCAGTTACCATACACACACACACACACAAACACAAAGGGAATGTTGTTTGTTTCAATTGATATGCAATAGACACACAGACACACAGACACACAGACACACCCACACATAGTACATTTTGGACACTCTTCTTCTTCTTTGGTTTCATTCAGTCAGTTGTGAAGTGTCTCTGCCTCGATGTCTAGTGATTAAATCGATAACTGCGATTACGTGTTATCTGGTAGTCGTGCATACCCCAACCTGTCACGTTCTTGGCCGTTAATCATTTGAAAATATTGCGCGCGCACAAATGCAAATTGGCAACTTGCAACGAGCTTAGACATATGACAAAATCAAAGTGAGTGCCACATTTTTAGCCAGCAGCAAGTTGCAGTAATTGGAGACTTCAAGTGTTGATGTGTGTATGTGTGCGGCGTACGTGTGTGTATGTGTGTGAGTGTTTCAACTCTTTGTTCAGCTACCAATAAGTTATAAGGCTTTCGCAAAGCTGGTGGAACGAAGCCGAGGAGGAGAAGGTCAAGTAAATAGCAGCGTTTCAGTTACCCAATTGCCACGCCCCCTCCGCGCACTAACATGGCATTGACGTGTGGGCAGTTTATCCGCTTTTCAAGTTCTTTATGAACCCACCCAGAATATAAATAGAGAACAAGGCACGGAGCGGGGGAGATGGAGAAGGAGAGGGAGAGGGGGGAGGAGAGAGAGAGAGAGAGAGAGAGAGGAAGAACTACAATAACGAAATAAATCAACTTAAAATTACGCAATTAATTCCCTATAGAGGTCTTTCCTATCCACAGAGAAAGGTAGAAGGAAGGTAGCTACTAATCGGTTCTACGGGAATTACTCAGTCAAAGATTGCATAAAGAGGAGAAGTGGAAGCCAACTATATGCGTCTATCGGATCGGACTCCCGATAAGAGGCTGCCAATCTAAAATGACAGAAAGTCCGTAATCGCCGGGAAGTTGACTTCAATAAAGCAGCAACGCGGCGACGACATCGAGGGACTTATCAGAGAGCTACGCGGAGCTACCAAGAGCCATTGGACCCTATGGAGAGCTGCTCAGTCAACAAGTTATAGTTCTTCGATGTCAACAACTGACGCTGATTATACAATCTGCCGGTCTTTACAGTAATGAAAGTTTTCCATGTCTCTGAACTCCCATACTTTTCCCCTCCCCTACCCAAGACGTCGTCCACTTAAGTCCATAAGCAACCCTTCTGTGATTAGAAGTAAGTGAACTCCACGCCGTTCGATAAGTCCCTGTAACTTCAGAGCCCGCATTCAATTTTTCCAAACTTTTCTAGCTCAGTGTTCAGTTGAGCACAAAGCGCTTTATTGTTTGATAATATCTGACCCAAATACCTAACACTCGGAAATTGATCTATGGCTTTATAATTGTGCATTCATCGACTACAATTGTGGCACCCAAAAGGTCAAAGCCATTAAAACTTTCGACTCGTAAATCAGTGTTGTTTACTCCTCCAACCATTAAGTCCCTTCCCAACGAGTACTGTGATGTCCTGAGGCAGGGGTAAGGGTAAGGGGTAAGGGGTAAAGGTAACAAAAATATGTCGATTGAATAACCATTGAAACTCAACGAATATTGCATGATTGAAACCCAAATAACTTGTCTTCCTTTCCCTCCTCCATTTATTTACCGGATGATATCACCAGTTCTATAAATGTTCCTGCTATAAACTTGCCATAATGGTTTGTGTCTAACAATCGTAGAACGGAATTAAATATAACTTGGAACAATCGGCATTTCATAAATAAATGATATAAAGATGAAATAGTACCACGGATTGCTTTCCACTTTAATCGCCAAATCTCATTCCGTTCCCAAAGTCTTGAACTTTTCTACCACGGAAAGGGTATACGCAAAGTGGTGAGTTTATCCGTACGCGTACAGAGATACAAGACAGAAGAAACTGTTCCGGGAATTACACTTTCCTCATGTATTCATTTGAATAAACGAATTGAAAAAACTTAAATATCTTGATTGTTTTGGATAAGTGTTTCTCCGTACAAATGTTTACATTTGCCTAAATTTGTTTGGAATTTGTAAATGGGCGAAAAGCTTGCGAGACGTAAATAACATAAATAAAACTGTTAATTACCTGTTTATGGGAAATTTGTGTAAATTATAATGAAATTCCTTGAAACTCAAATGTTTTAATATTCACAGTGGCTAATAAAGAGTAGACCGCAATAGACGACTAGTAATTGTTATTAGTACATATGTTTAGTACTTTTACTTCACTTATGGTTGCTGCTATCGCACAAGTAAATATTGACACAATTATGCACTTCACTTTAATGAATACTCTTTAGGCAATTCGGTTTTTTTTTTCGCTAAATGTTATATGAGCGAATTTCAATTGATTTATTGTCAAAGGTTTGACCAAGTTAAATTTGTAATATTTCCAAGCATGCGACACGCGCCAAATAATACAAATTGTTCACCTGCTCAGGTGGAGCGGAGAGCACAGAATGATTTAGTGAACAACCGAAAACGAACGCAAATACGACTGCAAGTGAGGCAACGGCAACGGCAACGGCAATCGGAATCGAAACAAAAACAAAATCGACACAAAACACAAGCAACGATATTGAAATCGAAACGAAGCGAAAAGCCGAATAACATTTGCTCGTGGGCCAAGGGGTTGCGGGGGGGGGGGGGGGGGCTGCAGTAGCTGGCGGCTTCGGCTGTTCGGGGTATTGGCATATGCTTGACTTGTTAGCGGCTAACTGATTAGCTTTTGCTGCTTTGTAGACTATGTCGATGCATGTGTGCGTGCATGTGTGTGTGCGCGCACAGCCAGACTCACTCTAACAGCGATCTGCTAATTTAACAGTGGTTAACTGTGACCAGAGACAACTTATATACGTAGATAAGTTGTCTCTGCTGTGACTCTGGCGCTTACATGATTACCTTTGACTAGCTACCACTACCACTACCACTACCACTACAACTGCTCAAACATGATACACGAGTTATTTTTATGCAGTTGCGTTACTTTTAGTTGCTAGCAGCAGACTAAATAACAGTTACCAGCCGGTCACCACCCCTAGAACTTCCCACTTCTCACAGCTGTAGAAAGTTCACTGTGTAGCATCCACAATTACATGGAAATTATTCACAAGCTTGGCTCTATAACGCTCCACATATGCACCCAGATTTAAAAACCAAATTTCTATTGTTTGGAGTCGGACAAAGAGACAAAGAGACGATACAAAATATGTTACGATCGTTTGTTTTTCAAAACTGAAAGCCGTTCCGACGTCTGACTCGATGCGCGATGACAGAATCTACGTAGTTTTCAGCTAAACAACTACATTTTAAGTAGCCACCATTAATGTACAGTTATTAATATCAGTTAACATAATCGCTAATCTCTTTTAAAAAATAATTTATTTTTTTACATTTAAACTTATTCAAAGCAAAACGACTTTTCGTTTTTAGGGTATAAACAATTGATGCGCTTTGTTTTCGCATTTCACAGAAAGTTTTGGCCCGCATAAAAATAAATAAAAATATACATTACATTTAATGTATACCCTCAGTACACATACACAGACTTGTGACTGCCTGTGTGTGTGTGCAATGACTAATTCAATGACTTACCTAATTTCATTGAACTAATGCCATATTCTGCTGCCATCGTTGGACCTGCCAAATGCCGCGACGTTGAGGGCTCCTCATAGCAATGCGAACCGGTGGCTCCCTCTGGCAATGACAGAGGACCGGACGCACCTTGCTCCAGCTCCAAAGGCGGAGAATTCTCCCGCACACATGACATTAGGCCGGAAGCCATTCTGTAGGGTGGAAAAAAGTTTAAACATTAACAAATCAGTCACAAATTATTAAATTAATTTTAAATTAATATATTTTTAACTTTTCAATAAAAATGTGTTGATCGCTGTTTTATTTGGTTTACAGTTATGTCTGACTCAGAGGATAGACAAGTCAAGGCATTGGCAGGGAATCAACAGTGTATAAATAATAAATTATAGTATTTATTTTTCCTGCATGTATCATATACATAATTTATATAAAATTGCATTTTTCAAAAAAAAAACCCTGTACATACAAAAGGACAATAATTATAAAATCGACTAGATGTTTAAAAAATCTCGTCAAGGATAAATTATTTTATAGTTTAAAAAAAAAACAATAAAAAGTTTGCTACCAAAATCAACAATCAACCTGAAGTAGATGAAACGTCACATGCCTCATACCTCAGCAGCATACGTTAAGGCGCGGGTTCATTGACCTCTGTTGCCTTTATCAGTTGAGGGTCTTGCAGTATTTCGAAACATTAACAGCCACAAATTGAAGAGAAATATAAAAGGAGCCCGAATTCTTAGCAAGTGACGAAAATAATAGTTTTTCAGTATAGATCCGTTCTTCACGTTATAGAAATTACTTAAAAATGTTTTTAATATGTGAAAAAAATGACGAAAAATTTGGAACTTAATAAAAAACTTTTTGTAGAATACCGTAAATATCGGTTATATGCAAATTACTTATATGCAAATATTGCTTAAATGCAAAATAATTTTATTTTTAAACATCATCAGAACATCATAATTATTAATTTTAATTGCTTAAAAGAAAATATAGTGTATTTTAATTTATTTAAATTTAATTCATTTAATTTAAAAAATTTAATTTTTATTTTAAATAACTTCTAGACAACTTGGGTATCTTCCTATAAACTTGCTATAAATTTCCTATAAACTTGCTATAAAATTCCTATAAACTTGCTATAAACTTCCTATAAACTTGCTATAAGCTTACTATAAACATTTTATAAGCTTACTATAAACTTCCTATAAATTTGAGATATGTATATCTGCCTGATTAATTAATTCTAATTAGACCAAGAATTATACAAAGCTTATGACAGGAAGGAAGGGAGCTTATGACAGGAAGGAAGGAAGCTTATGACAGGAAGGCACAATGCTTTTTCCCTTTTTGTTTCTTTATTCGTGTAGTCGATCTAAGTCGGTCGGCAATGCTCGACAACTCAACATTGCGCTCAGTACTGAATGAGTTTTAGTTTCCACTCATTATTTACTCATATGAGTGCGCTCAAACATCTCACCATTCAACCTCTTTTGCTATTTCATTTCCTTCACAGGTCGAAAATGTCCATTTTCATGTATACAGTAAAGTTGTCTTTGCAATTTTCATTTAAATAAAATATTTCACATAACATTTTCCCAAAATGCCCAAAAGTATGCTACAAAATTTCGCAGTTATTATAAATTCATGTTGATTTTTTATGGTCTTCTTGGCCATTTTTTGCCAGTATAGCAACATATAGCAGACTGCGCAGATCTATTGGGTACTGATGTTACTGCCTTGTAGAGCAGTTGATCCCCGTAGTGCGTCAGCAGAGAAGATTCGCTACTGACCACTAGAGGCAGAGAGTACCAAATACAAGAGGGGGTGATGGCTTAACAGCGAAATGTTAAGGTTAAAAATAAAACCTCGAGATGGGCTCGGTAATATTAAAACATTAATCATATGTAAATTATGCATATAGTTCAAATAATAATACATAACAACAAAACATTAGCCTTATAGCAAAGGATCTGTGTGATCATTTAGCTATTCCTGTGCTTTTGCCTTTGTAATTTACCTATTAATTATGCATACTTTTTAACTACCGAGCCAGTCTCAGGGCTTATTATTTTTAACAGAAAGCTCGAGAGCTATCACCTCCTCTTGTATTTTGTACTCTCTGTCTAGAGGTGTCAAGTATTTGTCATCTGTGGGGGCAGCAACATTTTTAAGTCTTGCCGCGTATTGGGTGGGATGTGCCGATGGTAAGCAAGAATCTGATATTTTGTTTTCTAAGAAGCTACTGGCATCCTTTGTAGCCTTTGAAGCTGTTGGTCAGTTTCACCTAGTGAACAGTCTTTGGTGTCTTGGGGGTCTAGGGTGATTTCCTCCACAAATGTCACAGATTGGGTTTCTGAGGTTGTAACTCTTGGTGTGTCCGTAATCCTAGCATCCATGTCATGGAACTAGACCTGCCTTTCTTCTAGTCTTTCCCCATCTTATGGAGTGGGGGCCGATCTTCTTTATTTTAAGTGGTTCTACGCTGTTAGACGCTTTATCGAGTTAACAAAAAACAAAGCCAGTTAATGGAATCCCATTTAAATAATCAAAACTAAATATATAAATAATAAGTTAATTATTATTATTAATATTAATATTAATATAAATTGTCTCTGGAGTCCATTGACTTGAGTAAAAAGTATGAACGCAAAAGGAAGACTTATTTTGATCCAGTCAACTATTCTTACTCCTCAGTTAGAACATTAACTGCTTTTAGTTTACTTGCATTGCAACTCAAATGACAAGACTAGTTGCAACACAATTCGGTGATGCCTTTTTTTCTGCTCTCGGCAAACTTCAACGAGCCAAGAGTCAAGTTAAAAAGAGATTTGTACGTAGTTTGAGGGAGAAAATTGGGAGCATAATAGCCGCCATATTTATTATTATTACTATCTTAATTATCGCTCCGGCGTTACGATACCCAAGCTCCGAGATGATAATGATCAGAGATACCTCCGCGTTGCATCTTCTCGGTCGCCCGTTGGTGCAACGCGTAGCTCAACGTGAAATTAACTTTGGTTTTAATTTGCATTTTACAGACCAACAAACAAACATAAAGATTCGTGAGCGTGTGTGTGTGTATGTGTGTGCGTGTGTGTGTATGGGTGTGCGTGTGTTAAGGCCTCACGAAACGCAACTTTAATTATGTTAGTCTCATACGTACAAAAGGTGTAAGATTTGCATGGAGCCACCTGAACGCCCCATCCGTCCGTCCATCTGTCTGTCTGTCTGTCTGGCAATGAACATTACCTGATATCCGCAGCCGCTGGTTACCCGCGGTAATTGCTGCACTTGCTCATTACTCAAAATTTGCCCATATAATTATTTGGGTGTACGATGGACCAGACAATGTGGCAACCGCTCACCTCGAGGGTAACTACACAATGGAGGCCAGGAAACTACGAACAAGACCCGCTAACGGCTTGTTGCCTTGGCCAAAAGTTCTCAAGGTACCCTCCCCCAAGGCAAAAAAAAAAAAAAAAAGAAGAAAAACGAAGAAAATAACTTGTTGCCAAAAACTCAACTCAATGACGCTCCACCAAGCGATGCAAGAGATGAGCCAACGTCATCGTCCAGTGCCCCAAAATGAAAAGGAAAGTTCCCCCCAGCCGAAAAGCGAATAGAAACATTTTAAATTCAAGAAAAACAAGTTTTCTCACAAATAAATAAAAGTAAGAATGTTCCGAGCAGATAGATGTTTTTCAGAGAAAAAAAATCTAAAAGTCATGTACTTACACACAAGCACAAACACAAACACAAACACACACACTCACAAAAAGCAACACTCAGCGTTTTGCTTAGTCGCCATGCAGAGTCGAGGCGCAACTTCCACTTGGGCGATGGCAGTAAAATTAATTCATATTTTAGAAATTTATTTTGGATAAAATTAGTCTATTTAATTAAATAACCTGCTTTGGCAGAAGAGACAAGGGTACATAAAAAAATTATTACAAGTCCCGCTTCTATTAAAAAATATTGCAGAGTATAAAAAAAGTGCACGTCACTGCACGTTTACTTCATCCACAGACTTAGTCGAAGAGACCGCAAGTGTCGCTTCTTGGTGACAGATGGAGCCATTAATTTTAATGACTTACAGAGTCTTGGCTACTCATAATGTCAATGTAATTTGAATGGGAACGCCAAACGTAGTGCCAGGGTGCAATGGCTTGCACAGTGGTGCAAGTAATAAAAAATCTATTCATGCACTGACAAGAAACAGTAAATTTCCAGTTACCTTGCTTCCGTGTATCCCCCCCTCGGTAAATAGAGCACTTTTACTTGTTAATCAGATTTCAGCAGAAACAACAAAAAAAAATCAATATAGGCAAAAATAAAAAAAGGCAACAACAAAAAGCAAAATACTTAGAAGGGCAACGAAAAAGGGCAAAGCATTGGCGCCGATGACGGGGCTAGTAAATTTGTTTGCGGCCTCGCCTTGTGGTTGTTGTGTGGTTTTTTTTTTATTTATTTTTTTTGCTCTGCCGCTGATTCACAGATTCTTGGCCTTTCAACTGGATGCTCATGCCTGACAATTGGATTGTTTATTTTCGTATGGCTGCGTCATTTTGCTCCACAGATGGGAACGCGTCACTCTCAGTTATTGCAATAACCACCCGTATGAGCTTTCCCAGACAGCAGCCGAGTTTGAAGGGGATCGTTGTCGCGTGTGCGACGTTCCATTACCGTTCACTTTTATGTTAGAGTTTATAATTTCAATTTCTGTTTAACACTTCGTCGGTTACAAGCACAGGCAACGCGACGAAAGCACAACTTGTGGCTGCCAGCGAAAAGCGCGACTGAAATGCGTTTTTTGTCGTTCTTAAATGGACTCCAAAATCGCAGGTTCAGCATCGCACGCATACATTGATTCAGTCAAATGTATGGCATATGTATGCATAAGTTGCGGAGCACCCACACACACACACACACGCAGGCACACACATGCCAATAAAATGTTTTTCGGATGACACAAGCTATAGCAACATTTTATGTGTGCCCAAGGTCAAGGAGCCGTACTCGCTTGTGGGCGTAAAAGTGTGAGCAAGAAAGAATACGCAAATACAGCATCAGAAAAAACTGACACAAACATGTGTCCCAGCAACATGTTGCTAACAACCAATACGATTGCTATGAAACATATGTTATGTCTTAATTAGGAGCGAAGGAATTTTAATATTTAAGATTTAAGATATTTAAGATAATACACTATTTAAGTCTTAAAACAATTTACTAAAATAGTAATTAGTATTAATTACCATATCAAAATATGTTGTCCATTGTTGCGAACCAACACTTTCACCTTCTCTTTCCCCCTTCTAAGACTCTTACTGCGCAGTCGTTGGGTGAAGTACCTTTTCAAAGGAACAGCCCACGAAGTATACATGTGTACACTGACCTAGTCAATGAATAATCGAAAACTGGTTTATATTATTTCCAGCAATGTTTTGAAAATTAACCGACATTATCAAAATATAAAAACAATATTATAAATATGTATACATATGAATAGGTTATGTCCACAAATTCTATATTGTGTATTAAGTAATTAAAAGCTTAAGTGTATTTTGTAAACACCGATAAGTAAACGAAGCAAGTTCTTAAGATCAATCCTGTTATTATCAATCCGTACTTTGTTTAACGAAGTTAAATAGGAACGGCTATACGTTCAACCATTCCCAGATAATGCATGCATATGTGTGCATAACGGTCAAAGTACATTCATATAAACTAAGAGTTATCTTTAAAAGGCAGCGTAATGCATAATGAACACAAATACACATACGAGATTTGCCTATACATATGAATACCAATACATGTTATTTAGTCTTTGTGTGCGCATATCGACATGAGAAGAAATCACTTAATATGAAGGCTGTTATGCTGCGTTCACACATGCTACAAATATAATTTGATAGATTCTTCATTTTGTTTTTGTCTGGGAAGTAGCTGTAAAATTCCAATGTGTTGTCAGCTTGCATGTATCAGCCCAACAATACATTGAAATATATAAAAATATTTTTGTTGTTTTCTTTGAACTTCTGGTTTGTCATTTTCTTTTTCTCTATCTTTTGAAGGAAAAAGCACAGGCACTAATAAGTGCGAAAAGGACAAAGCGAAGAAGTTACAGCATGTCAATAAACTCACAAGAATGCACTAGTGTGTATGTGTGTGCCTGGTAACATTTCATTATGAAATCATGGGATTGCTAGCAGAATAAAAACGAAAGTGAAACACCTGTGTCCTTCGTTTTCACAAAATAAAACTACATGACTTGTCAACTTTAAAGCACAAACTCTTTGACGTAATAGTCACAAACTATTGTATTTTTGTAAAATTAAATATTGTCAATGATAAAGCAGAAATAAGTAAACAAAGAAATATTTTCAGTAAACAAATACATACGCACCTCCAAATACACGAACACACGCTTATAAATACACAGAATAAACGCGATGAGTTGAACTCCGGCAAATCGAACACGCAAAAACCTGAACAAATTTCTCGCTTTATTTTGTATTTCAAAACTTTGAGTATAAAAGACTTTTATTTTTTTTTTAATTTTTTTTTTTTGTTGAGTGTTCTCACATTTATATATTGTCAAATAACTAAATGGAAGAGAGACACATGACTTCAATTTAATCGGCATACTTTGATAACAAAAATAGTTGGATTTAGTTTTAGTTGAAACAACACATATTTTAAAATTTAAACATTTGCTATAAAACTCACCTAACTTAATACAAATTTTGATTTTAAGGCAATTAAAAAATTGCGTAATTTTTCCTCTATTTTTCTGAGTTCAAAAACAAAAGCAGAACGACTTTAATGTGCCTCAAGTTATTGTTTATAGTTTCTTAATAATAATTGTAGGCAACTGTATAAACAAATGTTTTCAAGTTAAACAACATTCGGTTTCAGGGTAAAGAGGGAATTTAAATATTTCTTTTAATTTTTAACATAAATATTTCTAAAAATAGAAATTCAAAGATTCTCTACTTACATGATTGGAGTCGGGGAATCGTGCGGATGCCGCTATAAAGATATAGCTAGATATGCTTATCTGATCCAGAGGTCGATCGGTTAGGTTGCCATTTCATTGTTTCAAATTCTAAGATCTAAAATGGAACAAAGAGAAAAAGAAAACAAATTTAGAGTAAGACCCGAAATTTAACTGTATTTTAGATCCAATTTTTAACTGTATTACAAGGACTAAAAGTAAGCTTCACTTATGGTATATTAGAGGAATCAATTATCCTTTCTGTTACAACTCTTTCGTTTCACTTAAAAGCAAAGACTTCGTAAGGACCCCCCTTGTATTACGTAAGCCTCGAAGAGGAAGTCGTCCTCGTTGCGTCACGTTTCGTCTTTCTCCAGAGCCAAGCCCGGCCCGAGGCACCAGACCGGCCACTGCAGAGCCCCGCATTTGCATAACATATACATTCATATCGCATATATCAAGGGTCTCTATTGAAATCCTGCGCCCATTATCCGGCGTGCGTGCCAGCAACTGATTTGCATAAGAATGACTTCTGAAAGGATGTCAATAAGCGGCTCGTGTAAGGTCGCCACCCCCCTTCTGACATAGTTCGGGGAGGAGCGTAAATAAGTTGGCTAGGTTTCTGGTTACCATCTGGAAATTAAAGTACTTGACTTAGGTTGGGCATATCTTCCCTTTTGATCGGGTATATATCTTGGATTTCTTGGCCTAACATCTGAGAGGTCAATTTGTGTAGAATTAATCAAAAACTTTCACTGTGACTGCCCACACACACACACACACACACATAGGTATTTATATATACGGTCAGTTGGGAGTCTCGGGCTTTTGGCCCATTGATGGCCCGACTCTGCGATTAATTGCAACCCGAACGATTTCTTTAGAAAGAAAATACATAGATAATCGCGGCCACAATGGGACACCGAACAATGATAAAAGTAAAAGTTGAATTTACGAATCCGAGGCGAACAATTCATTCAAATGTATTCATGAATAAATTATAGAGAAGATCGCCAGTCGGTCACAAAAACTTGTTTCTTGGGTTCTAGACGACTTTTAGTTACTTTGATTTTACGGCTTTTACTTTTTTTAGCCACTGTTGCCCGTGCCCGTGCCCGTGCCCGTTTTCTTATCAACTTTTTGTACCATAACGGTATTTCTTTAATTTCCTTTTCTATTTATTTAAATTTAGTGCACAGCTTTTTGAACTATTGAATGAAAATTAAATTAAAACTTGCTCTGTTTCTTTTCTCTTTTTAAAATATAAAAAACCTATTAAATATTTATGTTTTTTTAAAATCAAAAATTGTTTTTTAATTTAAGCGTCTTAAAGTCATTTTTAGATTCATAGGAAGGAGACTCAAATGATAAATTTAGAAGAACCGGAAAAAGTGGCAATTTTTAATAGAATTAAAGTTAAAATTATTTTAATTAAAATAAATAATCAAGAGTGCACATATTATTAATTAATAAAATAATATAATAATAATATTAATAGTGATAATTATAATAAAATAATGTTTTTTAATAACTTATTAGGCGCTCAACTTCGCCTTTGTCCATAATTGGGTTTGGTTCTGTGCTTAAGCTAATGCAACAACCACCTGTAGCCTGGGTCTGCGCCTTTAATTTGGCTCTATCATTTTTATTGGTTTATACCCGCTGTACATTGATAGGGTTTACTGTGTATATAAAATAGGTTCCATAGTTGTTCTGTTTTGCAATCTTACATCAAACTCTTGCTAGCAAAATCCAATCTATATATTAAATATAGTATCATTTCTTTAAAATAAAACGGAGCATTTATCAAGTCAGACCAACCGAAAGGCTTCCTCTGACTTACTAAGGGGTTACTTGAATAAGTTTTAGTTCTTAAATAAAGCGGCGAATGATTAGCCGTTTGCTTGTACACGATTTTTTTCAAGACTTCCAAAAAGTAAGAGAAGTCCCGAAATTTATTATTAAATAACCAAATAACTTATTAAAGGAAACAATTTGTAAACACACATAAAATATTTTATAATTTCTTAAACAGAACTGATTAAAATAAACACTGTGCGTTACGTAAACACTAACGGTACAATGGAATATTTAGGTTTCCTATTTAAATAAGCAACAGTTGTAAATATCAAGAAGTTGCAAGTAATTGATACTTGCAACATTTGAAAACACATTTTCTTTTATTGCATTTCATTGGCGATAACTTCGACGACCTTAGGATTAAAGGAAACACATGCGAAATTATTAGGAATATCAATCCATATTATTTATAATTTACTTATACTATATTTTTTATTTATTTAAAAAAATACCACACAAATTTAATAAAAAAAAAAGAAGAATAAATAATAAATCTAAAACTTCACTTTTTATGTGAAAATGAGATTTGACTCATCAACTTAAAAATCGCGTGGCATAGAATGTCACAGGTGACTCATAAATAATTCATTTAATAAATTTACATAAATTAACACATTTTTTTATACCTTTGTTTTCATTCCTTCTCTTATTTCTTTAAAAGGAGAATTTAAATTTTAATAACAGTTTTAAAAAGTTTAATCGAAGCTCATTTGGTTTCCAAGTATTTACATTAAAAAAATAATGTAAATAAAAATATTTTTTTCTCTTTATTTAATTGCTTACGAATTAATATCAACACAGCGAACAGATAAAATATCGATTTAAAAAATTGGCTGGCAAATCGATTGTCGATTATCGAATTTCGTAAATTCAAAGCAAGTGAGGCCGTGGCCCCACAACTATTACAAAATAAGCCTTTTAATATGTAAATAAAATTATTTAAAACAGAAATCAATTAATTTTCAATATTTAGAGAATAAAATGCTTGCAAAATCAGAGTCCATCGGCGAGATAAACGACTTGTAAGGCTTTAATAATAAGAGGTAAATTGATGACTGCATTAATCATTTGGCCTTCATTCTTTGGGTCAGTGTATGACAACCCACCCATACAAATGCATAGACAGCTGGTAATATGAGTCGGTGAACATACGAACACACACACACACACACGCGTACACACTTATGCATTTATATGTATTTAAATGGAAAAGTAAAACGGCAACCGCGAGACCACAACGAGCAAATGCATCGCCCGCCCGTCGGGTAAAAGAAGATGAGAGAAGAAGACGAAAAAGCAACAACATCTGTTGTTGGGCGAACCACACAACACCTCAGACAATGGATGTACCCATGGAACTAGCTTAAAGCCTTAAACTAGCCGAGCATCTGGTTATTTAATATGTGTCTTAATGCTCACATATGCATATGCAGCCAGCCCCATCGAATGGGGGGATTTTCCTATTGTACTATGCAAATAGCCAAAATTACAAAAATCTTGTGATATGTTTTTTGAAAGAGTTGCGCTTGTGTTTGCCTTAAAAGCCGAGATAATATCTTGGGCAAAGATACATTTACACAGATGCTCCAAGGTTTAACGAGGCACAAACAAATACCGTGAAAACCACATACCAAACAAGTTGGACAAAAAATTATAAAAACTCAAAATTAAATTAAATCAAATTAAAAAATCTAAATTATAAAAAATTTAAATTATAACAATTCAAAATTGTTTAAAATTTTAAAAATCGAGATAAAAAAATTAAAGTTAAAAACCAAAATTATAAAAAATTAAAATTATGTAATTTTAAAATTTAAAAAAAATAATTAAAAAAACAAAGTAAAAAAAACTCAAAATTAAGAAAATAAACAAAATTGAATTATTCTATATTAAAAAATTTAAATTAAATAAAATTTAAATTATAAAGAATAAAAATTAAAACAATTAAAATTTAAAAAAAAATCAAAATTATAAAAATTTTAAATTTTAAAAAATCAAAAATTTAAAGAAATAGAGTAATATCAATTCAAAATTAAGATTAAAAAATCCAAGTTAAGAAATCAAAGTTTTAAAAAATCAAAATTTTAAAGAAATAAAGCTATAACAATTCAAAATTAAGGTTAAAAAAAGTTATAAAAACTCAAAATGTTAAAAATTAAGGTTAAAAAATTAAATTTAAAAAATCAAAATTTTAAAAAATTAAAATGATTAAAACATTAAAATAAAAAATCAAAAAAAATCAAAAATTTGAAAATTTTTTAACACAGCTTCCAATGTGGGATTCAATCTTGAAGCCAGCAGAGAACTAAATAAAAAATTAATATGGGTTTATATATAGTTTGTATATAGTGTATATACACATATATCTTTACTAATGTATGTCTGAACATTTTCTAAGACAAAGTTTTGTTTTCTATTTTTACAGCCAGTGAAGTTTCGTAGTTCTTCTGCCTTTCGAATTTCGAATTTTTATTTTCAAAATTCATTGTACTAAAAACTTTTACATAAGCTCAGCCAGAGGCCTGCACTTTATATATTGAAAGTATGTATGTATGTGTTTGTGTGTATGTGTGTGTGTATCCATGTGTTTCTAACTACATTCATGCCTCTTTCTCTTTTGACATTTAAAACTATAAATACGATCAAAGACTCGAATACAATTGGGTCATTGAGCCACCAAGACCTTCCCCGTCCCCCGCAACACTCCACAGGCTCATCCGACGCTTGAGCAACCTCCGCACAGTTGATACTTCAGAGGGGGGTCCCAAGAACTCGGCATAAATAGAATTATTTCAACTCAACAACTGAATAAAGAAAGTTTTACAAATTATTTTAAAAAATCTCCAAATTTTGAAATTATTTGATTTCTAAAAATTATCGTGTTTCCCACTGATGAAAGCTTAAGAAACCGAGGACCTTGTTTCAGGATTGAATGAATGAAAATCTGAATGTCATTACTGGCATTGAGTGGGATAAAAAATTAAGTCAGTTTTTTTTATTTTTGGATTTAAGACTCATTATAATTACATTAATTTTAACCTTTTTTTTTTTTAATTATAATTAAATGTGTTTCACAATTATCTCAGTTCCTCCGTAAGAACTGCTTTGATAATGGATTTAGTTAAATTATTATTGCATATTTTAATTAGGTAATTCCCTGTTAGAGGATCTAAATAGTTAAGCAGATTACAGTAAATACAGCCTTGAAAATAAATTGAACAATTAAAAAAAATATTTGAGTTCAAAAATCATGATTCGAGTTTTTCCCTGGAATCTCCCCAGCGAAGCAGAGACAACATTGTCGGAATGCTGGAAACATGAGTGTACAAGAAACTGAAACACATTCAGAGACCTCAAAAGATCATCAAAAAACTAAAATAAATTAAGAAAAAAAAAATAAATAAAAAATAAAACAAATTATCAGCCATTAAAATCGGGAGCAAATGTTCAATCAATGGAACAATAGGTAAAAAAACGCAGCAGCGAAAAAATTGCACAAATAGTTCAACGCTTGAGTAATTCTCGAATATGTGATGGTTAAATGTGAATAATTAGTGTGAAGTGGAAGTTGAACGAATATGGGTTACCCTGTATTCAGGAGAAAAAGAGTGAAGAGAAGTAAATGCGAAGAAAAATAATATTCAAACGGTTCTTCGGGTGTATTTCTAATTGTACAATTGCAATTTGAAAATACGAATTATGTGAATAATGTGAATAATATGAATAATGTGAATATGAATAACATGAATAATACAAATTTTTGAATATAGTATTCCAAATTTAAAACACATATATGTTCGCTCCAAAACTCGATAGCATTCATTGACGAATTCATATTATTCATAGTATTCATTCATATTATAACAAATTTGTTTGCATAGATTTAAACAACGTGTCCCTTGCCCGTCTTCAATTGTTACTGAGTATCCAACACGATTACGAGTACGAATACGATAATGAATACAATTGCGAATACATGTGCCAAAGCTCGAATATTCATTCAATTTCACAGAAGCAAAAATAATCAATCAGCGTCAAAGACAACGACTACAGCAACTGTGACGGCAGCTGCGATGGCGACGCCGACATTGACTGCGACTGCAACGGCAACTGAGACGTCGACTGAGACTACGACTGCGATTAATTGCGATCACAGGCGATGCACGATGATCGCGTTTATTCATCACATAATTGACGCTTACGATTGGCGCTCAAAGCTACAGGCGAAATGTAAAACCTTCAAAAGACCTCAGATATTCAAAGTTCGACCGCCCTCACACCCCGACAAACCACCCCCGTCCCCGCCCTCCCTTAAGGGTGTGGTCGGAAGCTGTTCCATTGTTCAATCGCCCAGCCAAGCCTTGTGTGCGTTCCCATACGAATGCTTCTAATTACTTATAAATCGGTTCGGATTTGAGAACTTTAAGTACCCTGAATAAAATCCAAAATTAAATTTTTCATTTATTAGATTTTATTTAAGGGTGAGGACTGAACACCACTAAACTAAAAGACCACCGTCTGGTATTTTTCCCTATTCAAAAATACTTCAAATACAGATTCAATTTTTATCTCTGGGTTTCTAGGCATATAAAATAGATTGAATTTAAAACCAATATACATATATGTATATGTATGTATATATAATATATGTACGTATGTATATGATATATTTGTCCCATAATTTATTTTTATCAAAATATGCTTATAATATATACATACAATATGTATGTAAGTATAACAGAAAAAGTTTCTATAATTTTTCTATGATGTTTATTAAACTATATTTAGGTTAAGACTAAGTCGATTTAAAAATGTTATTAAATATATATTAATCTATATTCAATATATAGTGATATATTCACACCTACCACTACTACTACGACTCAGCGGTATTTAACTAAAATTAGTCTTATTATTTGAACAGAAAAACAAAAATACATCGAACTGGATCCGAGATTAGCTGCCAGGTGTTTCAGCTTTTCCAGGTACTATGGTTGAGGGAGGGGCTCCAAGACTGTGCCTATTAAGAGCACATGAGCTAGCCTCAAGATTTTATAAATAGCATGAAGAATTAAGAATTAAATAAATTCATTTCTCTAAATGTCAGTATATATTTATTTTTTATTTTTACATTATATATATATTTTTTTTTTATTTAAATTATTAATTTTTATACCTATTTATATACGTACATATTTATCTATAAATATTTATATATCTGTATTTATTTTTTAATTTTAGTTTATTTTTATTTTATTTATACCTCTGTTCATTTTACAAAATATAAAAAAAAAAATGAAGTAATTACCTTTGCCCCAAAAACTAAGGGCAATAGAGAAAAGAAAAGAAAAGCCCAACCAAAAAAAAAAGCCCTGAAGAAGAGTGAAAAACATGGAAAACATTAGCTTAAATTTTGTAAACGACTTGCGAATTATAGAGGTGAAATTACGTGTATTCGCTTGGAGTAGAGGAAGAGCTGGACACTGGGGGTCTGACAATGAGACTCATTTTAACTTGAACTTGGGTACGGGCTTGGCTCCGGGCAGGGGTCGGCCCCTGAGATCGGGCCGTGTCTTCGTCAGGGTCTAAGTTCTCTAGGGCGATGGAGAGGTTATCGAAGAGGTGATCGGCAGAAGAGGCAGAAGAAACTTTGACCCAATTACCACCTTCAGTTGGCGAATAGCCAACCGCTTAGGGCATTAGCCGAAAGACCAAAAATAAACCAATCGAAAAAACCGAAAGCAGTGCCCAAAATTGGAACAATACATCAGAAAATGGCCGATTATTTGGCCGATAATTTCCTTATAGCTTCGTTTCTGTATGCGATTGTTGAGAGTCCGACAATTACTCACCAGCGGCAATCGGAAAAGGGGTAAATGACTAAAAAACAGTTACGCACCTGACCGTCCACTGGCCTAAGGCATTATATATTCTAAAGGAGTCCCACTCAGTGGGCCACAGATCCAGTGTAACGCACTTGGTATGACTTGAAGGTTCTGCGAACCTGTTACCTCTGAACGTGTGTCACGTTCGGCAACCACTCAACTTCGTGATACACATTAATTTATGTAAACAATGTTTTTTTATATTTTTAAGAACAGAAAAAAAAGTTGCCTCTTGAATGGCCCAGTAAATTTTAAAAAGAAATCAACATGAAAATGAATTTAACTCTGTGAGCTATGGGAATAGTTCGAAGGATGGCTTTAAATGAATGAGTGACTAATTTGTCATATTTAATAAATTAAGAATATTATTCAATGTATAGTTCACAATTATTAATAGATAAACTAAGAACAGAACGGAAAAATTAGTCCGGGAGGAGGGGAATATTTCTATAGACATGGCATCACATGTTTCGTACATTAAGTGTAAATATTCTTGCTTTTTCTTCTTCTTCTTTTCATTATTATTCACAGTGCATGGCGCAGCCAACGAGCCATTGCTTCCCCCTCCCACCGATCCCCCTTACACACTTACATCTATGCTCTGCAATGAGCAAGTGTTTTCATTTCTATTGTCGTCTCGTCATCAACCTTGTCTCTTTTCTGCCTTTGGTCTTCGGTCTTCGGTCTTTTGTTTCCGAAGTCCGTCTGTCTTCGGTCGACTATCGGCTGTCGGCAGTCGGCAGTCGGCTGTCTTCTGGCTTAGTTTTTGTTTTCTACCGTGAAGGTCTTTCATACCTCGTCAACTCACCGATTTTGTTAGCCAGATATAAACTTATAAAAGATCCACGGGCGCGACTGCTCGGAGCACACTCATGGGGTATTAAAAAGCTGTATGTGTGTCAATGTGGCAATTGATGTGAATTGCGTTTGCCTGCAACGCAATCTTTCAATACCTCAATGATTCAATCAAGCGATTGTGTGAATAAACTAAATATGGGCAATCCTTCACTTAGTTTACTTATTACTATTTAACTAATACTTCACATATGTAACTGTTGTTTGCGGATATAAAAATGGGTCTGGCAACATTTCATCTGTTAACTAAGCCGGCCAACGACATCTACAGGGAAGATCACAGTCTATTTTAGTTAAAAGGTAACTCGATAAAGAACAATAAATTTATTATATAATATTTATAATATATTTATTTATAATATATTTATATATAATATATATAATATATATAATAATATATATAAGAAAAACAACTCAAGTTTTTCAACTTAAGAAAATTTAGATCATTTTTAAATTGACTTAATTGATTAATTGATGTATTTTTTAAAGTATTTTTATGGTATACAAATTATTTATAATTATTAAATTTAATATTTATAAGCAGTATTCACGACTTATTTAAGAATTTCAATTTAACAATTAATATTTAATAAAAAGAAACTATCAAATTATTAGCTTAAGTTCAAGGTTGCTTTTGTTCCAGTTCTTAGTTGCTTATAAATTAAAGTGTAACTGATTTAACGCTTGAAGAGCGACCAAATATTTTGTTACTCGAATTATAAATCTTAATTATGCCTCCCTCCCCTCTCCCTCCCCTCTCCCACACCCTATCCCTTTCTCTTTCTCTCTGGCAGATGCGATTAACGGTTGCGTTACAATTGGGATTTAGTGCGCGACTGACTCCCTGCTGCACCCATCAGTGCATTGGCGCCCACCATTCACAGATTTGCTAAGCTAAGCTAAACATCAGCAGCAGCAGACGCAGACACAGAGGAGCGACAACGACAGCGAGAGCGAAGTAGCTGCGCAGCAGCAGCAGCAGCAACTTTATCTCTGGCACTCAAAACTCGAATGCCTTTCCCAATTATTTTTCAGTATTCCAATTTTGCACCACTCTTCGAGTATGTGAATGCAATGTCTGAAGTCTTGGACTTGGTTGACTTGTTAGCATCAGCCGTAATTTGGCAGTAAAGCGCATACCCGACCAGTGGAAACATCTGTGTGAAAGAAAACTGAAATTTGTTTCGAATTTGAAACCCACCTTAGCATGGCGAATGTCTTAGTCACGCTACCTGCAGCACTCAGCACACACACACACACACTCTTAGTACACACACACATATGCGTGCAAGCGGCGTAAGCTATATTTATACTCATTGTTCATTACCAGCAACTTAAGGCGGTACAGCAAATTTACTTAAATAAACTTGTAAAATTCAGTTACTGAATCGGTAACTTAGTTTGTGTCCTTTTTACTTACATTAATTATATGTTATCTTACCACAGATTATTTATTATATAGAAAAAAAAAACTTTGTTCTGCTAAATAAATGCTTTTTAGAAATATATTTATCCTATAAAATTTGTAAGAATCTAAAAATGGAGAGAATATAAAAGAACTACTTAATTATCCACAAAATGTTACTTTATTTAAAATATTAAAAGATTGACCAACCTGAGACTTGGCACAAGACATTAACATCTTTATAAAAAGCAAATTTTATTTCTAGAGATAGTGTAAATCTTCTTCTTCCCTTCACTCAGAGTACCCCATGGAGTGACATGTAACACGAGACTTTTTTCACATATATTAAACGAACACATGTGTGTGTGTGTGGGTGTGTGTTCGTGAGTGGAAATCATATGTTGGCCAAGAATAAATATCCTTTCCTTGTAGAATCCTATGCAGCATTTACTTAGTGCGGATGTTGACGCCGTGACAGACATGCGAATCATCTGTACAAACAGAAAATTTCAGATCGAAATATAAATAAACTAGAAAACAGTCAGTGAAAAATTACACGGAATTCTTTGGATCTCAGTACCTAACTCCAAGCGCACGCAGTGTATATAAGCAAATATGTATGCATGTATAAGTATTAAATATGTGCACTACAAGTAACAGAGCACATTTTAAGTTGTGCTATAAAAAGATTATAGCAAGCGTACGGCCAACAAAAAGGAATTAAGTTACCAGTTTGGGCGAAAAAAAAAAACTGCCAATGCGGCCACGGCGAGCAACGGTTTAAAGTAAATTTAAATACTGAATAACTGTAATTAGATGTGAGTGTTTTTTACTCTGCTTTGTTTTATGTTTAGGTTCTTGGTGCCTGAGAATGAGGGAAAATGAGACTTAAAAAGGTGTTCCTCGTAGACAGCGGAATAAAACAGTCGGAAGTTAGCGTGCAGTTTTTTTGCACAAGTGCGACAGAGACAACAAGAAAGAAAGGCAAACCAAAATAAGCGAGTGAGAAGGAGGGAAAGAGAGAGGTGGCCAAATTGTCTGCTTGCAATTATTGAAGTGAAAGGACGACAAAAGTAACTAACGATTTTTTTGGATTTGTAAAAACAAATATTAACCCAAACGACGATATGAATCAATGGCTGTTTAATGCCTCGCAGACCCCCAAACCTCTGCCTCGTACCCGATGCAATAAATAATAATTTATAACTGTGCAATCATCTATTAATATTATTGTTATATGTGTCTCAATCGCTGCGCTGCGGCACAACTGGAAGCACACAGCACATTCTCTGAGACGCACCCAGCCCCAAAGCGACTTCAATCATGATTTCTATACAAAATGTGTTATTAAATAACACAATAAAACTTATAAATGGAATTATTAAATAATTTTCCCGAAATTCGCTCGCAAGTTAAGCTGATCAAAAACCATGAGTGAAAATTTGTACAGTTATTAAAGTAGAAGCTATTTTTAAGTGGAAAACATTTATTTTTTTATTGACGTTGACAATATTTCTAAGCTCAATTAGGCAACAAATGGGAAACTAATCTTTCCGACATTAAATAATTATTCACAATAAAATTTAATTCAATCAAATTCGATAGAAAATGATAAAAGGAAGTTCTACATTTCAACTGAGGTTCTCAGACTGAACACAATAAATAATAAAGATACAAAAAATTAACTGATTTTTAAATGTCAAGCTAAGACAAGTTTTTAAAGATTTCTTAAACATAAAAAATATTAATTTTTTTTTTATTTTCTAGATGTTATTTCAAAACTTATTTCAAATCATGTATCACTTTATTTACAATAATAAAAATAAGATAATTAATAAAATAATAATAGAGTAGAATCCGTTTATAACGACTCTGCTTATAGCGTCCGTCTGTTTATTGCGACTAAAAATCGATGGCTTGGTTGGTCCCCATACAAACTTATATGAAAGGACCTCCGCTTAGTACGTTTCCGCTTTTAGCGACAAACCCCTTATACCGACGAGATTTTTCACAAATCAACCGGATATTGCGATGTTCCGAAAAAAAATGACAGCGAAATAATGCAGAAAAATTTAAGCATCAAACGACAAAATCTGTGTGCAGACCTCATAGCCTTTTCCATATGATGTCCCGTTATATTTCTAGTTTCTTCTGCTTTTTCCAAGTAAAACTGAATGCGTAAATTCGCAGATGTGAGTTAATGCACAAAATGCTCATTCATTCATACGACTTATTATGAAACCCCCATGTTATTTAATTAAATTTACTAAATTTGTTGTTTTGATTAAAAAATTATTTTGTTTTATTTTAAAACCTATTATGAATATGGCAACCATAAAATAAACAAAGAAAACAATTTTTTTTGCTCCTTTCGGTAAGTGCGTCTTCCGGGTATAACGACGTAAAATCGTCGGTCCCTTGAAAGTCGCTATAACCAGATTCTACTGTAATTACAACTCAGTTATTTTAAAAAAAAAATATTTAAACTCTTAAAGTACTTTAATTCAGTACATAAATTTAATTCATTACCTAAGATCCGTTCTAAATTTTAAAAAGGATCAAATGTAATGATTTGTGAAAATCGAATCATCATTAAAGAAAATATAAGTTTCGAGTTAGAGACTCTTTTACAGCCCTGAAGTTGGGTCTGGGAAAGACGAGGGACTCAAGGTACATTTCGTGTAGTTCATCGGTTTTTTCTCGAAGTGCGCCCGCATGGGGACTCATTTCCGGTTTAAGGTTTCTTTTATTCTTGGCAAGGGAATTTACTTAAAGCCACTCCAAGCAGTTCATGAGATAATTTTTATTTTTTCTTTTATTATTTTTTTTTGTGTTTCTTTTACAAGTTTTGCGGGCGATTATCGGGTTATGGCATTTTTTTAATGATCATTGGAAACTTCAGATTGGCCCGGTCTCTGTTGGAGTTGGGCACAAAAATTCGTAATGCAAATGATGTTCGGAGTTTGGAAACCTTAAATATTCGTTGTTTATGTACCGTTAATTTGCTGCTTGTTTGGCTGTGGGGCAAAAACAGATTTCTTTATCGATTAATTAATACCGATCAATTAGGCATATCTGTTGATTGACCGTTAGCACTTTCTGATTGCCTTTTTTTTATCATGATGAGGCAACAGCCTTGCGCATAGCCTCATTCAGTTTTCAATTACTCAACCCATTGAATAACCTACGACATATTACAATAAAAATGTCTTTTTCACCTGTCACGCGTGTTTTAGGAGCACTCCAGGCAATTTTTTACCTGAGGTAGCCCCCACAAATTATCAGATAATATATAAACATAGATTTCAATTAATACCAAACTAATAATTTAATTTATGATTTTTCGCATTATGTTGTTTTTAAAAAATGATAACTTGCTAATAAATTTCTGCAAATCTTAAAATGTTTAATTTTATAAAACTTAAAATTCTATATTTCAAAAAATATCGATATCAATAAATAATGTAACTCATCCAGTATACCCTTAATATTGGATACAAACTTTTATATAATTTATAAAAAAAAAAATAAATATTGTTCTATCAATTTTAATTATATATTGTGTTATTTATAATATTTGCCTCCTTTGCAAAATATTAACAAAGTACCACTTGACTTGACAGTCGTTTTTTTAATATGGAACAAAAGACTATCGGTTAATTACGTAAACATCATGCGTGTCTACGTATAAATTTTAATTTTCTCCCATTTTTTAAATGACTTCAAAGATGTCGAACTCGCTGAGACGCTTAATACAAACAGTTTTAAATATCTTCCATTTTCCACTTACCCTTACAACTCTAATGAGAATCCAGTCGAAAGCGTAAACGAAGAAACATACAAAATTGGTCCGGTTGCTGTGGCTGGTGATCTATGCATTCGAATGTTGAATTTGTTATTGTTGTGTTAATCTCGTGTGTTTGTGTAGGTGGTGAGACGCTGGAGGATCCATTGAATTATAATCACAAAGAAACAAAACAATAAAACAACAACAAACAGCAAACAGAAAGCAGCAACAAAAATCAACACGCGAACCAAAGAAAAAGAGAAACATCCAAAGGGTATTCTTTTTACACCACACACACACACACGCACGCACACAGCTACATATACAGATATATATTAAAAATCTCATATATTTATATATGCTTGATGCACATACACAGGCTCACACAAAAAAGAATGAATATGTATATTAAAACTGGTTTAAGATTTGTTGGGTTCCAATGCTTCTGCTTGGGCACTTTAGAAGCGCGTTTGTTTATGTAGCATATAAGTGAAAAGGTGTGTGTATGTGAGGTTGCCTGTAGCTTGTAGTGCACAAGCCTACATGCATAAATACACACACATGTGCTCCTACATTCGATTTAATACATACAAACAGGGAAGTTTATACTTCGCATTAACAAAAACTACTTTTTATTCTTTTCCGTGACATTTAGAGTAACGCGAATACAATTTGCATTTCTTATTCTTATTGCGATTTTTTAGATCGGTGAGTCGAACAATGCACTTGATGAGTGATCAATACAATTAACTGTTATGAGACAAATTAGCATTACCCGTTGTCTAGTTGGCAGATTGTATACTATAAGAAATTCGTTTTTATACAATATTTTATTTGCACACACAAGTATTTTTATTTTTCACGTTGCCGGTATACACAAATAATTAATATTAGCGAATTTTTGCATTCACAATTTGATGAAACTTTAAACTTAGTTTCTTCTTGTGGGTATAATTTATTTCAATTATATATATTCTTGGCGTAAATGCCAAGTTAATATTTTATTTTCATATTCCAATATGCAGCTACGTAGATGCTCCGGCACAACACAACCGAACCGACCGCCTCAAAGTCAAATATAGCAATAACAAAAACGACGTTCAACAGTTTTCGTAGCCACAGACAGCAGCCAGAGACAAAGAGAACGAAATTCAAGAGAAGGCGATAGCTTAACAGCGAAATGTTAATGTTAAAAGTAAAACTTCGAGATTGGCTCGGTAGCGTAAAGACAATTGGCGCAAACACAAAGCACCAACAAATATATGGCAAGCAGTTTTGTTTTTTTGGCTTTACATTATTTGCACCAGAAGTTCAGTAATAGCAACAACAAAATACTATGAAACTCATCGGGCTCGACCGATGCACGTAACGAAGCATTGTTTTGAATTGGAGTAAAGCGAAGTGTGAATGTGTAATAAGGTGCCTGTGACATACGCATGCTTTTGTCTATCATTTCCCTTGAACTTCACTTATTTAAAGGGCAGCCCAAGAATATGAAGGAATCGCTTTTGCTTCGTTTTGCTGATTTTTAAGTGATCAGTCAGGCAGAAGCCTCTGAATGAATGAGATGTATCTGTCTTATTAATTAATTATTGTTGATCAAGGGTTACTTTATGATGTTACACATTTGTGACAAATATGTTTTGAACTAATTATTTTACTAACTAAAATATAATTAATTTACTATTTTCACAAAATATAATATTCGTATAATTTGGCGATGCCATATGGTTCAATTTGTTGCTGAAATGTTAGCAAAATAGCTTAATTTGTATTAAATTTAGTTATTATTTGCATTGGATCTTTCTTCGAAGATCTGCTTCTACATTTGTTCTTGATGGGCAAAATGTGTGATATTTGTAAACATCACTTCGTCTACTTCGGCTACTCAAGCAGTCGCTCAGCATTCAGATGTGCGGAAGCAAGACAAAAGACAAAAGGCACTCAGACTCTCAAGCTCTCTCTTTTTATTTTGAGTGGGTTCAATCTCATTTAGTCTCTCTTCGAAATGTTGTTGTCTACAACAACTTCATTTTCATGTCTATGGATAAGTTGTCTCTGCTTCGAGATTGGCTCGGTAGCGTAAAGACAATTGGCGCAAACACAAAGCACCAACAAATATATGGCAAGCAGTTTTGTTTTTTTGGCTTTACATTATATGCACCAGAAGTTCAGTAATAGCAACAACAAAATACTATGAAACTCATCGGGCTCGACCGATGCACGTAACGAAGCATTGTTTTGAATTGGAGTAAAGCGAAGTGTGAATGTGTAATAAGGTGCCTGTGACATACGCATGCTTTTGTCTATCATATCCCTTGAACTTCACTTATTTAAAGGGCAGCCCAAGAATATGAAGGAATCGCTTTTGCTTCGTTTTGCTGATTTTTAAGTGATCAGTCAGGCAGAAGCTTCTGAATGAATGAGATGTATCTGCCTGAATTATTAATTCATGTTGGTCAAGGGTTACTTTATGATGTTACACATTTGTAACAAATATGTTTTGAACTAATTATTTTACTAACTAAAATATAATTAATTTACTATTTTCACAAAATATTCGTATAATTTGGCGATGCCATATGCTTCAATTTGTTGCTGAAATGTTAGCATAAACAGCTTAATTTGTATTAAATTTAGTTATTATTTGCATTGGATCTTTCTTCGAAGATCTGCTTCTACATTTGTTCTTGATGGGCAAAATGTGTGATATTTGTAAACATCACTTCGTCTACTTCGGCTACTCAAGCAGTCGCTCAGCATTCAGATGTGCGGAAGCAAGACAAAAGACAAAAGGCACTCAGACTCTCAAGCTCTCTCTTTTTATTTTGAGTGGGTTCAATCTCATTTAGTCTCTCTTCGAAATGTTGTTGTCTACAACAACTTCATTTTCATGTCTATGGATAAGTTGTCTCTGCACAGAGTCTGCCCAAAACGAATATTTGGTTATATACAAATTAGCTTTTGTCTGTCGTACAGCGTAACGAGAGTCTGGGCAACTGGCAATATTACCTAGGATGGTTCAAGTATCCGGCTGATAATACACATACACCTATTAATCGTGTGTTTAAAGGTAAACAAATTCGACTATTAATTGAATTTAAGCCTATTAGCAATTACTTTTTATAATAATTGTTAATTTAACTAATAATGCACCCATGATTGTATAAAGAAGAGTAAGATAAATATTTTCTATTATCTGCATAGCTTATCTCAGTCATATCTTAGTCATAAAGAAGTATTATATATTAAAAGCATCAAATTGGATAGTGTACATGTCCAAGTCTTTGGTTATTTTCAGTAAGCAACTGCCAGTCAGTCAGAGCTATCGCAATGAATACACGTAAATTTTCGACGCATGTTCTGGACACGTCCACCGGAAAGGCAGCATCCAACATTAAAGTGATTACTTATCGCCTAGATGAAACCCAGGAATGGAGAGCCATCCGTCCTTCTGAAACCAATCCCGATGGGCGTTGTCAACTGCTGGACCAAACTGAGTTTTCATTTGGCATTTATAAATTAACATTTCATGTAGGCCCATATTTTGCTGAGCAAAATAAGAAGTCGTTATATCCAGCGATTGAGATTATTGTTGATTGTACTGAAAACCAAAACTATCACATTCCACTTTTACTTAATCCTTACGGATACACCACATATCGTGGCACGTAAATAGATTAAATGTTTAAAAAAACTGCTTAACAAATTTCCAATCACCGACGTTGAGTGGATACACAATTCTTTTTTCCTTTCGTGTGTTTTTTAACAACAATGAAATAATCAACTTTATTTTAATAAAAACATATTTTTGAAAAGAAGAACATAAATTTATTAGTTCTTAAAGATTTATATGACAAACATTTAAATATGGTTTTTTTCTATTATTACTCATTAGACCCTAGAGCATGATCGATATATCTGAAAAATCGATAACTGAAAAGTATGTGGTCACACATTTAGTTTTAGATGCAACCAGATAGTTTTTGGGTATTAATTAGTACATTTTGGGTGCACGTGTTTACATTAAGTTTTCTTACTGCTTAAACGTGTTGTACTTCGTGGATATTTCAAATTAAATAATGACAGAGGTGGAAGATAGTGCACCTGAGCCAAGCATAGACTTTGTGCCAGCATTATGTTTTGTTCCACGCGGTGTCACCAAGGAGCGTCCCGATAAAATTGTGCTTACACAGGCTGAACTTCAGCGCATTATTGGTGAAACACAAAGTGCGCTAAATGAATCTAATGAGAACGATGATGATGATGATGATGACGATCATGACAACGAGAATACCATGGATGTCGATATGGACAATGTGCTGAATAGCGAGAATCATAACCCGGACGATGAATTTGATTTTAACAATTATGAAAACGAGGATCAGTCCTCAATAACAAACATAGGCAACGTTGTTGACGCTAACCATCAAGTGCCTGATGATGATGATGAAGATTCTGAAGCAGAAGATGAAATAATAAAGCCCTCTGATAACTTAGTACTCGTTGGACGAGTACAGGACGATGCAGCTAGTATGGAGGTTTGGGTTTTCAATCAAGAGGAGGAAGCTCTTTACACACATCATGATTTCTTGCTGTCAAGTTTTCCACTTTGCATTGAGTGGATGAATCATGATGCCGGTAGTGACAAGCCAGGCAACATGTGTGCCATTGGTTGCATGGATCCCATCATAACAATATGGGATCTTGATATACAGGACTCCATTGAACCGACATTTAAACTTGGCTCTAAGGGCAGTCGTAAACAGAACAAGGAACAGTATGGGCACAAAGATGCTGTCCTTGATTTATCATGGAACTCTCAATTCGAACACATATTAGCAAGTGGATCTGTGGATCAATCACTTATACTCTGGGACATGGACGAAGGTCAGCCACACACCATCATTTCGGCGTTTGAAGAAAAAGTTCAATCGATAGAATTCCATCCGACGGATGCCCAAAGTATTCTGACAGGCTGTGCAGATGGTCTAGTGCGTCTTTTCGACTGTCGGGATGCTGATAATGTTAATTCATCATTCACTAAATGGCAGATTATCGGGGAGGTTGAGAAAGTTCTCTGGCATCCCACACAAACAGACAACTTCATTGTTGGCACTAACGACGGCAGCCTCCACTACGCGGACAGGCGGCAGCCCAACAAGATAATTTGGTCTGTGAAGGCGCACAACGAGGAAATCTCTGGAGTGTGTTTCAACAAAGAAGTACCCAATCTGCTCACTTCCACGTCCACGGAGGGCACATTGAAAATATGGAACTTCAATTCCACCGAGGCTAAATACGTCTATGAACATGACTTTGCAATGGGTCGCCTGCAGTGCATGCGACAATGTCCGGATGATCCATTTACGTTGGCCTTCGGTGGAGAGAAGCCGCCACGTTGTTCCGTCTTCAACATCAAGAACTTTGAGGCAGTGCGTCGTACCTTTGGCCTTGCGGATGTTGAATAAAAGTCGAAAACAAAACTACAAAATTCTTTTGTATCCTTTAAGCAAATGTCTCCTTGTTTATATATATCTTTATAATGTATAAATCCAATAAGTATATCTTATCTGGAATAAAAATCTTAAATAATATTCACTTCTATATTAATTGTAATGAGAAGATTCCTTGAATTGAGTGCAACCATCCACTTTCAATACTTCAATTATTCATGTCATATCCTGAGGAGGAGGAGGAGGAGGTCCTTCGTACGTCGATTAAATAGTAAAAGATGTATTTATGTTATGTATATTTTTTTGTGGATATTACAAGTTGTTAGAAACTGGCGGTAATTATTAAAATTGTCTTAAAAGGAAAACAAACTTTGATATTAATATTAAGTTCCCGAGGAACCTCTTATAAACTAGGAAACCTTTACAAACACATAAACCGTTGGAAAATAATTTTGAACCTATTTGAGCTACGATTAAGTTTAGTTTCTATTATTAGCCTGCTTTATGGGTTTAGCTTTTGAAGAGACCAACGCACATAAGTAGATTCCGCCGCGTGAAGTGGAGCGTTATGAAGGGCGAGTTTTTACTGGGGAAGGTGCGCAGCAGGTAAACATCTTCGTCGTTCTCGTCCTGGTGATGGGACACAGTTATGTGATTGTTCAAGTAGTCATCTGTAATCCTGTGAAAGTCCCATAAGGTCAAGTTGTTATCCAAGCCGGCAGCGGAAAGTAACGTTCCATCCCGACTGAATGTGATCGTTGAGACGGTGCTTATGTGTCGCATTAACGTGGTCACCAGTGTCCCGCTGGATAAATCCCATACGATGATATTGTGATCAACGGAGCCGGAGGCTAAATAACGACCACATGCAGAGAACGCCAAGCAGGAGACCATACCCTTGTGTCCAGTCATGAGGCGCACTGATTGTCCTGTGAGCGTGTCCCAAAGGCGAACCGTGCGATCACTGGAGCCGGTGGCAATGTAATTCGAATTCGGATGAAATTGCACACAGTCCACGTCCGAAAGATGACCGACAAAGACGCGGAGTGCTTGATTTGAGTCTGTAGACCACAAACGCGCAGTTTTATCATAAGAACACGACACAAAGTAATATCCGTGCGGTGCGAATCGTACGTCCCACACAGGATACACATGGCCCCGATATGTGACTACGCAAGACCAAGTGAGTAGAGACCAAAGTCGAATAGTACTATCCTCTGAGCACGACAACAGCAAGTTCATCTCAGGTGCAAAGGCGCATCGATATACAGGACCTGTGTGACCTATAAAAACACGGGTCATCTCGCCGCTTCTCTCGTCCAGCATTCGCACGTTTATGTCTGCCGATTCCTTGTCAAGCTCACGCAGAGCATCCGCCTCTTTGAGAGCCCGTAGCTTGGCAGGCGTCAATGACCAAATTCGTATTGCCGAATCTCCAAACCCACACGCCAGCATTGAGGAATCATCGGATACTTCTGCACATGTAACTCCTTGCATTGAGTTTAGTATTGTGTAGAATATGGCGGATGGAAGCTGATCCTTGTTAAGTGCCAAGCGTTTGCTGGCCTCCCGTAAAGCTTTTAATTTTAGCAATTTGTCCGCGTCCTTCAGCTCCGGCAATGGTATTCTATCTATTGCAGGTGCATTTGGATCTGATTTCGACTTCTTAGAAAGCAGTGGATCTTTTTTGGGTTTCTTCTTCTTCGGTCTATCCGGTGCATCTGGATCGTCGTCTTCCTCTTCAGGTGCGGGAGCTGGCGTAGTAAGTGTTTGAAAGTCAACCTCTTTAAGCAAGCCATAGTACACACGGACTTTGTTGTCCTGCCGCTTGGCATCTCCCACATGTGATCCGGCAGTGGCAACACATTGCAACTTGTTACGGGCCATTCCCTCATAGGTATCAAAATGCAAATACTTTGCAACAATGTCTGCTACAAGCTCTTGCCTGCGATCCTGTATATGACGCTTGAACAAAGAGTGTGCATCCCGAGACATGCGAATCACGAACTTGTCCGTTTCCATTGCTGTGACAAGATCATTGTCGAGCAGCTCCTCAGGCTTTGATAACAAAAGTAAGCTGAACAGACCTTCGGTGTAGTAGCCATCTAAGTCCGACTTGTATTTTTCAATAAATGCGCGCGCTTTTTCTTTTTGCCCGCTGGCAAGAATCTTGAAATATATCTGCACTAAAATCGGGTAAAGAACCATAGAGAGTTCATGTTTGTAGATATCCAAGGATTCTTCAACAAATGCCCGTAGCTCCTCGTACGCCTGTTCATACTGTTGCGCATCAAATGCACCGTCTCCAATAAATTTTGCCAGTGCCTCAGCTGTAATTGCTTCAGTGCCGGTCTTTCCATCAGCGGATGCTGCAGCCTGTGATTGTCCCTGATTTCGTTCATTCTCACCATCCGCTTTTCCAAAAGTGTTACTTAGAACTTTTTTAAAATCACTTTCACAGATACCCGCAAGCTCAGCAGTGCTTACGTTTGCCTCCTGACACAATAACTCTTCCGTTCCTTTTAACTGATACTTTTTAATAAGCTTAAGCAAGAAAAGTAATTCCACTTTATCTTGTGCTGGTAGTTGACCGTCACTCCCATTGCCTCCATTTAAATTTGTTAATTCCAGACTCATTATTAACAAAATAACAAAGAGTACAAATTTTCTTACAAAGTTTGTTTTGGTATCATCGATAACGATAAATGCAGGGTTGCTTTTTCAATTATTATTTGTATTTACTAAATGGAGAGGTATATAGATATCACGTTCCTTATACGATAGTTCTTTAATACACGAACATGTAAAAAGCCACAAATGTTAAAAATGTTTATGCTTTTTGTAAAATAAAACAATGAAATTACTTTTGGAAAATTATTTTTTCCTAGTAATTTAGCGGTCTAAATAGAAGTATTCCATACACCGCGATGGGAAAAAATAGCCATAAATTGTATGTTGCTCAACACTGCATCCATTCAACAGTTCTTAGCGAACTGCTATAAATGTTGAGATTATAGTAAGAAAAGAAACTTAGTTTAAAATAAATAGAAACCCAACGAGTTCCGGTGGAATATTAAACTGTTGGGGATACCGGCAAAAAAATTGTTAATTTAAATATGAAGAGAAGAATAGTTGTAAAGAAGGTATGTAATCATGGTTTTTTTAATGCGTTAAATTGTATTTTATTTTGCGGATATTAAATCGTTTGAGTATCAATAACAGCTTTTTTCAGATTAATATAGTGCTTGTACGTACCTGTGATCCAATTCCCCCCACTTAGACTTTGCCACTCCACAAGTAACCTTTGTATTTTGTCTTCGTGAGCCATGTGTGATGTAGACTTTGTTGTGGTAGGTCAATAACTGTAGTTGTAGTAGTAGTAGATGTCACTAATTGCCAATGAAATGTTTATGTTATGTGTGTGTACAGCTATAAAAATCATTATGCCTTCCATAGAAAAAAGCTGCGAACAAACCACCGAAGACCGTCGATGGTAGCTCAAATGGCGATGGAGAAACTAGATACACCTTCTCGGGACGAACGCAGGAACTTGTCGAAGCCTATAATTCAACTGTACAGTTGCTCGTGCCAAAATGGCCCTGGTATTTCTACCCGGGTTATTTAATATATGCGGTTTATTGGCGGTACGCCAAATATTTTCGGGACAAGTTTCTTCTTACACCGATACCAAATCGGCTGTACGAGCTGTTAATCAAGAACGAACTGATTAAATCGGAGCATGTGATATTTGCCAGCAAGAATATATACGACAACTACGTTGAGTCAAATGATGTGAATTTTGTGAACCTGGTTGTGCGTGGACAGGACCAGTCCAGTAAGCCCACAACTAAAAGCACGGATAACTCATGGGATGTCTCCAAAGTAGGCATTAAGAATATGTTAAACGAGACGTCGTACAAGATTGTGGCGCAGATCTTGCCGATTGAAAACGCGCAGTGTCAACCAAACTGCCTCTACGTACAAGTAAGAACATGATTTTTTGGGCTCGTTTTATTTCGATCCAAGAACATATTAAATATAATATTTTTGCAGGAAAACTTTTATGGGAATCTTATGGAGCGATGTGGTTATAGCAGCTACAAGGAGAAGAATTGCTGGGTGCAGCTGGAACACATAAGTGATGAACAAACCTTACCAACCATAGCCACCAAGGCACACATCTACCTCCTTAACAATCCCCACGAACTACCCCCGGATGTGTCCGATCTTATACTTACCAACTATTTCAACACCCCTCGGCTGCTGCACCGCGGCCACACCTATCGCATTGAGCTAAACGCTGAGTTGGTGGGAACCGCTGCCTACGCACATTACTACCTTATATTTGCCTACATGCGCGAGGTGTACTTTCGGTGTGTGAATCTTGAGGCGAAGAGTAGCGAGTTTGAAATGCAGGCAGTGGTGGCTAAGAACTTCACAAACTTGGTGCAGACGACGTCTGAACACGGATTCCTTCCACGTCAATCGTTAGATTGCTGTGCGATCGCGCATAACTACCCCAGCGGATTAAGAAAATCCTACGAGATGCTTCGTGCCTCAGTGGACGCGTTTGTGCCGCGGAAGTCGGCGTGCCTGTCGTCAAAGCACATATTTCCAGTGTTCCTGCTGCAGGGAGAACGCGGTGCTGGAAAGACGAAGATCATCAATGCCGTGGCTCAAGATTTGGGCATGCATATTTATGGTGCGGACTGTGCCGAAATCGTGTCACAAGTTCCCTCGCATACGGAGATGAAACTTAAGGCTGTGTTTGCCAAGAGTCGGGCGTGCGAACCGCTGCTCATCTGTTTCCACAACTTTGAGGTGGGTGATTCACTTGTTAAAAAAAGAAGTAATTAATATTTGTTTTGCAACTCCCAAAAGATTTTTGGGATCGACAACGAGGGAAACGAAGATCTGCGGCTGCTATCCGCCTTCCATGTGCAAATTCAGGAATTGTTCTCCTGCAATCGCAAGTATCCAGTAGTCGTTGTTGCGCTGACCAGTGATAGGAATCTGAAGCCAATGATCCAGAGTCTCTTCTTGGAAATTATCAGCATTGAATCCCCCGACCAGAAGGAACGCTTTGAGCTGCTGAAGTGGATGCACACTAGGGAGTCTTTCAACGATGCAATCTTCAACCAGAAGGCACTTACAAAGTTGCCCCTGTTTCCACTTCGCTCCCAGTCTCAATACATAAATAAGATCTCCCCAAACTGGCAGGAAACGAGGAATGTGCTGCATGAAGTGGCTACCAAGACGCAAGGATTTCTTTTGGGTGATCTGCAGTTACTCTACGACAACGCGGTTCGACTTAAGCAGCGCCAGAAACAGAGCAAACCTAACTTAACTTTGGAGTGCTTTGCGAAGAATCTACACGACATGCAAAGCTCGTTTGCCGACAGTCTGGGCGCGCCCAAGGTGCCAAAGGTGTACTGGTCAGACATTGGTGGCCTTCACAAGCTGAAGGACGAAATTCAAAGCAGTATTGGTCTGCCGCTGAAGCACGTTCATCTTATGGGTAATAATTTGCGACGTTCTGGAATTCTGTTGTATGGACCACCCGGAACAGGCAAGACGCTGGTCGCCAAGGCAGTGGCAACCGAATGTAACCTCAGCTTCCTTTCTGTGCAAGGACCTGAACTACTGAACATGTATGTCGGTCAAAGCGAGCAGAATGTGCGCGAGGTATTCAAACGCGCCCGCTCAGCAGCTCCATGCGTGCTGTTCTTGGATGAGTTGGACTCCCTGGCACCCAATCGCGGTGTTGCCGGTGACTCAGGCGGTGTGATGGACAGAGTAGTATCGCAGCTGCTTGCGGAGATGGACGGCATGAGCAGCGAGGACAAGTCCAAACCCATCTTCATACTCGCCGCCACGAATCGACCAGATCTCATTGATCCCGCCCTGTTGCGTCCCGGTCGCTTCGACAAACTCTTCTACGTTGGGCCTTGCTCCACTGCCGAGGACAAAGCAGCAGTTTTGCGCGCACAAACACAACGCTTCAAGCTGGCCCAGGACGTGGACCTGGTCCAGATAGCGGAGCAGCTGAAGAGCGAAATGAGTGGCGCTGACTTGTATTCCATCTGCTCCAATGCTTGGCTCTCGGCCGTGCGACGAATCATTACCTTGCATTTGAGCAAAAACCTCTCCGCCAAAGAACTTACTGCCGAGCACATTATAGTCGAGTCCGAGGACTTCTCAACGTCCTTCAACAAGTTCGTGCCTTCGATAAGCCAGTCCGATCTGGAGTACTTCAAGAGCCTGAAGGCTTCGTATAGCGTTTAGATTGTTATTTATTTTCTATTGAACAATTGTTTTATTTTGAACTTGATGTAGACTTCGTTTAGGTGTTGGAATTAAATACTAGATCTTTGAATAATTTTAATTACTGTTATGATTGCAATGATCTCTAAGCAGACTTATCTACGGATTCCCGTATAAGTAAACTATTCCAAGATCTGTTTTCGTTTCACTTGGGTGTTTGCCTAGCTTTGGCTATCAGCAATCAGCGGGCGGTGCGCTTATCGGGATGCACAGTGGAACTTCTTGATGTTCCCAGTCTGTACTTTTATATTTTAAATCTGAAAAGAACGAATTTAAAATGCACTTAAAGGTTTACTAGGGATATATTTAATTATATTTAAATTAGTAAATTTACCTGATTTAATTATAAACTAAGCTACGAATCACAGTACAACGTCGGTCAACAAACACTTTCAAAGAGATGCTGATGAGATTGCCTAATCTTATCAGCAGTGTCAGCTTCAGTCTGGAAAGTACTTGGAGAGCGAGTGGACCGAATTAATTGACGCATTCAGCTGTACATAGAGAAGGTTCTCAAGCAATGGATCTGGTTTGTGTGGAGGACTTTGAGCGGAAGGCGTTTAGCAAATTGGAAAAATATGCACTGGATTATTTCAGAAGTGGAGCTGGGGATCAATTCACTTTGCGGCTGAACCGGGAAGCCTTTAAAAGGTCAGAATTTCAATAGTTAGTATAAAGAAATAAAAGCAATAAATATTTTTCTAGACTCCGATTGCGTCCACGGTGCCTACGTGATGTCTCGCAACTGGACATAAGTTGCAACATTCTCGGGAAGCAGTTTTTGTGGCCTGTGGGTATCGCACCTACGGCCATGCAGAAAATGGCACATCCAGAGGGTGAAATCGGTAATGCTCGTGCAGCGGGCAACGCTGGCTCCATATTTATTATGAGCACCCTTTCAACCACATCACTGGAAGACATGGCTGCTGGAGCGCCCAACACTTGTAAATGGTTCCAGCTTTACATTTACAAAGATCGGTAGGTTCTTAAGAAGGTTCCACATAAGTGCATTCTGTGAAACTATTGTTTCTCAATATAGGACTCTAACTGAGAAGCTGATCCGTCGAGCTGAGAAAGCTAATTTCAAGGCACTGGTCTTGACTATTGATGCTCCCGTCTTTGGTCATCGTCGCGCCGATGTACGAAACAAGTTCAGTTTGCCGTCTCATTTGAGCTTGGCCAATTTCCAAGGAGAGCAGGCAAATGGTGTTACAACCATGGGTGGATCTGGAATCAACGAGTATGTTGCCAGTCAATTTGACCCAACCATCACCTGGAAGGACATCAACTGGTTAAAGAAAATCACCAATTTGCCCATCATTGTGAAAGGAGTACTGACCGCCGAGGATGCTGTCTTGGCCCGAGAGTTTGGTTGCGCTGGTGTGATTGTCTCAAACCACGGTGCTCGCCAAATTGACACCGTTCCAGCCTCGATTGAGGCACTACCGGAGGTGGTGAAAGCTGTGGGAAAAGATTTAATTGTTATGTTAGATGGCGGAGTCATGCAGGGAAACGATATTTTCAAGTCTTTGGCCTTGGGTGCTAAAATGGTGTTTGTGGGACGTCCGGCTATCTATGGCCTGGCCTATAATGGACAACGAGGAGTTGAGCATCTTTTAAGGGTTCTAAGAAAAGATTTTGAAATAACAATGGCACTGACTGGATGTCAGACGCTAAATGATATAGAACGAAATATGGTGGTACATGAATCGGCTTATTCAAAAATTTAAAAAATGCATTTTCACATACATTCAATTTGTTTAAAACCAAGAAATATATTATTTTCTTTGAGTATTTTTGTTTTTCTTGATTTAGATAGAAAATACCTAAAAATTACCTATATTTCAATAGAATATAGAATATTTATCATTTTTCTTTTTAAATTGTTTTTAGCACACAATTTTTGGGCTTTTAAGTCGCGCGCTTACTGTGTACTAATTTATTGTCATCGATATCGATAGGCGTAAAAAGGCAGTCATGTGTTGCGCTCACTGTATATCGATTTATTTTGTTGACAACAGTGAATGGAGAGGTAAACTGCTGCATCGAATTGTAAAATATTGTTAAACTCTTGAAATCAATATCTTTTAAAGGAAAACAAAATGCAACGCGAAGAAAAACATTTTGAGTTGACGTTAGACACGGTGTTACAGCGTCTAAATGATCTAAAAATGGCGGTACTTCTAATGATACAGAAACTTGAAATGGAGTACATGGAGATCAATTGGCCAACTTTCTTGGATAATTTTGCCATCATTTCAAGCCACTTGACAGGTCTGACGAAAATACTAGCAAAGGAACAATGCCCACCATTAAGACATCGTACAGTACTTCCGTTACTCGTTTCGATGGACAGAGACGAAACATTGGTAAACATCACTGAAGGTCGTGTGCCGGTTTTTTCGCACGACATTGTTCCCGATTATCTGCGCACACGACCAGATCCAGTTACGGAGCAAAAAATGCAACAGAACGAGCAGAAGGCTGCTAATCTTACAAACGATGCGGCAATGAAGCAAGTAACACAATACAATAAGGTCGTCTCCCACGTACTAGACCTGGTTAGCAAGGCACGAGAAGAATGGGAAATTGAATCCAGTTCCCGCACAGGAATACAACAAACAAGCAGTATGGCAGATACCCATCTGCTGGTGGCGGCAGTTGGAATGGGCAAGGGGCTACAATTTAAAGCCAACTATGGACCGGGTCCCGGTCCCGGCATGATGGTGCCGCCATCAATACGTGGCCCAACCCCGCCCCTAGGTGGTCCCCCATCAATGAGTCCAGGAAATGTCCAACAGCAACTGGGCAAGGCACCTTCAGCTGTAAAGACCAACATCAAATCTGCGAACCAAGTGCATCCCTTTTCTCGATAGCTCAAGTCATAATTTATTGTTGCGCTTTAATTTAATATAACATAATAATATAATATTAGAAATAATATCTTAAAAACCAAAATCGGAATGTCAGCTCTTTAATTAACTTGTTCGCGTGAGTAAAAGATTAGTCACAAAATATTTAAACAAACCAAAACAAGTGAGTAGAATGAAGGGTTTGTTCAGTTCATGGCGCAGGAAGTGCATGTTTTTCGTTTATCAGGATGTCGTGCACTTTAACGTCTTGTGATGTCGAGGTATCGACCAGTTCTAGGCTAAGTGCGCGGCGCTGATCCTTTAGCTTGTCAATACCCCGAACAATTCCAATGAACTTTCTTCCGATGGTCAAGTTCCGGAAACGAACACACGTTTCCTGAGTCCATTCAACGCCAGCCAGTTTAATGCCTAATGGAATTTTGGATATGTTTCAATTGTTCATGGAAAAAAAAAAGCTATTAATATATCTACCGTGAAGCTGTGCCGGCAATGACATCATTGAAAGCTCACGAAAAATATCGGGAAGTTGCAGAAGCTGCTTGCAGCGGACGACGCCATCGTCGCCCACGTCAATGAAACGAACGTGTATCACTTCGTCGTAGATCTTTCGAATATTTACGCTGCAGATGAGACAACAAAATTGATGGGAATTGAAAGCCACTTTGTCTAGGGGACATTCTTACCGATGATACACTCCGTCTTCGTCGGCCGTGGCGAATGCCTGGCCAATGGCCAGCTGTGAGACATCTGCGCATACGGCAGATGGGCTGTTACAATACGACTGCAAGTCCTTCATCAGACACTGAAACTGATTGTAGAACTTGTAGGGTTGCACCTGCAAAAGTGAATGATTAGATTGAAGGATTCAATGGTTTCTCCATTGACTCACGGCAAAGCGACCAGGATTGACTGACAGAGCCACCCGCACTTCGAAGTAGGCACCAATGGCAGGAATCGCTTCGTATTCCTTTAGGAAATTTAAAATCGGTAGAACGGCGGCGACAGCCGTTTTGCTGGGCGTGCCAGGAACTGATGCTCCAGCTGGCTGATCGCTGCAGCTGCTCTGATTGGATACTATGGAGTCAAAGCTGCTGCGACGTATCAACTGGCCGCTCGGACTAAATTGCAAGCCACCGTCATCGAACGGTTCCAGCCGAGCCGAACTAAAAGTGTAGGATGGATTTTGGATTGCCGGGAACAGTAGAGGTGAAGGACAAGGAACACCAACAACAAAAGTACAAAACAAATAAAGAAAAAAACTTTGCCATTTGATTTCACCATCGAAATACATAGTTATTTTATGTAATTGATATTTTCTTTGATTTTCTTATTGAGCCCTTATTATGATGTTGAAAATTATTTACAATGAGTCTTAATGCTAGAAACCAGCTAAGTGGGCGATCGAACGGTTTTAGCTTACAGAATGCTGTGATTTGAAGGAGACGTTAATGTTGAGATAGTTTTGTAGCGATAGTTTCATGCCAGTTCCAGTTTATTGAAGGCACTAATTAAAAACTATCATTAAACCACAGAACAAAAGGAGTTATTTTACAGTGTGTCGAATGTGTGTGTGTGTGTGTGTTGATGTGAATGTGTGCATGGTGTGTATGAGTGATTCGATGAGTAAAGCCAGAAAATCATAAATTACCTCTGCATTTCATACTCTGTACGAATGGCACTGTTTAGGCACACATACAAATTGTCCTGGCCACGTGCCTGTATGGTCACCATTGGAAGCTTGGCACCTTTGGCTCCCTCCATGACCTTCAGCTGCAAAAAAATAATGTATAATTTTCTATAAGAGACTGTCCATTTATTCAGCCATTTATTACTTCTAGTATTAAGACGGCACCCCACCCTTGGTATCCTTTAAACTAAAGGCATACAAATCCAAAACTGGTTAACTCACATTAACAGTGAAATGGAGATACTTGCGTTTAGTCTCAAAGTGTTGTTAGATTCATAGTTGACTTACCAGGACCGGAGTCTGTGGTGAAAGTAGTCCACGTAGAAGGCCCACCATTGTCATGTCTATACGCGGCACATCATGCAAGCGAACACGCAATGCTTGAGCAGGGTAGGAGGCCAATGCCAGATTATTGGCCTCCAGTCGATATATATTTGAGATGTGGGTCTTGCGCAAGCGTCCGTCGTCCACGTAGTATACATCAAAAACTTCTTCCTCGGAACTTTTCGGCTTGGCAGTTAACATTCCACGATACCATTGCTTGACACCATCCACGGACTCATCACAGATACACACCAGTTGATCGTGCAGCAGATCCGAATAACGCACACGGTGCTTCTCGCTGCTATCACTCATGACTTTGGCAATGTTACGTTGAACGAACTTCAGATCCTCATTGGGCACCTGAATCATTAGGTCGCCAACATCGTTGACATGCGAAACCAGCACATGATTCGATCTCTGCTCCAGCTTTAGAGAAGGTGCAGGTGTGTTGCGGATAATCTGATTGGGCACCAAATCGTTAAGATGGATATCTTCATGCGTCGAGGTATCATAGAATGTGCCAATGATGCAGGCACGTCGCACATATTGGTTGTCCTGTGCACTGTGCATCAGAACGCCTTGGGTCTTACCGCCTGCCTTGTGGAACTGTGCCTCACTGGTGATTACACGAGTTACAACACTATGTCCAGCCAGTTCCTTAGCCAGCACTTCTTTGGCATGCGGATGATCCTCAAACTTGTCCAGCGCGTACATACCAAGGCAAATGGCCTGAGGTGCCAGGCTGAGAAATGGTGGCGGGCACAAGTGAAGGGATTCATAGCCACATATAACTTCATCTCCAAAGTCAATAAAATGACAGTTGCACTGATGCTGTTCCGCATCCAATGAAATCACACGCACTCGATTCCAGTTGTCACTAACCTCCAGCAGGTAAATCATCTGCTCAATGGGCTCACTTTGTATAGGCTGACAATTCAGTGGTAAGGTCATATATGCATTAAGCTTATCACTGAGCGTCTCGAAGTGTGCGCTTTGGTCAATAAGACGTGCCCAGACGTGCATTGTGCTGTCGCAGTGTGTGATGTACATATTCCAGTCCTGCTGGCCTTCCATCCACGGCAACTGCAGCTCCGGCATATCCACTTTTGTCACAATCGAGTCCCGACTTACATTCTCGGTCGGCTCCTTGTTGGCAAACACAATATGTGATTCCATTGATTTTTCGAGTCGCATTTTGGGTGAGCTTTTCAGCAGCTCTCGCCAAGCGCTGGGTAGCTGTCTCTGCATCTTCGTCGCAAACCAACTTGGCAAGGTCTCGATGAAAATGCCATTCGAATGTTTTAATAGCTCTTGCCAGAAAATATCAAGAAACTCCGCATCGCCGAGCTGCGGAAGGGATTGTTGCGATTGTAACTCTTTCAGGCGCTCAATGGCAACCTCGGCACTGCGCAGCTTGGCGCTCAGCTTGTCCGGATACTCCAGCGGAAAGGTTGTAATCACGTTTTCCCCAATGCGCACGCTGCACACAAACCAATTCGCCTTGCAGGGAGTGCAAAAGTCATACACTGGCTCCGGGTACTTCATCTCGACACAGTATCTTGTCAGCAAGGAGATGGCATCGCACTTCGGATCGAAGAAAAATTTTGAATTTGCTTCCTGATGATTGTCATGAAATAAAATAGATATTATTATTAATCTATTAACCAATCATTAGATACTTTTATACGAATGAGTCACTTACGAGTAGCACCTTTGGCTTCTCCGCAGTCTGTGCCTGCTGCGACTGCCTGACCTCTGGCTTGGATACTGGTACAGATTTGCTAGCCGCATTCTCTGGAGACTTGGATGGCGTTATCAGTAAACCGGAATCATTTGGTGCCGGCGATGACGATGTTGTTGCTGGTGTGGTTGCAGCTGCTGTCGCTGCCGGCGTTACAGTCGCTGTTTGTTGTTGTTTCAGTCTATAGTTTACAGAGACACCTCCACCGCCGCGAACGCGTTGATGCGGTTGTTTGTTGACAACGTTCGGCCTTGGTGTCACTTGCCGTGCCTCTGTCAAGCGTTGGGACACACTGTTTCCTAGTATTGGACGCAGATTTTGTTTGCGATTAGCAGCACCAGCGGAATCACCAGTCACTCCATTGACAGGATTGACGGAGCCTCCAGCTCCGGCACCAGCTGTATTACCAATCATACCTTTTACTGGCTTCCTTATATAAAGGTCACGCAATATAGAGAGTTCTTGCTCAGTAATTATTTGACTTATTACTTTCGTAGTGGCTGTTCCTTGCCGCTGCTGTTGATTTTGGTGCTGCTGTTTCTGTTTCTGTTTCTGTTCCTGCTCTTCCAGTTTCTTCTTTAGCATTATCCGTTCCTCATTTAGCTTTTTGATAGTTTGCGCTTGGGCTGCGATCTCTCGATTGGCCGTTGCCTTCAAGAAACTAATATTCTGGTGGGTGAAATACTCCTTTTTCTGAAGGAGCATCAAATGCTTCTCTTGTTCATGCAGGATAGCCTCACGACGTTTAAGTTCGAGTTCGTCTCGTGTTTGTTCTCTTTGTTTCTGACGTAGACGCTCCAGACCCTCTTCCAACTCCTTGCTAAACTGTAACAGTTGATTACTGGGTTGGTCCTTTTGTGAGAAACAATTGGTAACGATCGGTTTCTTTAGGGGTCTCTGCGTATTATTGACTGCGGCAACTGGCCTAACGTATTGGCAAACAGATGTTACTCGGGGCACACTCAATGCTTTGCCAGCTTTGCCCTTGCTTTTTTGATGCTTCACCAGAGACACAATGTGTTGCGATTTCGAGTTAGCCGTGGCATGGACTATAATCTGAAAGATTAAAGGTAACATTAGCTTCATCTTAGTACCACTATCTGAGGTGAGTGCTTATCATGTATATGGTTTATAAACTTGTCCTAATAATTGACCCAAAATTCCCGCCCTAACATATCTGCAGGGGACTCTGATTACATTATTTTAGTCAAAGGTTGGACCCAACTCAGTATCTAGCGAACATAGCAGTAATGGACGTGATAACAAACACACAAATGCGCATGCAATTGGCAAACGTGAAGTAATTTTTAAGGTGAAAGTTACGATAAGAGAAAGAAATACGATTACTCATAGACATTAATCTGTTTCCTTCGACTGCGTATGGAAACGGCTCATTAAGTGACACTTAACTTTATATAAATTTAAAACGAGTATAGTGCTCAGACATAACGATCCGATTGAATAACTTAAGTGTTTGGCAGAAATGAAACCTTGGAGAAATATAAACAAATTATGAGCTTAATGTTTCCACTTTTAGAGTTTCAGTTTGAAACGGAATGTTTGTTTATTTGAATCCACGCAGTACAAAGACGACACTCCCATTCGATTGTCTCATTCTCAATAAGCAATTAAGAAATAAATAAATTGATATACTTGACATACTAGATCTCACGTTTCAAGTAAACATTATGAAGTAAAGTTACAGAAGACTCTGCTCACTTTGAAGTGGGTGGGGGAGTGGGTTCCAAGTTGATGATATATCACTCTTTTTTTTGAACTGATATAATTTTTCCCGATTTAAGCAGTTCTTGTTTATGCAATTCACAGGGTATTGATTTATCAAAGTAAATTGGCATTTTTTTAGGCATATTATTGAAAATGCACTGGACCAACCCACTACTAGTCAGCAAAGAATACGCCAAGTAGAGCAGCATTCGGTTCAATGTCAGTGGTTAAAGAGAAAAATTAAAATTTTTGACTTAGCCAATGACATTAACTGCAGCAAGAAGCGGGGAAATAGATGCTTTTAAAAATAAATCGGGCACAAGCACAATTATAATCCATTGAGAAACTAAAGTGCAGTGCGACGCGTGTTTTCAACCCGCCTTTGCAGCGAGAAGAGGCAAGCAACATTAAACTATGTTCACTTTCACCAAGTAAGAAGAGCAAAGACCGCTCTCAATCGGAAGACATGCACTCAAACAGAGAGCAAGAGAGACAAAGAGAAACTAGAAATAAGAAACGAGAACCGAAAACCGAGAGCTGAGTATAAATAAGAACCAAAGGCAAAGAATCAAAAACTTTAAATTGCCTGGTATTTTTCGCGTTTCGTATAAATGTGTATCTTTGTTGTTGTTTCATTTCAAATGTGTGCACTGCATTTATAACAACGCCTAATCAGCAAAGTCCCAACAGAGATACAAAGCGAAAAAAATAAAACATGTGCACAGACTTTAAGTTGCAAGAAAGAACAAGTAAATAAACAATTCACATTGTTTACACTTCTCTTGGGTGACGAATCCGAGACGTTGACACGTTGCCCCCTTTGTGGCAAGTCGAGACCCGAATAGTAAACGCACACTCAGCTGAACACGTCAACAAACAGCACCGCTTGCTTCCGAGCAACGAAACGTACTGAGGTTATGAGGTTCTTCTACAGCAAAAAAAAAAAAACGCGCAAAAGCTTATAACAAGCTCCAAAAAGCTGCACTGTTAAGAGAGCAAATGAAAATAAAAGTATTCAAACAATGTACGTTGTTTGGGGTGTGAACCATTTCTCTCTTACTTACATCATTTTGGATTTTGGAAAAAGTAAAAGACTTTGTATCCTTCAGCAATTCCAATGTGTTCTTATAGCCCAATCGTTTAAAAGGTATAGGTTCGTATTCCATGTGCAAATAGTCACTTTCCAGGGACTGCAAGGTTAGCGGTCTTTTGCTAGACGACACCAACGCGCGTACCACACTCGTGATGGCCTTTAATTCATCTTCAGGATCCATTTTAAAGCCTGCATTTAAAAGAAGATATTAATATAGCTTTAGCACAACGTTTCAATAAGAAGCTATAGTAACGGTAATACGTTTATACATAATATAAGTAAAGATATAGAAGTTAAATACCCATGATCGTATATAAGCCTCAAGTCTTCATTATGCAACGTTTAAACATAGTCAGTGTTTAATTGTAATTGTTATTTATTTAATTAATTTATAACTTAGAATTTTATCATCACGTACTAGTTTTTTAAAATTTATGCCCTTTAGTAAAATATTGTTTGGCATAGAATTGATCGAGGTAAAATACATACACACACTCATGCTTTCAAGGTTTTTGTATATACATACATACACCAATACAATTAATATTTGCACATATTGCTTTTTAGTTTCAACACACAAATATGATTCTAAACTTATCTTAGCAATTAACTATATTTTGTATTTTAATACCAGCTTTAGATTCATGAAAATTTAGAACAAAAATAAAGACAATTTTTATTCATAAATCACAAATCTTTGTACGAACTCCATGTTTTTTCTTGCCCAAGTGCCGTTATATGTTTTGGCGTACACAAATATTAGCTAGGTATTAATCTATATAGCAAATTACATTTAAAACTTGCTTACCAAATATTTGAAAATACACCAAATGGGAATAGATTTAATAAACTTCAATTACTGTTGCCTTAAATATTACTGCACGATTCCAACTTCCTACTTCCACAAAGTTTTGCGCATTTTGAAAAAACACGATTTACAGTTATGTCAAGTGAAGTGAAGCTCCTATCGATATTTTATATCGTAGAATTAAAATATTCTTTTTGTGAGACTTTCGGTTGTATCGATAAAAGAGCAGAAGCAATTTTTTTAAAAATTGAATTAAAATTAAATCCGTTATTATCAATATATAATATATATAAAAATATATGTGAGAAAATTTTGCTAAATTCTTTAATTTACAATATTAAACTATTATTTGCCCAATCACAATTAATACGGTGGTCAATTTCTTCTACATTAAACAAGTAAAATCTATTATAGCTTTTCGGTTTCCTACATAAATAATTGTTAAGTGATCAGCTTTTTATTTTTGATATATAAAAATTTAAGCAATTACTTTGCACTTGTAGCTTGGCCGTGTGCGTGTAAGTTTTGAATTGCTCAATCTTTAGAAGAGATGCAATACAATTGCTATCGAAGCTCGCCAGCTTAATTTATAACACATTGGATAAGGTTTTTATATAAATTCCAAATAAAACTAATTCAATTATATTTGAATACGAATTTTAAAAAAAGAAGTAGTATCAATTTGAAAAATCATAAAATCATATGTTTTAAATAACTTTTTTAGTCAGCCGTTTCCACCGGTATATCGATATATCAACACGCGCTAATGTGGGCGCATAAGTTTAAGTATTTGAAATTTCTGATTGAAATATATATTTATATTATTATATTATATGTAGACTAGACTTTAACTTATTTATATATAGATTTATAGATTTTTTAACTTAAACGAGACGTGTTATAGTTGATAAGTTAATTCTATTTTTAACTCCGTGCATTACTTAATTACATTTAATATTTCTTTTTTTTTCAGACTCCTGACAACTTTTTCTGATTTTGTGCTCGTTATATTTGAAAATATCTTTTAAATAAATCTATGGGCAACATATTTTCTCCTTTTGCGACAGAAAGATAAACATCAAGGGCCCGTGTTATTGAACTAGTTCTATATTCCACGAAAGTTTTTCATTCGTTAATTCAAAAACATCTTCAAATTTTCGTAATTATTTTTTTGACAATATTTTGTTTTTTCAAATAAACTGTATTTTAAAAGGTCGTTTTTACGTTACAGGATAACGGTATATAATATGACGTAAACATAGGTCACCGCATTGCTACAAGAATGCTCTGGAAATGAACTGGAATTGGACTGGAACTGGAAATTTATTGCAATACAAATTGAATATCTCTGACTCAGTCATTGTTCAAGCCGTTTTAGGACAATCCACATTTTCCTAAAGAGCGCATCAAAAAGAATCTAAATTAAATTTCGATTTAAACAAAAATAACATAATATTCTTATGGGAATACTGAACTAATTAAATTATTTCTTCATAGTCTATCGACTACTTTCGGCAAAGTTCGGAATATCTTAAATGCCACACAAACGAAAAAGACATAAAACTAAATAAACGTCGTTTAAATTGACGTCTTTTATACCGACGACCAAAATAAAGGACTATCCAAGGAGTTATAATACTTATATTGTGCCTTAAACAACTTTAATACATTAAGTGCCATGACTGTTCCTAACATGCACACCAAAATGATTATATTGATTTTATTTTTCTATAACGGTTCCTACAATTGGAGTAAAAAGTTTTAAGTTTTGTCGCTGGGGATTGTCCCTATAGTCGGCTTGTGTCTGGCTGAGTGAGTGCACACGTGTATGCGCGTGTGTGTTCGGTAATTGTGCTCTTCGTGCATAAACAGGTAAATTTTCCAAATTATCAAATTTTTCTTTATTCCTTAACGTGTAAGCTTTCTTCATATAAATTGTACATCTAGAACAACAAAATTGTCAAAAAATTCCTTTCAGTGCTTGTTTAAAGTACAACATTGAAGAACAAATTTAATATCGCTCTCTCTCGCTCTTCCTCTCTCTCTTAACTACAGTGACAGTAATGAAAAAACTATTCCCTGTTTAATATAGGCAACATACAAATTTAGTGTTTCGTATTTGTGTTTTAGCAAGCTTATAGATAAAAACTATTGTTCAAAAACTTTTATATAATTTTTTATTAAAATTGATTTAATTGGATACATTTTTAAATTAGTTAGATTTTGTAATCAATATGATTATTTTTAAGGATATTTTCAAACTGGGTGATTTTTTTTTTTTTTTGGGAGAGACGACAACGTTCTTATCGTTCCATTTTCCACGCCTTGTTACTTCCAGTCTGGAAACATGTATTTAGGGTCATGCGCATCATGTCAAACGCAATGTTTTGATTGTAAAAACGAAAGTCAAACAATAGACGATGCGTAATCCCAGAATACTATAGACATTTGTTTACAAATATGCGTACACATACATACATGCGACACGTGGCACATAGCAACACGCCACTGGAATAATGTGGGTTGAATACGAGACGTGGTTTTAGCCTACTTACTTTACATACATACCGGCCGGCAAGAAATTCTTGTATTCGGCAGAGACAACTTATATATACATATATATATATATATAAGTTGTCTCTGTATTCGGGAAGCCTATGTACTTCGATGACGTCAGACGTGCGACATTTTCGACATTGAACTACTTTCTTTAAAGTTTTCTTTCTTACGTACCATGTCGAAGGCTCGCTTTGTGGCCATATATGTATGAGTATGTGCATGTGTAAGTAGGTGTAAGTGTGTGCACACTTACAAACACAGAAACCCAAGTTTCATAATGGGCTTTTAATTAAAAGAATTGAAAAAACTTCAATTATTATAGAAAAAAAAATTAGTGAATACCCGTAAACTATTGCTGCAGATTATAAGTTCAAAATTTTACTATATTTTCCTAATTGAATATAAAAAGTCACTTGATATATTATATATTTATATATACTTAATATATATATCATATGTATTAAATATGTATATATATTTTGTACATTGACGAAACTCATTTTATTACTGTAGTTTCAACAAAAACAATTACTCATTTAATTGTTATGGCGCCCATAGTTATAGTTTTCTTTAAAGTGATAGCTGCTGAGTACAATGTAGATGTATGTATATGTTATTATATGTTATGTAAGTTATAGGATATTGTCTAGTCGATCATTTTACTCATTGAACATATGTTGATTGACTTCCGGTCATCTGAGATTATACTTTATTTAAGGTTTTTGATACTACGCAAATGTATGGCTTAAACTCATGACCTTTGAACGCCGCAGTGTTTTGTTTTATAAATTTCTTAAATTTATACATTATATTTGTTTGTTTTTTGGTATGCTAAGTATGGCCCCAATTATTAATTTAAGCAAAGAAAAAATTAAATATTAATGCACATTTAAATGTACAGATTGTGGCAAAATAATACTTAGCCTTGAAAATGCAAGCTGCAACTGTTGTTAGACATAAATTGTTTATAGATCATACAAACTTACATAATTCATACATAGAAAAAATGTGTTTGTCGTCTGTCTAATTTTTAATTGCACACAAAATGTTTGCCTAGAATTTACAATTCTCTAGAACAAAATGCAATTCGCTACGACGCAAATAAAACCTCTAAAATGTTCATGTATGCGATGGCTGTATAATAATATATTGCAGATCAGCGACAACAACTATTGAGATGGGCAGGTGTACGACGTCGTATCGACGATGATAGTGGGAATATAATATCAACAAACGTCGTTTGGCATTGCTTTCGGGTTTTGGGTTTTAAATTCTTACTTAAGTAGAAATTGATTAGATAATTTCATAAACAAACTATATCGTTGAGCGCATGCCATATTTTCCACCTAAGCTCTTAATAACACCGGATGAGTACCCATAAAGAAAGTATCATATTAAAGGCTTTAAAACGAGAAAAACAAATAAACACTTGGAAGGTAGTTCAAAAAATAATATATTTGATATTTCTCATCATGATTGCTGATTCATGAATTTTAAATAATAATTTAAGCTTATGTGTTTAATATATTATTAATTATTTAATTACTTTTCAGCAATAAACTTTCCCGTTATTTGGATCTACGCGTGAATTGCCAGAACAAGAACAATATAAACAGTACGATTTATCGTAGCAAAACAAAAACCGAGTTAAATTTTCCCCTTCGTTCTGGTGCTGATTAATCGTACTACACAAACGACTGTGTTTTGTACGACTGTGTGTGTGGAATATTTTGAAGCTTTTTGCGTCATTATTTGAAATATTTCTTGATTGTGTACTATGCAAATTAAAGAAGACCAACAATAACAACGGCAAAATACTCGACAGTATAACGAAAAGACAAAATCAAAGGCAAAAACAATAACAAAAACTGTGCCAGCGGCATCAAATTAAAAACAATACAATCACGATCTCTTCCCTTCCCTCTTCTTATTAAACAATACAAACGACACTCGAACTGTATATAAGCGCCCTCGTATCAGTGAGCGCCGTGCATTCAGCATTCGCCATTTGACGAGCTAAACTTTCAGTTGTATTTCGTCTTTCATATTAAACGGAACAGACTTTGTGACTTTGCGGAGTTAAGCGTACATAGCGTGTTGTGCGTTAATAGCCGAGTGCAATTACAGTTTATATAAATGCGTACATACATCTATGTATGTAATACAATATTATTGTAATACCCTCGTGTTAACAAAGTGTTTAAAAAAAATTACTTCGATGTCTATTAATTCGCCAATATCGTTATTAAACTCTGACCTGTATTAAACAGGCAAATCAAAATAAAAAAAACAACTATCTTATATCAAGAACAACAAGACAAAAGACTAGAAATTGCTATAAACATACGTACAGCAATAGAGTAAAATCATACAACAAGCGGAAAGCAAAAACGACACTAAAAAGTTGTTTTGTTTTTTAGTTCGCGTTTCGTTATTATTTTGATTTCTTTGTGTTGGTGCAAACAGTTTGAAAGCAACTGTTGCACCTAAGTACCGTTAGTACCACTGCGTACCAGTTCGCGTTAATTTTTTGAGTTCGTATCAACTTTATCGTCAGTGCAGAGTAAAACTTTTCGAGACTACAAAAAGCTACACACTACTACAGGAAAAGAGTTTTTGTTTTTTTGGCCTAGGCCGTTGTATGGGTAAGTTGATAAAGTAATTTTACTTTATTTAAATTTAAAATTAACGAAGTAAAAGACAAAATACCGAGCTAATGCATTAAGAAAATATTTCAATATATTTGAATTTATTAAGTATGAAACATGGGTTATATAAACTAGCGTACAGTGTAACATCTTCTTCTTCGTTTGTTTGCGCAGAGTAAATATAGTCATACATTTTTCTAAAACTACGCAATTCAGATCTCGATATATTCTCTTTGTAGATAAACGCGCCTTTGTTGCCTAGCAACGGGCCAAAACTATTCAAAACTATTTCGGATGCACACGCAAAATTGCAATATTTTTAGTATTATTTTTAGACAATTATGCGATAGGTAAATAATATCCTAGGGTAAAGTAACAAAAAACAAGCAAACAATAGATAACATTTACATAGAACGTAGCGAAAAATCTGAAAGCTGCTAGTCACTTGTACTTCCAAGTACGAGGAAATGGCAACAATAGAACTGAAATATGAATCATGGTACTAAGATAATAATAATACAGTGAACGCAATTGGCTGTTTAATCATGGATAAACAATGACGTGACAGGAGCCTTGGAATAATTTAGGTAGATAAGTAACGACTATGACGACAGTCGGCCCCCCACATGTGCAGACATAACGCTGGCGAATGCGTATGTGGGAGACCTTTCTATCGGGTCATACATCCGTCACGTGTCCATGTCGCTGTTTCCATGCTACACACACACACACACACGTAGTACTTTTTTATTGTGCTCACCGTTTTCATCTTTTTGCAAGGGGTACGATTGGCAAATTACCTATCTAATCGGCTGCTAGGCCTCAGTACTAAGTAAGCACTAAAGCGAACGGAAACCCCACTGCTCCCCTGATCCATCGATAAGCATCTAAGTTTCACGACTGCCGCCTGTTGATAGTCCGTTGCAAAAGCAAAAATAGATTTCAGAGATAATCACGCGGTTTACTGTTACAATTTGAAATGCAAAATATCAGATAGCAAATAAAGCGCCTATGAGACACGATGTGGGAGTGGGAAAAAGAAGAAGAAGGAAGAAGAAAGAAAAGGAACCCAGAACTTCTCCATTTCTAAGAAAAGTAATGACTGTTAAATGCTTAACTTTTTATTTATTTATCACTTTTTAGATCAGTCTAAACTATCAACGAAATTTGGAGACGAGCCGGACCTCCTGTTCAAACGAGCGCAGGGCCGGAATAGTCTGCATAGTGTTGAAGCATTCACTGGTATTGCTTCAGCCGCAGCCGCACCAACACTTTTAAGTCCCAGCGTTAACGCATCGCGACAATTCGCCAAAATTCAACTAGAAGCCACCTTCAATGACTGTGAAAGTGGCTATGTGCCCACCGTGGGCCGTTGGGGAGCCGAATGGCCAAGCTGACTCGCCGCAGGGTATGGCAAGGGCCACGACCAGGATGGAGCAACAGTGCTCAGACATGCCAATAAGGATGAGCCTGGCATGTCTGACTTTGTTGCTGGAGGAGCCGCCAGCGGCATTAGCTCCATGGAGCAAAAGCTGGTGGATGCGATCTGTAGCATGGGATTGACTACTAAGTTTGAAAAGGAATGTAAACAATCGAAAGATTCAACTAAGTGCACTCAACGGGTCACTCCCGAACGCACGCCTTCAACATCCAGTGAGGAAGATGTTGAGGAGCAGCGATGGACACCAACTGACCTGACATCGGTTGTGGCCACACCGTCGGTCCGTTACTCCGACATCATTCAGCTGCTGGCCAAGCAGAATCCACCAAGTGCAGGGCAAGAGGAACAGCGGCATCCAGCGGCCAACTGGGCGATGCCAGATGGCTATGATCTAAGTGCCTACCATCAGGTAAACGGTGTGTGGCCATTGGGCCATCCACTGCCCCTTCCTGACTGGGGAAGCAATGAAGAGCCAGGGAAAGCAACACTGGTGTTTGACAACGTTTGGCAGTACGAGGAGCTTAACGGCATCGTGGAGACGACACTACAGCGCATGCTGGAGGAGACTCACTACAACACGGTGAACCTCTTTGTGGACTTTTATCGAAGCTTCAAACGAACACGCCGCTCGGATCTGCGAAGCTTCTTTCAGTTCTACGATGTCCCCATTAACCGTCGCCATCATATGTGCGTCTCCCTGGCCTTTGAGATAATGGCACGCCTGGTGCAACTGTTTCCCCAGCTTGGCCAGTACCTTTATGTGGTTTCCTGTGAGGAGCAGGTGGTCGACTGCAATGACTACGTCCAGCTGGACGAGGAGTACGGCATGAATTCGGCTGATGCGGGTGTGGAAAAGGAGCATGTAATGGTTGCCATGCGATTTGCTATCGGTGAGCGCAATGGCGTTATGATACTCGATCCGGGCTACCATGTCAGTCGCGCCGTTACCGTTATGAATGACCAGAGCTATCCACATACAGGTAAAGCAGACATATACTTGGATGTAAGATTCATGTTTCAACAACGCTAACCATTATACTAATTATTTGCAGGTTGGTTCAACCAATCCAAGGAGCCACATCTACAGCGGGACTATTGCTATACGTTTAGTCAATATAGCGGCAAGTTCGTCGAATGGAAGGAACGCGAGATTCGTGGGGATGAGGCCAGTTTCAAGACATCGTTGGTCTACATTGCCCAGGAGTATATGACCGCTGTCGACGTGACGGTCCGACGAAATCTGGTGTACAATTTTAGGTCGTTGCTGTCACGTGATGCTAAAGGACGTGTGTTTGCCGGAATTTACTTTCCGCTGGTGTCAAATGTGCAGGAAGCCCATCTTACAATTTTTTACGACGGACCAAATGAGCAGCGAGTGAAGGCCAAGATTATGTTCAGCGCCTTTAAAGTTGGCAAGGGCAAGGTAAGGATTTGATTGCATATATTTTCGACCAATATTTTAATGCCGTCTTTTTGTTTAAAGCTGCCCGAATATGTCACTCAGCACATTGTGAAGCTGTCAGCGCAGCTGAACATGTCGCAGCAGGAGCTGACGGAGCTGTGCAAATCTCTTTATGAGGCTGTGTCGGATCAGAATTTTATAAGTCAAGTGTTGGCTATTAACGATGACATCGGCGCCATGTCTATTGAGAATTGACAGTTAAAGCAGCCTAAGAATGTTGCTGCAACGCCAGACCAGGATATGGATGCCTACTCCAACGAGGCAGCTACACCTTAGACCTCGAGTTGAATATAAACACAAAATACTTTTTCCTTTTAAAAAAAAAATTCATTTTTGTAGAACTATAAATGCACCAACAATATAATATTTCAATTTAAAGTTACAATATTTAATATATACCCACTCACACATAAACAATATATTCCAGAACACTTACACCCAACACACACGCATATATACACACAGAGACACACATATTTTATTTACCAAAATCAAACACAATTAATGATATATGTAATTGATATTTATATACTTAGAATCTGATTTTAACTTAACTTCCGTTTTCTCTTTCGATTTCTTCTATAATAAATAAATTAATCTATATACAGGAAATAATAAGTTTATATATAATATATATATATTTGTAACAATGCACCGCAATATTTTCTTTAATAAATGCAAATAAATGCCAATCAGCTCGCAAAATATTAAATAAAGTTTACCTTGCTTTTGAATTTGAAGGTCAATCTAAAGTTTCAGCTAGTTCAGTTATTATGAATATTAAAGCAAAACAGATTTCATTTTTAAAAATACCTATCGAAAGGTCAATTCAATTATTTTAAGTACTAAAGAATAATATGTTTAACATCGATATACCAATATTTTCTGAAAATAATTGAATTTATTGAAAAATCGTATTTGTAACGAACAACTTATTTTTAACGAAAAATTAAAAAGCATTATCTCAGAAAATGCTAGTATTATTGCTATTAAATGCACAGTATTTTTAAGTCAACAATAGATGGCCACACTGATTTACCGGCTGTTTATCAGCTGCTCGCACATGTTTACAATTGAAAATAAGACCAGTTCCTTGCATTATTGGCCCCAAAACATATTTTATTTTACTTAATTTAATTTTTTGTGATACAAGTGCCATACCTAAATGTTTCAGCCTCTAAGTCACGATGCAAATATACAAGTAAGTTTATGTTTACATTATTTCAAATAGCTTGCCGGTGTAGATCACCTGTTGAAGCGAAGTTTCATACGCAGCAACAAAAACAAAAATTAATTATTAAAATCAGGTTCTAAAAAGCTAAACAGTAAATATGAGCGCGCGAAACTTTAACGTTTTAGTAGTCTTTTGAATTTGTTGAGACGCGGTTGTGTTCGGAACCGGTTTCTTCTTAAGAGCGATATTGATCGCATGGCTGAAATTGAAACTATTTACCTTTCAACTCAAAAAAGGTTTTTTCAATATTAGCATAGACATCGTTTCGTTGACGTTTGCGAGTGCATAGAAAACGCATCAGCATTAAGTGTTTATACAGTAAGTAAATATGCATTTATTATATATCGTTGAATAGGTATGTGCATTTGTATGCAAGGTCTTGTGCAATTGGGCACAACAACAATAGAAATAGAAAGCTAACAAAATGCAAGAGCGGTATTTTTTGTTGACGGAAGTCAACGATGCCGCAACATTGACAACGCGAAAGCATTTCACGAGAGCCACATACGTAGGCACATACATTCACATGCTCATACAGTGGCTCACACGTACACACACACACAAACACACACACACCAGACACACATTTACAAAAGAGAGCCACGAAGTTATTTGGTGAACTATGTTGGTAGCCCCCTTCCCACCCTCCCTTTCGCACCTACTTCTGGCTGCCACCATTAGTTACTTTTCGTATGTTTGTCTTCAGCCCATTCTTTAGTTATTTTTTGGTTTTGGCTCTTTCAACTTTCATTCCTTTACTTGGCTCTCTTTTTCTTGAATTTGCATTTTATGTGTTGTCGACGTCTTCATCGCCCTCGCCTAGGTTGTTGCCATTTAGAAAATTTAAAGTCTAACAACTTGGTCATAGCTCCACGAAGTAAGTTAATGTTTACAAGCCATTGATTATTTTAAACTAATTTATCAACAAGTCTAAATGCTGTTATTAATTGCGAATGCTGGTGACTTGCAGTAAAGTGTAATGTACTGTAACTAAATAAAAATTGTGTAATTTATCATTTAATATTTAAATTAATTCCATTTCACATAAAAACAAGTGAGCTACGATAAGCTGCAGTTGATTTGTGCATTAGTGATTACAAATAAACACATTAGCAAGTTCTTAATAATTAAAAAAACAATAAACAACTTAGAGGTGCGCTCTGATGTCCACACGGAAGGGCGAACATCAGCTCAAGGAAAAGCAGTGCACTGCTTGCATTTTAAGCAGTTTTAAATAAAGCCATGTGATATCCTTAGATACACTTAACGAATCTCCAGACACAAGACACAGTATGTTTGGGATCCCTAGGCTCATATTTAATGTACCTCATATTTATTTGGTAGAGTATTTAAAATATTCCAGAGACAAACACATAAGCTGGGACAGTTAGCACTTGTTGCTGACTCAGGTGAAATGACGCGAAGAGCGCACTCAGTGCCCCGTCAAGTAGTTGCTGGCGTAGCCAATTTCGGCAGTGGCCCCTGCGACATCCGTAAAGCTGTATAAATTATATTAATAAATTTTCTTAATAGCTTATAAGCATAAAATATCAATTTGAGCTTATCTTAGTAGTTAAAACGATTATATTAATCACCGTTCAATTTTTTTCTTATCCTGCATTGTGTCTATGATCTTTGCACCTGCACTCCGTTTTATGGGCAACTTCTTATCGTTCCCATAGGTTCGATACACACAAAGGCTTCAACATGTTGCTGTGGCTGCTTATCATTGGAATGTTGCTATGCGCTTTCCTATTTTCCAAGACGACAAAGGAAATGCCCAAGTCCTGGTATGAGTGGAAGACGGAGTTTCGGTATCAGTACTTGGGAATCGTGGGGCTCGTGCACGATGCTCAATACGCATCGAGGGATAACGTTGGTATGTAATCAGCCCCACCGCTCCTCTGTGTGCAATTACGAACTCATTAATTCACTCAAATTAACTTAATTTATAACTCTGATTATCTGATTTTTAAAAGCTCTCTACAAGCAGCCTGATCGCATCGCTGTCATCACGGGCGGCAACCGCGGCATCGGCCTGCGGATAGTAGAAAAATTACTGGCGTGCGACATGACCGTCATCATGGGTGAGTAGAGACAGAGATCTATATGTGAACACACGTTTGATGGGGCAGCCATTGATTGGGTTTGAAAATCAGTGTTTCGAATACTGTTTCTCATCCCATAGATATATAGATCCATGAGCCAATGTTCACGAAAATTTGTTTAAAAAATGTCAGCCAAGCTCACGCCCATTGAATTTGAAGTAGGTTTTCAACAATTCAATTTGAATATTAAACACCAAATGCGGCTAAAGCGATTGAAGCACAATGTTGCCAGTAGTAAAATCAAAGTCTTTGTCGACTTATGCATGCAACTGATGTATGATGCAGCGTTGTTGCTAGTCAATCGCCATTTGCATTTTTCCAAAAAATATGCATTGCAAATACCACCAACAAGTTACTCAAAATAAAATTTTTGAAATTTGGTTATCTTTGCACATACGTTGAGTTTTCTCTAGACCTGCGTAGACCAAATGTTACTAGCAACAAATATCAGTCAGCAACATCGCATGCAGCTGAGAAGCTTGCTTAGCAGCATTGTTGCTAGTAGCATTGTTGCTAGCAGCATTGCTGATGGCAACATTGCTGACCATTTTTTAAACAAATAGTGTAGCATACTTTCGTGCTGCAAAAGAAAAGGAATGTAATGTTTTATTGACTGCCACAGTTTTAGTTTACATTTGAGATATTATTAAAAGTTAAAATATCATATAAATTATTAGATTAAGACTTATAAATATTAAATTTTTGTATGTATATATTTTAAATTTTTGTAGGCGTTCGAGACCCCAGCAAAGCTGAGGCTGCTGTCAATGAAGTCGTTAACCTTAGCGCGTCGAAGGGAAAACTTATTTGCGAGCAACTGGATGTGGGAAATTTGGAATCGGTGCGAGCTTTTGCAAAAAAAATTAAGCAGAATTATTCGAAGGTTGATATACTGCTAAACAATGCGGGCATTATGTTTGCTCCTTTTAAACTTACGCCCGATGGCTACGAGTCGCACTTTGCCATCAACTACTTGGGCCACTTTCTGCTCACGCACCTGTTGCTACCTCAGCTGCGAGCAGCTGGCAAGGAAGGTAAAAACGCTCGTATTGTAAACGTGAGCTCGTGTGTAAATCTTATTGGTAGGATCAACTATAAGGATATCAATGGACTGTAAGTAATTCACAATTAGAAGTTCGAAGTATAAGATATACATACGCATCTCTATTTAATGACTGGCAGCAAGAACTACTACCCCGGCACAGCGTACAGCCAGTCCAAGCTAGCTCAGATTCTGTTCACACGTCACCTGCAAACTCTTTTGGACTCCGAAGATTCGCATGTGCAGGTTAATGTTGTACATCCTGGTATCGTGGATACGGACTTGTTTGAGCACTCAGCCACCACATCTGTGCCATTCTTCAAGAAGTTGTTCTTTAAGACTCCAGAGCGAGGCTCACGTACTGTTGTCTTCGCGGCCATAGATCCATCTATTGAGGGCCTAGGCGGATTGTACCTCAGTAACGGAGGTAAAGGTCCTTTCCATGCAGATGCTAAGAAGCCGGCCAAATGCGAAAAGTTCTTCCAGTTCTCCTGCGAGCTGCTCAAAATCAAAAATTACGGAAATGGTGAAAACTGACACTCGCCCATAGATGCTCTAAACATTCCACAAATGGTGCAACGTACTCTTCCTATAAGGTTTTTTAAATACACACTTCCACACACACACACACACACAACATATATAAATATATATTTATATGAACACATAAATCATGCGATTTCGTTGATTTACTTAAGCTAAGATAAACTGTTTGATAAATCGGGCAAATTGTGAACAGAGTAACACTTAAAGAGGACATTGTTTATAATCAATATAAGTTTATAAAATTAAAGTTTTATATTAACCCAATTAATCGCAGCGCAGGCATGCGATGTATTAATTATCTTGTTGCTGGCGTTGATTGCCATCAGCGGCCAAACGATTGTAACTAAAAGTGCAGCACTTGGCAGAAGCACGCAAAATGCACTTTGTTTTTGAAGGCGGCATCTTAAAAGCTGCAGCACAACAACAGCAGCAACACCAACAACATTAACAACATCGCCATCGACAACATCGACAACAACGACAAGAAGTAAAACAACATTTGTTATATGTCAAATTTACAACAACAAACAATTTAATTTGTGCTCCTCCTTAAACAATGAGCGATTAACATTCAACATTTATGCGGAATTTTAATCGACTTTAGCTACGAGTGAAGGCGCCGATGGACAAGAAGGACGCAGAGAAGATGCCAGTCAAACAAAAGTGGGCACACGGATGGATCAATCCAACGACAACTCACACAATTGCAGCCACAGTCCCAAACTGCTGGCAGTTGCTGTCACTTCGACAGATCAACTTCATTCCGATGTTGCATGCCAAAGCCCCCGTCAATCCCGTTCCACATGCGCAGATCGGAGCTCAGCATACGTACTACACACACACACTCACACACTCACACACACACACTCGTATATCACCTTAAAGCCGATGCGAGAATTTGTCGATGATTTAATGTTAATGGTTGAAAGGGAAACTGAAGGGGATATCCACATTTAAAGTGCGTGTAAAAAGTGAGTTAAGTAAACACCAAAATATTTTAATTATTATTATTATTTAATTAAGCCTTTATCATTAATTAAATTGTAGTAGCAATTTTGTAGGGTATCTTGTGGCCCATCACTTTCCGTTCTTAATGGCACCGCGTTGCTTTATCATTTTCGTGGGCGCAGTCATCAATCAAACTCCAGATGACTAGAGTAACTCCCAGGGCTGTCTGTCGGCGGTCCAAATGAAGTCATCTGCCAAGTAAGGCCTCAAATCTTGACGCGACTCTGTGCGTGTTTATCGGGCATTAAGAGTGTTGATTGGACTTGCCTTTCGGGTCTCCGTGTGGCTATTTGGGTGCATGCATATGAGGCTGTTAAATATGAATCAAAATTATAAGTCATTAGATAATAAACAGGTTTGGCACAAAATTCATAAAATGATTGTGAGAACTCTGGTCAGTCATGGTCAAAAGTACCTTCAATGGCGCATCCGAGCGTACCTCATTTCTAAACGAATGAATCTCAGTGCCTTACCTGGATCACACCTATAGGAGTCAATCCAATTTATAAGCGACATTTTTCTTCTCATATAATTAAGTAGAAATATAAAACTTTAATTGAAACACACAAAGGGGCTAATTAGATTACTTTTATATTTTGTTCAATAAACTGAAGGATGTGGATACAATCTTAAAAAAGGTATAATTGAATTTGTTCCAACAATAATTAATAATAAATAAATAAATAAACAACAATTCCATTTTTTTTTTATTTTTTAGTCATTTCTATATTCAAAAAAACAAAAGAATAAAATTCCCAACTCCACTAGGGATCACTAGGAAAGCATATCTTCCTGTTCGCTGGATCATCCGTTTCTTGGTATGGGCCACAGTTCAACTACAAGAGTGGGTGACAGGGTGTTAAAAGTACAGCCTTGAGAAGGGCTCGGTGAATTAAAAACATAAAGAAAATAAAAATTATATAAATAATACAAATAATAAGAAATAATTAAACATTAGCCTTACATCAAACTGTTTGTGTGATCTTTTATCTTTTTCTTTACCTTTGGTGTTCGTATTTGGCTTTTAATTAGATTATTTTTTTACCAAGTCAATGTCTGGGCTAATTATTTTGAACAGTTGTATTTGGTGATCTGTGGCATTAGCGCAAAAATCTCACAATTTAAGAGACAGACACAGAATTGTTATATGTTATATATCTTAAAAATATATATTATACTTTGAAAGTGTTGAATTCCATTTGCATTTTCTGCATTTATCCAAGCATCATAGATCACAACATTCCAAGAGAACTCTCACACACACACACACACAACACACAAGTGTAAAATTCCCCAAACGACCTTATCAACTTTTAAGCCATTAGCAACCATTTTTATTTTGCATGCATGTGGCAACACTGCAATGTGACGCATTCCATTTCTTTTCTCGGCGTGCCATTAATTCTGAGGAGTTTCCAAACATCGCAAGCTGCTCATCAGTTTTGGTATCTTTCTTGCTGCACACCGTCGACCGCTATCGGTTAATGTGCTTTTTATTTAAATTCAGATCTTTAGCTAACTTGCTGCACTTAACTGGCGGCAAATTCTTTGCAACAATTTGCTGCTCCAATTAAAAGTCTCTGGCAACATCTTCTAGCCAAGCGCGTCCGCATAAATCATGTGTCGAGATTTATGGCGACTCAACGCCCACGTAGCTGTGGACGCACGTGTTCATTCCATTTGTTTTAAGCATGTGGGCGATTCCGATCCCCGTTAATCAGATACAAGACACCCACCCCTCTTCCTTGTTTGCATTACTACTGGAAGTCAGCTCGTTAACAGTTAACTGCTGATTAGAAGCGTGTAAAGCTTAGTTTTTTCGAGCAACAAATTGTTTATACTCATAGTGCATGTTGCCACAGACTGAAGATCGCCGAATTATTATATTAATTATAATTAAAAATTTTTATGGTGTTTTAGAAATAATTGCATTCTTCATAGTTTTACTCAAATAATTTAATTATTTAAATTAGGTAATCAAAACTTGAATTTTCTTTTTATTTATCAACAACTTCCTTGTTAGTGTTGCCACCTAGGTAAATTTAAATACATTTGTGACGTCAGTTTACTGAGCTTCAATGCGTTGGAGTTCACATATGTCAGTTCCGTTTTGAAAGCCATGTGTCAAATTCATGTGACCATCGACGCTTATAAAAAATATCTTAGAACTCATTAATGCATTCTTCATGAAATATGTATTGCACGTTGGAGTTGTTGCACTTGCGGTGGCAGTTAGAGTTGTCTTTATGGCTGATAAGTTTATTAAGCTGCGCAGTAACGGCTCTCGCCCAAAGTTGACAAGAAACGAACACTCGAAGCGTGTTTAGTGTTTTAATTACAGTCGCATCCGCTTAAGAGACATCCGCAACATTGCCAGCTGAGGGGGCACCACAACGGGCCGAGACAAGCGCTGGCCGCGCAGAGGCTTTGAGCCGTGTCACTGTATGAGCATACATGTGTGGCAGTTAGATTTGCTTTGTATTTGATTTACGCGCAACCATTAGCCAAAAGTAGTCGCTGCATCTGCTGCCTGTCGCAAATGTCAAAAGGTTAATTGGATTGCGGCTGCAACCGCACGATAAGCTGGCAACCGTAAAGAATTTTTTGGTCAACATTGGTACAGCGATAGGAAGGCACTTGAATGGAACAGAGTATGAGGAATGTGAATGCCTGAATTGCAGTTCTTTATTAAAATAATAAACTGGATGCTGGAATTTCTGCTAAGCTTATGATTTTAATGTGCTTCGCAATTGTTAATATTTATTAAATACAATTCTCAGCCTTTATTGTACGCGCTTAAGTGCATCGCACGTTACGCATACGCAGTGCTGTCCCATTAGCAAATGTTTAACGGCTTTCAAATTAAATTTGCATAAATTATAATATTTAATTACTATAGCTGGTAATTAATCAAACACTCGGTCATTTTCGGATTTTCATTTTGATTTGAATTTTGCCTGTGGATTTATTGCCTTACCTTCAATGCTCATTTTTTGCCATCTGCATCTTAACGCCTCAGAGCCTGAGATCCCTTGAAGTGCTCTTCACTTTATTTTTAGGGGCCCAGCGGCGGCTTGTAAAAAATCTCCAAACATGGCCAACAACTTCGCTTAAGTTTTATATCGCCTTTGGGCATTGTGGTTGTTGTGTTGTGGTGTGGCTTTGATGTGGTCCGTGTTCCATTTTACGCTCGATTATTTCGGACAAAGGCCGAATATAGGTAAAGACTACCTCAATTCGCGTAAGAAGCCAAATCTTTGGCTGTAATGACCATAGAAATTTCTCATATTGCCATTGAGGCTTGTCAAAGTGTACTCCGATGTAATTAATCGTAAGTATTTACACATTGCCATTGCCTCTGCCTCTGCCGCGGCCGCTTGTGGGAAATGGGATCCAAGCTTCAAGCTGCAAGATGATTGCTGTCCGCTGGCTGTGGTTATACCATTTGAAGTGATCTCAGGTCAGGTTGTTGTGTTGTGTTTGGTAACGGCAACAAGAGTAACAGTGTCGACACCTTAACACAGTTAACAACTACCAAGGGCTATGTCATGGATTCCATTGATCCGCATTCTTCAACGGCAGTGCCAGTGCCAGTGCCAGTGCCAGTGGCAGCGGCGTCAGTGGAACAGCTGCTGCAGTGGCAATTGGACATCCCATTGGCAGGAACAACTTCAATTATCAATGTGTCTGTTTTAAATGTTTTTTGTTTGCTTATTGCATAAATCGACAAACAATCATCACAGTCTAACAACCTCTAAGAGCTATCCGACGACCTTGCGGCTCCGACACAGAAAAAAAACTGTATCAAGTAGCAGGAAATTTGTTGACGACTGCATCAAAAGATAGATACTTGTAAAAGTGAATGTTTATGATACTTCACTTTTCGAATTGTTGTGGCAACAAATTCCCAAAACATTATCGATCGTCGCTCCTCCATTTGGCAGATGGCCCCGATTACGCAGCGCAATCTTCGAGAGGAGCTGGGAGAGAAAAAAAAACCGAAACCGAAAACCAAAACCAAAAACTAAAAACCCAAAACCGAAAACCAAAAACAATAAGAAAGACCAATAATACCGAATACCGAATACCGAATACCGAATACCGAATACCGTTAGCCGTTAACCGTTAACCGAAACTGTGTTAGAAAGTCAACTGCTGACGGATGTCATAAACACTCGTCTAGGCGATCAGACGATTGGGCGATCGGCCGATAGGGAAACTGGATAACCCTTTTGCACTCCCACTAGCCAATTACTTGAACAATAACAGCAATAGCAACAACAAAAACAACAACAACAGCAACAACAACAACAATACAACAAAAGGCATCGACGGGGCCTCAAGTTATGTAGATACTTTAATTAAGAGTAATTAGGCAACTGCATGTTATGTAAGCAACAATTTTACATTATTTGTAATTGTATCAGTTTTAAGAGTCCATCAAAAAGTAAGTTAATTGATCTGCATACGTTTGCCCTTCGAAAGGTGGCTTTAAAATATACATAGGTAATTTAATAATATTTGTATATCAGATGCATGTGCATATGTGTGCATGTGTGTATGGATGTATGTGAGTTGTGTGTATTCTGTACTGTTCGTGTCATTGCATTCTTTTGCTCTGACGTCATGGGACATCTTTTCGACTTAGCATAATTCCGTCTCTTTCTTTCTTGCACGTTTCGTTATTGTATGCTGCACTCGCTTGCACACACTTATGTTTTTTCAACTGCAGTGCGAAGAGAATGTAAAAAGGGAATCTGTAATAAAACGAACAAACTCAATTTACTTACGCGTTTGTAAAAAAAGGGATTAAAACTATTCTATATTTTTTTAAAAGGAAATATTATAGCTTGCATTATTATTACATTAAATGTATACAAAAATATGAAAACCTAATAAAGTTACCCATAAGTAGGTTTCAATACACAAGTGGTCGCTTTTAAGATTATTGTCCATAGTTCCGTCTCTCTTGGTACTGCCACATCCGTATTCAAATTTTAATCTATTTTCTATATTTCTACCTATTTATATATACATCCATTTGTCACCTTCTATTAATTCAATATATTAATGAAGTAAGTAATTCTGGTACATCCAGCAACTAATAAAAATGTCTTGTTTATTTTCATACACTCTAAAAATAGAAAGCTGGCCAAACTAATTTATATCAATTAAGAGGTACATTAATTAGTTCATATTTGTATATTAAATATATAAATAAAAGAAATGCATTTAATGCTCATTTCAATGCATTACATTCTGTAGCTCTACTTTTGCAACAGACCCGTCAGTTATTTCTTTACTTTCTTGAGTCTATGGTATGTAGGTGTTTGTGGTGGTGAATGTAGAAGTTGTGGTGGAGGTGGAGGTGGAGTTGAAGGTGGTGGTGATGCCGTTTCAGCCGCTTCAAGCTTTGTTGTTGTTGTTGATTTCTGCAGCATCATGCCCACAATTATGTGATTTGGCAATCGTAGAAGATTGTCTTCTGATGACGTTTGTGCTGTTGCTGCTGGTGTGGACGCCGATGCTCACACTGATGTCGATGGCGATGTCGCTGTCGATGTTGATGTCGATGCGCCTGCCACAATCAATAGTTTTGAACTGGAAGAACTGCTATTGTTGCAATCAGCGAATTTGGGGTGCCAATTAAATCGCTATTTAGTGGCGAATATTAACGGAGATCGAAAAGGCTCTAATCTTATTTATGCTCATTGAGACTGTGGCTTTTATTGTCAGCTTGATAGAGGCAGACAGATCAGCAGGTGGCAGAGGAGACTCGAAGCTGCCACTTTTGGCGCACAGCTTGCAACTAAGCCTCAAAGGCTGTTGCAATCTTTAAGACTTACTCAAAATTGTATGTACATGCATATGGATACTTATAAACAAATACACATTTAAATACGCTCATCATTACGAAAATTCTGTAAACTCAAACTGGTAACTCGAGATGTTTCTCAAGTCGAAATCATATGTCAAGCACTTGAAGAGACTTTGCGAGGAGTTGCATCAGCTGACGCCACAGTCCGCCCCCCTCAGAAATAAAACCAAAATAAACAGAGTCCAAAGCCATCAACACATATGCAACATACAAATTTGGATGCACATTTACATTCACATTAACATTCACATTCATCTCTGGCCACGTCAAGGCATTCTAAGCTACTTCCTCGACCCCTCCGCCTCCTTCTCCTTCAGCTACTCACCTCTTCAACTTCCTCGTTAGCTTCTTGGAACATAATTAATCTTCTTTGGCTTTGCTGCGTTCTGCGTGTTGCTGCAATTTAAACTGGAGTCCCCGGCAAAGCCGAAGGTGCAGCCATTTTAATAGATACTTTCTAATAGCACCGCCGCTACTCTTGGTGGCATGACACCTCAGCGGCAGCTACAACGCGATGATGCGATGCCTCAAACTCGTGTTGCCCACGAGAAGTCAGAGATCCAAAAGCCACAGCTCATAGGGAACTTGTTTGCAAATCAGTTGCCCAGATTTACTAGGTCAAAGTAGTCAGTAGCTAAAGAGGTTTTAATCTGTGTTAAGTCAAATTGATGTTGGGCGTGACTCCCACTTTCGTTCAAGCTGAAGTTTAACGCCCTGTTCCAAGCCCTAAAGGACATATATGCAGAGTAGAGATCGCTTTGATCACTTAACTCTAACTATGTGTTAGTTTGAGACTCAATCTTAAATTTGATCGTAGATCTTAGAAGATATTGTCTGGGAGGTTTACGTAGTTTGTAAATAAAGTGGATGAGAAATCTTGAGAGCGAGTGGAAGACTACAATGAATGGCTTTTTGGAGGTGACTACAGCTTAGCGATGATTGTTGATCGTAGATCGTACACCATAGACCGTACACCATAGACCGTAGACCGTAGATCGTATAATTGAAATTCTTGAACCAGATTTACAGCTATGTAGCTGTGTAATGCCGCAATGAGCTGGAAAATTCCTTGAGGCAAGAGACCCACGAACGTTAATCATGCCTCGCGGGCAATCCGTGAATATATAATTATCTAGAAACAAATACATTCTAAAACCCGTATAGCAACAATAAAACACAATTTAGTGTCACATAAAATAAAAATTTGTGCCTCCGAGCACATCCCACAGAGTCACAGAGGCAGCAGCCCACCGGCCCAGGCCCCCGCGAACTAGGCCACAATGCCATCTTCCACCAGGTGCTGCCTCACGCTGTAGCCAAGTTTGCCATCAAATTGTAACAATTTTTCACCTGTCGTCTCCGCTAGAGGCGCACATGATTATTATTACATCAGAAGGAGGAACATAAATTTTGGACTGCGAATCGTGATGCGACCAGCAACAGCACCAACAACAACAACAACAACAGCAGCAACAAAAGCTGTGCGTTACAACATATCCTCAATTCCTTCTCCTACTCACTTCTATCTCTCACAAACTGTAGCAACGACTCCATTCAACATTCCAAAGACATCTTCAAGGAAGTGGCAACAATGCGTTTGATTTATGCCACAAAATAAATTTAGCCAATTTTCAATAAAACATAATTGAAAGACTCAAATAATAAAATATTATAAAATGATGTAATAGAAAATACCCTGTACTCAGATTGAGTCTTCTTGACTAATCGATCTTTTCCGCAACGCTTTTTACAACGCAGAGAACATCTTAAACATCATTACTTTAAATTTTATAAAAAAGCAATTTAAGCAACATTTATTAAGCCACACATTTAGAATTATTGACGATATTAAAAATGTACATCTTTTACTCGCTAGTTAAATTTTGCCATATAAATGTTTAAATCCAAACTCAAGGCAACCTTTGCGAATAAACTGAATTTTGTTATCGCTGGTTACACGCAAATTAAGCAACTGAAAACAATATAAATTTGAAGCCAAAACTAATCTCTATGAGGTAACTGCGAGACACATTCAACACCTGACGAAAAGGTCAGAAAATTAATATTTTGCCAAAGTCCGGCGAGCTTTATGAGGGCGGGAGGTCTCCCATCGTGCATTCAATTCGATTTAAATTAGTTTGAAGTTTTTGCTCCAAATTAAAAAAGTCGATAAACTAAATTTTCAAGGCTTGTGCACCAAAACAATAAATAACTAAATTTTACTTTGTTTTTTGGGCAAGTCGCTGAAAGTTGAATTAACTGTTAAATACCAGCGATTAGCAGTGCCCTAATTTAAATATGTTTAAAGACAACAGACAGAGACAACTTATCCATGGATAAGTTGTCTCTGAAGACAACCTACATATGTAGGGTTTCTCTGTATATTGCCATGGCCAGTGTTGCCATCTCGTTAATAATTGATCCTCCCTGCGTCGCAGTAGATTAAAGCATTTGTAAGCGAGTGTGTAATCGAGTGGGTAATCGAAAAAAAATTTATCAATAGCTTATTGATAAACAAAGAGACAAAGTTTAATTTAACACAATAAAACTATATTTTAAAGTAACAATATTTTTTACGAACAATAGTTCAAAATGTTTAAACTTTTATAGTTTTTAACCATGCCCGACAGCAAAATCGAACACCGTGTGGTAGATTGTTTGGCATTCTGTGTGTGGCAAAAAGTAACTGCTTGGAAGGATGCGCCTTGACATTTGCTACCGCGAGCTGATAATGATTGATCGACACTTGTCTTTACGGCTCAAAGACGATGTAGCTAAAATTGCTCTCGTGATAATGACAGCCTTGCCATAAGCCAGGCCAAGTGACTGGACCGTGTTGCTCCAAAAGCGATTCCATCTGTGGATTATCATCATCAAATGCAAATGATGCGAATTTCAAACAGCCGCAAAGTTTCAACAACTTTTGTCTAGTACCGCTAATGCGCATATCGCGACGTGTTCTATTTGAGCCCGAATCTTTGGACTGCACCACAGACAAGCAACTGCTCCACCGCGCTGACACAATCTTGGGAACGACTGTTGCACAATTATCATATTTTGGGAAAAATGGAAAGTGTTTTTCCACAAAAGCCACAACGCAAAAGTAAAGCTTCAAAACTGCGGGAATGTCATAGATACTGGGCGAACCTCAGATGAACAACTTTAAGTTTAAGCTACTGTAGACACATACCCATGTTTTCTTTATTAACGATGTTAATTAGTAGCAGTTAATTGATTTAAAACTAGTTGCGTATGAAAACGAGCCCGTAGTTTTTCCCAAACTGCACTGTGGGCAAAATTGAGTGTTGCAACAATGCACAAAGCATTAAAAACATATTAAAAAGTATTATGTATAAATACATAAATCATTTAAAAAGGTTTACAGTATTTTCAATAAGATATTATTTCAATTATAGATATTAAAAGCCATTAAATCTATTTTTAAGATTTTCCTTTTATATTCATTTAAATTTTTATTTGCCAATGATTACTTTTTGTTGTTGTGGTTTTTAATAGACTAATTTAAGCTGTTTGTAGATTTTGTGTTTATTTCTTTATTTATTTTTTCTCTTTTGAAGACTGGTATGTCGTCTTCAAAGTATTTTCTTACAAACTGCTTTTCTGTTTTCTTAATTATATACATGACGCTTTGAATTTGTTACGTATCTCTTTGAACCACTGTACCTGACATAAAGCTTATTTCAATTGAAGCACATAATAAAATTTGTGCGGCCTATGCCCTCGTCTTCCTCTTCCTTTTCCTTTTCCTCTTCACCTTTGTCTTCGCCTTTGTCTTAGTTCCCGTTTTCAATGTCAATGTGCTAAGGATGGGGCCGCTGTGGTTATGGTTAGCATCATAACCTTTTTAAGTACATTGCATAGCTTGTCTTTCAATTGAGCGAGTACTTTAAACAATACACAGTAAAAAATTAGATAAGTATATATTTTATAAATGTACATAAATATGCAAACACCAGCTCATTATTTTCATATTTCTACATTAAAAGGTTTTGAACTGAGGCTGACAGAATTGCGGGACGAAAATCGATAACGATAAGCATTCTCGATGCTTAAGAAAAGAACAATTATTGATGAAAATTACTTGTTCTTCGATAGACATTTAAAAGAATGTAGTTTTGAATTATTTAAATTAAAAAAATTTATTAAATCGATCGTACATATTTTACACATGGAAATATAAAAATTGACGATTTGTATCAACTGTTTCTTTAATTTAAAAAGAGAGAAAATTTTAGGCATAACCAAAACAATACGAAAATTATATTTATATTCTTACTAAAGACAATATTAGTTAAACATATCAGAATAAAAATTAATTAAATATTCAATTTTTTCAGTGTATACGTATTGGGTGATCTATTGTCTGGCATAGGCAAGGCGGAAGTGCTTGGTGCGCCACAGCGCAGAGCAAAGTGTTTATCAATGTATTAATATCTGACGCAAGTATCGTAATAATTATTTATATATCATCTGTACTCGATGATGAGCATGTGCTGATTTAAATTTGGAGTTCGAACGCGTTTTGGATGTGGGTAGGCCGTAAAATGCCAATCAAATACTTAACAATGGACGATGTTGGGTGACCCCCACGCAGCTTGAGACAAATAGGATGTAGCTCCAGCTTGGAGTATAAGTTGTTCTTACAAGTGGCGTCAAGTTGCCACCACAAACACATGAGCACCTGAGTACGTGTTTGCCCAAACGGATTATCTGTGACCGTATCCAAAATCCACCGTAGGAATCTACTTATCGGCATCCCTGTCCAACACAATGGACCATTCGTTAAACTGCAGTCGAACAAATTGGCCTGCTCGAGACTAATTTCAATAAAAGAAAAACTAAACGAAATACGCACGCGACGGCAGCTGCATTGGAGCTGTGGTGCAGTGGTGAAGTGCAGTCACAGTAGCCGCAGAAGCACCTACGGTGTGCAGTAGCAGCATCGCTTACCTTCTAATGTTGCTCAAGCGTTTGGGACTTGTGCAACATAACTGACTGCAACAAAGGCAGCCTAAAACATAATCATTTCAATTTTGCAAACATTGCCTTGGATTCCACTTTTGGCTCAGCCTCCTCAAAAGCAAATGAGTTTCAAAGGTTTTTTTTTTTTATTTTTGCAGCAGCCTCTCCTCATTGACATATATTTGAGTTTTCCTTTTCTACACTGGAAACTATTTTTATGAGTTACTGACTGGGCCCATAAATATAAGTTAGCCGTCCGACGCAGGTATTAGCCATTGAGCCATTGAGGTATTGCCATTGTCGCACCGATGGCTTTCAAACAATTTTGTGAGCCACATCAATCACTGCCGACGTTTGTGAATAGCAAAATTGTTCTGGCTTTCAAGTTTAATTGATGTACAAAATTTTAATTATTGATGCCAAACATTTTAGCAACTAATTTTTGCAGTTACATTGCCGCTTCATGCGACGTGTGCATGTAATTACTTTATGGAGTACACCATAGAGCTGCGTTTTACGACTTGGCCACCATCCGTGGAGCAGCAGCTCACGAGGCAACCTGCAAGCTGCAAGCTGAGAGCTGAAATCTGCTCAAAATGCCATAGGTCCAGGCTCTCAAGTCGAGCAGCTTTTACTCTGATTCTGCCAAAAGGCAGTTACGACCTTCAAACAACTGAAGAATGCTGTTACATCAGAGGAGATCCAAAAACACATTAAATAACAAAAATCATCTTTAAAATCGAGTGCACAGTCGTAATTATACCCTCTACAAATGGAATGTGTCTTTGATAGAGTTTTTGCTGCCTGAACGTCTTTTATTCTACTGAAATAATCTTAATACTGCTTATGAATAGAGAGCCAACTCATTACAGCACATTTGATTATTTTTAATAAAAACTATAAATATGTAATATTTATTCTGTTATTGAAAGTTTTAATGATGGAACTTGATAAAATAGAGATGGAATCCGATAGATAATATGACTTAGTAATCGAGTAGCCGATAACCAGATTAAAGAGAAAGCTGAAAGCTATGGCAGCCATGTTTATTTTACATTAACCCATGATAATTATTATAATTATTATAATTATTATAATTATTATACGTATAAAAAAAAAAACCAAAAATAAAATATAAATATTTCGAGTTTAATGTTAGCTCCAGGGTACCTCACAGTCCATAATGAAAATATTGTTATTCTCTTACTTGTTTGTATTCCACTTTTTATAGCTATGAGTTGGCTAACTAAAGTGAAAAGTTGCCAGCGGGTGAGCACAGTTTATCACGATCATGGTAATTCTGAGCTGCACTTATAGTGACGAGCTTATTAATTTCGGTTCAAGGAGTTCAGAATTTATGGTGCTTGTATAATAAATCTATTTAACTAACCTGTGAATTGGGCTCCCACTCTAATGGAATGAGGCATTAGCCTATCTAATACAATCAATAACCAATTGTGATCTGCCCTTGAAATCTAATGCCAATGCAGGCATTACTTAAAAATGCCACACTTGCTGTTGTAACACCCATCCCAACCGCATCCGAATCGCCTGCTGCTCGGGCAATCATCATCTACATCTGAAACGCGGCGCAATTTCGATGGCAAATGCTTTAATTGATTTTTAAGCTCGTCTCAGTGTGCGGGCATTGCATCAATAATAATTATTATAGTTTCATTTAAATGATACGTTCTAGGTTACAAAGCAAACCATACAAAACAAACCCATTCAGTTTCATGATTTGAGTGTGTGCGTGTGTGTGTATGTGTGTATGCCTCAAGGTAACCGCTCAAAAACTTGAAGACGGAGATTACAACATTATCTGGTCCCCCCTTGCACATGAGCAGGCGCATCATCAGCTGGCGGGGGTCCCGATGTAAATTACCCAGCAAAAGAAATAAAATTGAAAATAAAAAATAAAAGATAAATTATAAAAAAAGAAATAATTCATAAATCGGAAATTAAATGAATTTTTAATGTGCTCAAAAACGATTACGTACATATTTTAAAGTTGCCATCGGACATAGATTTTTGTACCCAAATATTTTAATGCATCCAAATATGAATTTAAATGACTTTAGTGTTGGTCTAAGATTGTTTCGAGGAAATCAAAAGTGTTTTTAAATGTTAAGTCTAGATTTAAAGGAAAAAAGAAGGTCATATTGCGAGTATTACTTGCAATTTCGTTAGGTCACCCATCGCGTTGGGTGATGGAGGAGTCTACGCACAATCGGATGCTCTGTGCTCTGTGTCAAATCTTTGGCATTTCAGCGTTTCCTAATCGATTCGTGAAGAGACCTTGGATTTTCTATGTATTGAACATTGCTTCATATTATTTATGGTGTTCTTCAATTGAATTCGACATGTCCGAATGCTCCTCAGGTGGTAAAGGGTAGTGTTACAGTTCTATTACCTGGCGACCTTACGAACTCGGCAAATCTGAGATGTGAAAGTCAATTACTGCAAGACAAGCTTTGATCAAATGTCAATAATTGCCAAAGATAAAATCCGAAATAATAAATGAAACAATATACATAATTTGCTAAATAATGGCATTCAAACTATTTGCAGATCGTGATAGACGCTACGCCCACAAATTCGAACAGTTGAGGCTTGAAAAGTAATGCTGTTCGACGGGAAGCTTTTGGGAATTGTTACAGTTTTTGAAGTGGTCGTTAAGGAGCAGCATTGTTTGTCTTTTCATTCAACTCGAGCTCAAATCAAATTCAACATTGAAACATTGAAACATTGAGAAAAAATTCACCAACAAAAAGAAACAACGAGCGACCTTCCAGAAACAAATTCGCATCCAAGTCATGAACTAAAATGTAGAGTGTGGATACAAGTATATCGCTAGTCACACCCCAAGTTTGTGGCAGTTGTTAGGTTGAGTAATTATTTTTTAACAAACTTCTCCTTTAGCATCTGTCTAACTATCTGATTGTATTTGCTACGAATATTCATTAACTCATTTTCTCAGTTAGCAACGAAACTCATGTCAGCCTTTGGCCGGGGCTCCCTTTCGATTCGCAATGAATGGATGGCAGCGGGCAGCAAAAAACATGGAAAACTCCCACATTCAATTTGTTGTCAAATTGCAGTTTCAGTGCTGCAACACATGCATTTTTATTAAAAAATTAAAAGTTTTTGTTTTTCGCTTCCATCTCTGTGAACCGCATGCGCAAGTTCGCGCCTTAAGTCTTTCGTGTTTACAGCTACTGTTGTGGCTGGTGCTGAAGTTTGTGGCGTATCTCTCGGTTCTGCTGTTGCTGCTGTGGTGACTGCCACACGACTGAGACTGTGCTTTAGCCAAAGCGTAGAAGATGCGTGGAGTAGGCAGCCAGCATGAAGAAGCAGCTCCACTTCCGCTCACCTGCGCTCCTCTTCAATCCGATGCTGCTGCTATGCCAGCTGCATGACTAATCCCATTACGAATAAGTGTTTTCGCTATTACATGGCAACAACAACATCAGCAACAGTAACAGTAACAACAACAGTAATAAAAACAACAACAACATAAGTTGCATGAACAAATGTTTATGGCATAGAGGAACATATCCCAGGAGCGCATTACTCCCGCGCTGCTCATCCATTTCAATGTTCGCCGCTCATCTTCATCTTCATCTTCAGTCTCAGCCTTAGCTTCAGCTTCAGCTTCGCTCTGCCAGCGCAGCCACCACTTCGTCAAATGCTCCTCCGATTCAATTTAAAAGTAACTAGTTTACTATAACAAACACTGAAGCGTCTGGCTCGTTTGCTCACGAGTGGAGCGGAGAGTACTCGAAGCTGTAGCTATTGTTGTTGTTGTTGTTGCTGTTGCTGTTATTGTTGCTGTTGCTGTTGCTGTTGCTGTTGCTGTTGCTTTGCATTATTTTGTAATGTTTTTTTGTGTGTTGCTTTGTGCTGCTACTTACTTTGAGGCTGGCGCGCTCTTTGAAACTTCAAGACACACACAAAAAAAAAGAAGACAAAATTTAATACAAAAATTTTGGCGCGCTATTTTTTTTTTTGTTTCTTTTGCTTTTGACGACGCTGACGTTGACGCCGACGCCGACGCAGAAGCTGACTGCGACAGCAAATGCAGCAAATTTTCAAATATAAATACTGGCCTACGAAATTGTTTCAGTATCACAATCAAGTCAACCATCTTCGCTAGAAGAACATCACCCAAATCCCAGTTAAAAAACGCCACTGGTACCGAGCTAAGAGTTAAGAGTTAAATTTCCGTGTGTGTTTTGTACATAACCCAAGTGATTATACAAAATGAAGGTATTGACCAAAAAATAATAATATAATATCATATCATATATATATAAATGTGTGGATTGCATACGAACTGTAAAGTGCAAGTGCGGTGATTGTGTCCTGGTAAAGGATATGAATAAAAGTCAAGTCAATGTTCTGTATTGACTTTGTTGTGTCAAGGATTACATTTAGATACCCCCAACGAGTAGTTCTCAAGCCTCAAGCCTCAAGTTTGAAATTCAAATTTTTTAAGTCCAATTTAAAAATTTTAATTTGTTTATCTAGATTAAAAATAATAATCCAAATAATCCAGGATAAGCAATTGATTGCGAGAAGTGCAGAAGAATTTATTTTAAATCCTAAAGATTTTAATATTAAATCCTCTGTTGCTCCAAAAATCAATTACTCAATTAATCAATCGATTCAATAAAAATTCATCAATTTCATTGTTCAACTGAAAAGACCCAAATACTAGACAAGTTCAAGATCACAATTAATCAAAAAATTTCACAGCTTGTTAACTGAGTTTAATCAAAATGCCATAAATATATATATTTCCACAGATCAGCCTTTAAGATGATTTAATGTTTCGTAGCTTCTGTTCCAATATGCCTCAAGTATTTAGTACAAAAATTCCAAGCAGCGTTTCCTTTTATTTTATATACTTTAATTAATTGTAGTGAACACATGATAAAATGTATTTCCATATTAGCGAAGCAGCTAATTAGCAAGGGACGATCTTGTAGTGAGCAACCGACAACTGAACAACTTAAAATACGTAAAAAATGGTGTTTAGTTTGTTTTGGTTTTTTATTTTTTGTTTCTCTCGCTCAGTTATATTTTAAAGCCAATCAAGCATGAAAATCAGTGAAGGTCTAACACTCGCAACACTCGAATACTTGAATACACAAACAGTTGCAAAATTGGCCAATCTGGCGGCAATCGGAAGCTGCCAGGAAGAGGCAAAAGTGGAAATGCGCAAATTCATTGCCTAAGATGATCGTTCGCACAGAAAGCTCGTTGCTATAACAGCTGACAGAGTCTCGAGTAAAGTTGAAGCAGCAGAATCTATTCTTCCCAACTTCAATGCTATAAAACTTAAGTACAATGCAATGCAATGCGTTGCTTGGCACTTGCTTTTTCAGTCTTTTGAGAGCAGAAACCTTTGAACTAGAGCTTAAACAAATGCCACTTTAATATTCCATCAGCCTGACTTTTGCACAGATGTGCATTCCTTCTAAGCTGATGCAAATCTTTTCGACTATGAGCCCTTCACTTCAACGTCCACCCATCATCAGACAATCGAAGCTGCCAGGAAGCAACTCCCATGCCAAAGCTATCTGATTTGCCTGCTAAAGCTGTCTGCTACATTACATAGGCATGCAGAATTAGCCAGGCGCATGCTGCAAATTGCAATTATGTGGCCCCTCACTTTGCAAGATCCATGAGAGCGACCTAATTTTCAAAATTTGCATAAAACTTACCTAAACGCTTGCACAAGGAAAAATCATTGTTCATAAGCTAAGAAAATGTAAATGAGGCACCCCCCGCAATGATTGCAGTCACAGCGTGTAACAAGATTCTTGTTATAAACACAAAGCAGATTTAATTTAGATTTCTATCGGAAATTGGAAGCCCTCCTCACCTTGCTCCTTACAAATGATATTGCCGTGTTCTGCTGGACGGTACGCCAATTGATGGATTTTAAAGCCATATAACCTGGGAAAGAATGAACATGTATATCTCTTAGTGTTTGGATGCACGGCAGACAGGACTTTCTCATACCTCGGTAGGAATTTTTGCTTGGCGCGTTTGGGGCGAATTTCTGGCTTCACCATGAACAACATGTGTGGAAATCCGGTGCCAAAGAACGCTCCATCGATGGAAGCATATCTCGATGATTTTGGCAAATAGATATCGTTACACCTTGGACAGAAGATACGCACCATATCCTCACCAGGCGTGTCGCTTAATCCAATTGGCAGCACTGACTGTCGCTGGCAAAAGACTCGAGGACAACACCCGAAAATACCTTTATGATACTTTTCTGTCATCATATCGATTCCACGATTGGTCATTATGAAACGAGCATGAATCAAGCCGTAAAGCTTTGCCGCACAATGTTCGATTTCTTGATCATTTTGAGCTTCCGAAGCGGAGCCTGTGTCTAGATCGAGAATCACTTCCAACGCTCGTCGATAGTTGCTTACATTTGAGTCTAAAAAATTTAAATTGAACTTGTCGTGAATGTAATCCTCGTCCACCTCACAAAAAAACTCGTTTCCGCGCTGCCTACAAAACCAGGATATCCAGGCACACTCCTCCGAGCTGGTCATCGCTCTCCGATGAAAGGCTTTCCAACTGCAAACAAATGAAAATACTTAAGAATTTAATATCTGATTACAAACAGGCCTGCTTTTTGTCTTCCCTAATTTCAAAACTGATAAAAGACACACAACAAACTAAGTTGTCAGGCGTAACAACTTCCGTTTCCGTTAACGTTTCACAGGATTGCAAAAATAACTGTATTCAATCTCCAAAAATAGTAGCAATCGTTGATTTACAACACACTATAAAATATCTTAGACTCTTGTCAATTCAGTTTGAGTTTAAATTTCATCAGGATACTCTGAGCCATAGGGATAAAAGTAGAACAATTATCAGGCAGAGATAAGAGAAAATTAACAGACCGATAACAGACGATGCGCTCTGTTAATTGCAATATTAACAGAATCTCATAAAATCTTTGCAGAGCTTTACAACGATTGCACTGCTGGTCTGCCTGGTTGCCTGGACGCATGCGGAGCCACCGGTACCCCAGAACCAGTATCTGCCACCAAATCAATCGCCGCAGGCGCCCTCAAACAACTATCTGCCACCCACACAGAGCTATCAGTCCCCGTCGAACAACTACTTGCCTCCCCAACGCACCAACAACGGTGCTGGGGCAGCTCCCAGTAACAGCTATGGTGCACCTCTGCCCCAAAGCCAGTATGGCGCACCCGCCCTCACTGGAGCAATCTTCAAGGGACAGAATGGCGGTGCTGGTGGCTACAATGGTGGAAACGGCTACGGACAACGAGATGAGGAGCAGTACGGCCCAGCGAAGTACGAATTCAAATATGACGTACAGGACTACGAGTCGGGCAATGACTTTGGACACATGGAATCCCGCGATGGCGATTTGGCTGTTGGCCGCTACTATGTGCTGCTCCCCGATGGACGCAAACAGATTGTGGAATATGAGGCTGACCAAAACGGCTACCGCCCAACCATTCGATATGAGCAGGTTGGCAATGGCAATGGCAACGGAAATGGCAACGGACGCAATGGCGGCGGATACGACAGCAATGCACAACAGGGCAAGTTCAATGGCTACCAATAAGCGACCTTCCGAAGGTGTTACCTTCTAGTGTTTCCACTTTAAGTCGACCCCGTAACTGTACTTGTCTACATCGTTGTTATTTTCGCTTACCTAGCTGAGTATTAAAAGTGCGGCGATGGTCGCTTGATAAGCACGCGCCTGTCATGCGAGCCTCTTCTGTCACGTCACTTAATCGCTGTTGCCTCACTCTCTCACACTCTCACGCTCACTCTCTTCATCTCTGTCTATCGCTTTGTGGAATGCCGCCATTTTGCCATAGCCAGGCGCGATCCAATTGCCACTGCATCGTACTTACGTTCCCGCCTATGCCTATGCCTCATGTTCCATGTCTTACTTTGTGTTTTTGACGTTTGTTTTGTTAAGCATCTTCATTTTGTGTCAGTCTACAGAGATACAGACACACACACACACACAACACACACACATACAACACACGCCAAACTTCCAAATCACTTTTCACTTACACGACACACATTTTGTGACCATAAACGCATCAATACAAGCATACACACATACAAGCATACATACATACATACATACATATGTATACATAAGCATTGTAATTAATTTTAAAGAATTTTAACGAAGAATGCATAGAAATGGAAATGATGTAAACTTAATGTTTACAACACAACATATGAGATTTTCTTGTGTATAAATAATGATAACGAAATAAAGAAGCATTTTTGTATAAAACAAAGTAAAAATGAACACATTTTGTCTTGCCATTTTATTTCAAATTTATTTATGAAAAATTTAAAAAGACTGATAACAAAAATCTCTTTTTGTTTAGTTGACTCTGCTGTGTGTTATAAAGGCATCCAAAAGCAAGCAGCTATATTACTCATACATCAAGTCTGCTGGATAAACAAACCTAATGCAAAGTTGTACATTTTAATAGCATTTTTAACATTTAGTGGAGTTGATCTGTAAAATTGCATATGGCGGATACAAACCATGGAATGTCTACTTTAAAATGCGCTCCAAGTGTCCCTGGGAGTTGTACTTGTAAACAGGATCCTGCAGCCTGCCCAGCGAAGAGTATCTCAAATAGGCCGTAAAATCATCGCCTGCAGCTTTTTGTGTATCTTGCTCCGTGCGGTACTCCACGCGCTGCAATTTATTGTCTGGAGCTACTATATAGTAGCGACCTTGCTGGATACTCGGTTCTGTTGATGGCGCAGAGTCCGCATCATCCGGATAAATTATTCTAAAGCCATCATCGTCAGCTGGTGGACCATACTGAGGAGCGGGAGTTTGTTGCGTGATCTCTTTCTGGAATTCTGGTGGCGGTAACTTCGAGTTTTCCTGGGGAGTGTTGAAAGTTCCAACGTGATCTACGCGTGCCTTGGATATCTCAATGGTGGAGCCCACTGGTGGCAGATATTCGCTGGGCAAGTTGAACGGAACCTGGGGACGCCACCCAGATGGGGCGTATGGAGCCTTCTCTAGTACCTCGGCGTTCGTTACGAAAAAGACGCCAATTAAAAATATTATCTATTTGGAAACAATATTTAACCGAGTTTCGTTCATAAATTGATTTTTAACGCACCTTCAGAAGCATTTTGACTGCCGTTGGATTTGAAACTGCAATCAAAGACTTGGGCTTTTGCACTTTTATATAAAAGTTAAATTCATTCAGTAACCATTCGGTATACCAGGCACGTAACTCCCCCTCTCGTATGACACACATTGACCAGACAGGTCTGGTGCATCTCTGGTCCAACTGTCACGTAAACTATTCGCATGCTTGATGACCTTGGCAGCGGATGAACTCATAATTGGCAAGGGTTCAATATTTTTCTTTCGACTCCTGATTTTTGTTTTTGAATGACACCAGTGCTTCCAAAACTGTACCCCGCCTCAAAACTTGTCTTCTTCTTCTTCTTGCTTTCTCGTCCTCAAAGTCACAGTGTAAGAATCATTTTTTAATATTTCAGATTGTACAACAAATTCCAAACCCAGAAAAATCTTTTTTCATATGTTGCAAAGTCGGCGAATGGATGAACCTCGTCTTATGACCAATTTCGGACTTCACGACGAGGTTGTCCATTAAACAACAAAACAAATAAAAAATAAAAAATATTCTCTTTAAAAAAATAAGTGTCTTAAAGAACGGTGATTTTAAAGCTATAGAAAATATAATTGAATCAAATAATATTATTAAAATTTATAAATTGTACAATTATTTCAAGGAATTTCAATGATATTGTTAATGTTTCTTGCATGTTTTTTTTTTGTAACCTTTTAGAAATCGTTAATTTATTCCTGATAATTCCTAAATAACTAAGTTCAGATCTTAAAAAAAATTAAATATTTATATAGTTTTAACAATAATTAAAATGGATTAATTAAAATTAAATTAAATAATAATTAATCTGCATTTGTTGTAATCATTAAATGATATTATTATGGACAAAATCATTTTCATCTTCATATAATAAGTCCTGATCCTTAACCGAGTACATTAAAGGAATGTAATTCCACTACTTTATAAAATTCTTGTCTTGATAATTACTAAATTATTATTTATTCAGATAAACGTTATTACTTTTAGTTATCTTTTAATCTGCTTTACGCATTTATATATAACTTAAGAAATATTAAGAATATTTTTTGAACTTATTTATTTTAACATTTAAAAAAAAATCAATATTTAATATAAACAAATCTAAGAATGTAAAAATATGCAAGGATTCTTTTCAGTCAGTATTTATTAGATTATTTATTATTTATAAAGTTAAACAATTTGTATATCAATTAAAATAAATTCAAATATTAAAATTTAGAATGGAATAATTTATTTTAATACATCAAAGAATTAATAGAAAAAAAAAGAAATATTTCGACACTGACAGATGTAGATTTATTAATAAATAATAAATAAATAAATATTATAGTTAATAAAGAGTTCAAAACTCGCGCTTCAATATTTAAAAAGCACTCAGTGTGACCAGCCTAAAAAAATTATTTGCACTTTATTCCACCGTTCATTTTCACTAGGTATTTAACCGTTAATTCTGAAGTGATGGAAAGTATTCAGGATAAATGAAAATTGATTTAATCATATTTTCATTTGTTGTTATTACTATTGTATATTTTTAAATAATATTTAGTTAACTGTTAGTGTTAATAAAATATTCAATATCTTATATTTAAATTAAGCTATTATAAATAAATATTTGATGCAATTAATAGAGCTTTGATTTAACGAAAGAGGAACAAGAATTTCTGCAATTTTCCCTGCATAAATAAAACAAATATTATTAATAGTATTTATGTTTTGTTTCTTTGGTTTTATTATTATCTTGATTTGAATACAGCTTCCGTTAATTCGATCAATAATTTGCTTGGACTATATTTTAAGCGAATAACATAGAAATTACTGCGCGCCAGTAACGCCCAGCTTCTTCTTCAGGGACTCGGGCATCTCTGGTGGTGGTGGACGTGGCATACGCAGGAAGACCTTCACAGCATCATAGATGAACCATTGGGCGGCAGTGAGTGTGCCGATCATGACAATTCTAGGCACAAGACCACCCCACAAGCCTGTACAGAAAAATATAATTAATTTTCGTGAATGAAGAATCGTGGTGAGAAGAGGACTCCACTGTTTTACTCACCAGACCAGCCCAAAGCCTTGGCAACATCAAGAGCGCTTGCACCCTTGGCTTGGTTCAACTTAGACACAACAGTGTCGGCGGGATGGGAAACAATGGCGCAGAACACACCGGCAATGTAACCAGCGGCGAAGGTCACAACAAGCTGTTCTCCCTTGGTGCAGTCGACACGTGGCTTGGGCACAACATACTTGTAGAGCAGCTCCAGAGTGCGCTCAAAGCAAGCGAACTTCATCATGGTGTATGGAATTTGTCTCATCCAGAGGGGAACCAGACCCTTGTAGAAAGCGGAAATACCTTCCTGAGCGGTCATCTTGGGCAGTGCCTCACGCAATGTCTTCGCAAATCCGGGAGTGGTCTGAATCTTAACCTTAGCTGCCTCCATGGGTGCCAACGCGATATCAGCGAAGAATTCAGCAGAAGCGGAAGCGGCAAGGTACAGGCCAGTTCTGTACATGAAGGCGTTCTCCTCGCCAATAGCATCGGCGTACATGACCTTAAAGACCTCATAGAGACCAAACTTGCACAGACCCTGCATGGAGTAGCCAATGAAAGTGGGTGCCCAACCCTTTGCTAGACCACGGACACCTTCCTCAGCCATACTGACACGGAAGCCATTGACAACACTCTTGTACTTGGCGGGATCCACCTGCAGACGGCACTTAACCAAATCCAGAGGAACCACCATCGTGTGAGTTGTGCCGCATGAAATAATACCTCCTAGACCACACAGCAGGAAGTAGTGGTTCGATCCAAACTCACAGGAATCTGCAATCAAATGAATATTGAATAATCGAAGCAAGATTCTCAGCAAGTCTTTAGTCTCTCCACATTACCTCCCTGTGCAACTGCTGCGGCAGCAAAATTGTGATTGGGGGCCAACTGACGGGAAGCTCCACTGGCGATGGAGGGAACTGCAGGCGCGGGACTGGCTGCCTCACATTTGACGCTGGTAAATGGCGACTTGAACGTTGAGTTCTGCGCAGCTTCGAACATTGATTTAAACATGTTGTCTGGAGAGGATTCTGTGGAAGAGCCAAAAGCAAGGTTGAGGTTATTATGATCATGATGTAATCGACTTGATGCCTCAACAGGAACCTTCTCAGTCCCTTAAAAATTCACGTGCGAAACTCAAAGGACATACAGCAATTATTACGAAAAATATTTTCTTATTGTTTTATAACCAAATTCCAATAGGAAACACATACACACAACACACACACACGCACACGCACGCGCTTGGCAATGATCTTGCGTGTCTCAATATTTTACATAATCTCTGTGTGTATTTTTTTTGTAATTTTTTTTCTTGTGATTTTCGTACTTCTTCATTACGTAATAATTTAAAAAGCGAAAATTGATCTTTGCGATATTTGAAATATTTAATTAATAACACTCACTTTACAGTGCGAGGATAAGAATTGTGTGCACAGTGCAGAGAGCTGAAGTATAGCTGAAGTATTGAATATTTGTTTTTGGGTAGAAATCAGAAGGTAGGACCCAAAAACAACGTTCGTCGCACGCCAAACCAGAAAGCCAAATGCAACGGACGGAGCCAAAATCCAAAAAATAGAACAAATGGCTATGACCAGGGTTGCCAAGTGCATGCGAGATCGAGTGGCTGTAAGATTTCGCATTGCATATATCAGACAAAATAATAGCTTCAATATTTTTGAAATCTGTTGATTACTTTTATCCAAAATTATATAGAGAAAATAATGAACGCTTTATTAACATGTGATTTTATTTAAATATAGATATGTGCTGACAGCCCTGACAACTGATTTGGCTTTTTATAAACTCGCGACAATTTTCGACAATATATTCCGAATTCTATTACGAAGGGAATCTATTTTTCAAGATTTTTTTTCTTTAAAAATAAATTCATTAACGTCAGCCTCCTCCTCAGCTAAACAACACTTGATTTTTCACTTGGGATCAAGGCTGAATTTTCTTTTCGTTTTTTATTGTTTTTAGTTTTTATTCGTCATTGTCATTGTTGGTGTAAAACTTGGAAAACTTTATTGAAAACGTTCAAGTTATGAATTTTCATTTAATTACTAAAAGTTATAATTAGTAAATTTAAGGACTTACAACTATTATAAAATGTATACTCCTTTTCTTGTGAATAAGTACAATTTGAATATCCTTCGATTCGCGCTTAATAAATAAATGCTACAATATTGGAAGTAGACGTATAATACTTTTTGCAATACAAATAACAGTACACCAAGTACAATGGCAGATTAGTTAATTAACGATATAAACGACTTAAAACTTACATTGGCTGGCAATTCTGATCAGTGTGTTTGTTGTATGTGTGTGTTTCAGTGCGCATGTTAAAAGGTCTATGCAAAGAGAGAGCACAGCGCCCCTCAAACTGTTACAGTGCCCCTCAAACTTTCACAGCGGCACTCAAACTGTTAAAGCGCCACTCAAACCTTTCACTTGGCAGTTGAACTACCAAAACCTACAAAATACGTAAATTGGCAAACAAGCGGACGTCTTATGATTATAAAACTTAATTAACTAACGAGAACTACGACTCGGCGGGTTCCATATGCCGGTGCACTGTCACTGGCGCCAGAATGTAGTGAGAACGGGGTTCCTCAGCGTCTAGCGGGAGTGTAGTTTGTCCGTAGGCGGATGGTGCTCCCCGAGATGGCGAGGGAGTCGCAAACTGCTGTTGCTGCTTATAACGATCCGTCTTTAGGGCAGGCTGATTACCTACATATGCTTGAGGCCCAGATTGTTGACGATTCGTGGGACTGGATATGGATGTCGATATAGACATAGTGTCAGATTTACTGTGTCTCTTATCGTGCAACAAAAGCGGCTCTGCTAATGTAAAGCACTGCTGATCAGAGCTGTCCTCATGCGGAGTCATTGTGCTGTAGCCATGGTCCGACTCTCCATTCGGTGGCCGCCTGTAGTAGCTACTCCCGCTAGACATGTGATATGGTGATATATCGGCGGCATGCATTAACTGCCTCTGGGCAGCCACATGGTCATATCCGCCCATGGGTGGATCATCATGGGCTTGACAATCGTCAAAATTAAAGCGCGACAAAGGAAGCCCGTAGTTCTCCTCTTGAACCGAGTCCACATAGAACTGCTCCTGTGTTTGGTTGTCTAGGTTATGTCTATAACAATAAATTGCAAATCCAATCACAATTGCCAGCACTACAAAAGCTCCACCAAGCGGACCAAAAGCAGAGTAGGCATGTTGCTCTCGTTGAGGATTATGTGCTGCAAGCATCTCGAGCTCATCCAAATCTCCATACGGAGTCTGTGAGGACAGCACACCATTGAAGCATCCGGCTTGTGTGGAGCAGAAGGCAGTGCCGAAGCTATTGCCCTCCACGTCCTGTTGGCACCACTCGCATCCCATAACGCCGAGGCACTCATGCTGCGTAGCATGCACTTCACAACCACTTTCACCCGCTGCAGCGGCACAGCTGGGTAAATCGTTTAACAACTGAGCATTAGGCGGCAACGCTAGGAAATATTCACTAGGCGGTGAGCAGTAGGGAAACTGCTGACTATAGTTTGAGTAGTTTTCTTCATCTGTTACTCCTGTGCTTGATAGCATCGGACATTCGCAAGGACACTCACAGTCCGTTTGATCCATCCTCTGGCAGTTGAGGCAAACGCGATCAATAGTGCTGCAGGGACAGAAAGCGCCTCCATCGCAACTGGAATTCAATACTGCGGCAAACAGATTACTTCCTCGTATCAAGGCAATGGCATATTTGGTGCGTTCTCCGTGTACCACATTGCCCAAAATACTGGACAGTGACGTATTGAAGGCATAGTAACGTTGCAGCGTGCGATTCTGATAGCTGGCACATCCTAATTTGCGCACAAGCTGTCCATGGTTGAGCATATCGTTGGTCAGAAAAGATTCCTTGTGGGTCAAGTGTTCGTGGGGACGGCGCTGGTTGTGGGTTGCTGAGGACACCTGCAACATGGTCGGATGCGCCAGCAAATATCCTTCGTGTTCGAAAAGCAGACACTTCATGTTAGGCATCTGGCATAGTGGAGTACTGTCAAGGATTAGGCGATAGTAGAAGGCGTAGGGCACATCCAAAGCTACAACAGCCACGGGTCGATCTTGCTGTGCCGAGTGTAGCGCATCTGCTTTGCCCTCGAAGATTGTGTGCGCTATGGTCACAATGTAGCCCGCTCCACCAGCATCCAGATACGGAGCGGTACTTACAATGCGACCGGGCTGTGCCATGGCCTGTCTAAACCAAGGACGTCGTGTTGCATCGTAATTGTTACTTAGAATGCATCCTGGATAAATTTGTAGGACTCCACTTATACTGGCTATGTAACGCCTGATGATGTGATCTCGAAATAGACCACTCGTTGCTTGATGCTGACGACGCAAATGCTGCATAGCTTGATACAACACACGCACCTCGTGACGTATACGTGGACGCAGCCCCGGATTAGCCAGGAGACCACTGGTGTATTGCAAATATGTCATAATGGATTCAACGTGCAACAATTGCATTCGGTTATTGTGAAGGAAGGCGAACGGCGATTCAAACGCAGAGGCACTAAGGAAAAGCGTTGGAGAATCTGCAAAAATAAATTGAGATTAACAAGCAACAAATTTCAATTGTATCAAAATGGAATCACATTTCATTGGAAAGCATAGATGATAAAGATCAACTTACCCATTGTGGCCAACTGTCTAAAATACCGACAAGTCGCGGGCTTGCCGCTGACACTGTTTTGAAGCAGATCTAGACGATGATACAACAGGTCCATGCTCTCGCCATTGTGGCTGGCGTCAAAATTTGAGACAGTGTCCATGAGATTGAACCGTGGCGCAGGAGCGGTCACATTTTGAATGGCCTGCCCACTTATACTCGCAGTGGTTACAAGGCACAGCACATAAATGCCAAGTACGGATTGCCAGTAGTACGTACGTTGCAGCTGCTGGTTGCCAAGGCTCACGATAACACTGGCGTTTCCATTCTCAACATGAAGCATCTGCTTTTGAATACTATCAAAGTCTGTCGCATTTTCAAGGTATCCGATATTAACGGGATACGGCGTTCTACGTAATATCAGGGGCCGCGCAAAAGCCGGATGTGCCAATGTGTTGCCACTTTCTCGATCGAGCATAAACGCATAGTAATACCCCTGTTTGTCTGCGGGCGCAGCACTTGGATAATTCAGCAGATCCTCCAACAAATCTGATAAATACAGATTGACACCAACTACACCATATGGGGATACGGAATGTGTAATGGACACCAATACGTCTGTAAAATAGATAAGTACTTGGGTTAGTTATCTCTCAACCTAATTTAACTATCAGCTACTCACCTCCACTATCTTCTTCAACAACAGGGTCATGTACTTCCAGAGTATTCGAAAGATAACGTTCTGTGAAAAGGTGACCAAAAATGCGACTGCTGGTAGAGAGAACTGACTCCGCATGCATCTTGTTGAGCACAAAAAAGCGTCCCGCCAGCTGCGCCTCTTTATCGGCGTGTAGCCATGCACTCACATCAATATCGTACTTCGTATAGTTCTGTATAGCTACATCGCTGAGAAACTGCTTCTCGTACATAATGCGCTTCTCGTCAAGCACTACCGCGCAGGTATTGATAACAACTGGCGACATTAACATGCTCTGACCCTGGGCTAATACCTGTAGCACATGCATGGCATCCGATAGGTTCGTCAGCAGGCCACGTGTCACATAAATAAACTGAATGGGTTGCTCCGAGCTATTAATCAGCTTGGTTTTCTCCAATCGATGCAGCGTCTGGAAGGCGTACTCGAAGCCCAACGTATGGTTAGTCATTGCACGCGCTAAGCTCAAATTGTTCACATAGGCAAGAATCTCGTCCTTGTGAGCACGAGTGGCTCTATAAATGCCATGTGCTGCCTCACTGGGAAACGCATCTAGGAACATAATATCAGTTTCACTGGAAACCGTCACAAGCGATATGTAGTCTTCATCTTCCAACAACAATAGAACCTCATTAACTGTAACACATACAATACGTTAAAGAATTAACAATATTCATATTTTTGTACAAGTGATAAAACTTACCAAAACTTCTCGTGAGCTCGAAGAGCTCTGCATTCAATGCGGAACCCACATCGATAAGCAAAAGTACAAATTTCCGTCTAATGGCAGATACATAGAGACGCCGAAAGTAAGCACTTGTTGAAGCTCCGTCACTGGTTGAAAGGAAGTACATCTGCTTAAAGTGGCTGGAAATCGGGCTTGGCTTGCTGCTGTTACTATCATTGGGATTTGACTTGCTTGGAGTTTTACTGAGTTGGTGTTTCAGGCTGCGGATATGTTCAGCTATATAGCTATTTGCGGCTAGTGAGAGTTCTGTTTTTTCGTTTAGAAGCGTGGCACTTGATGTCTCATCAGATTTCAGATAGTTTAAAATTTGTATCTGTTGTTTGTTGTAATGTTGAGCAGGAGTCTGTGGCGCCGAATTCGCATTGATATCAAGATCTGGCTGACAGTTTTCAATTTGAGTGCTCAAATAAAGATGTGTGTGCTCTTTTTTGACGACGTTATTGCTGCTATCTAAATCTTCCGTTTCGAAATCGAATTCATTTTCAGGTTCATCTTCGACTTCATCATCATAGCTATGCTGCTGCAGGAGCACTTTGCTTAGATTGAACTGCAGTAAATTACGCAGATCTAACACTGCATGTGTGGCTCTTTGCAGTTTGGTGCCCAAGCGATGACTAAAAGCCTGCAGATCCTGCTGCACACTCTCATTGCCATTTGCAGATGAAAAGCGGGCGGTCGCCGAGCTGGCAAAGTGAATCGAGTCAAATATTTCCTGAAAAATAAAAAATAAATGTAATGGAAGATATAAAATATTTAAACATCAATATTTTACCTGGATTTTGGTCACAAGCAGCTCAATATGTCGAATGGTGCGCAATTTACTCTCAACATTGTCCCTAAGCTGCACAACGTTTGGTTGGTTGCTATTCATAAATAATACATTCGCTGATGTTTGCTGTAGCAACATGTAGCTGCCAGCAGAGGCACCAGAGCTTGTTGTAGGCACTTTGTTAATGTTTGTAGTTTGAATATCCGTGATTGTGTTTTTACTAATGTTTAGAGGTAGAAGAGGAACATTTTCACTGCAGCCTTTTGGCAAAGTTTGCGCCGTTGCTATTAGGAGCAGGAGCAACGTATTGCTCTTAACCATCAACAACATCTTTCTGCTTTAGCAGGTTAAGTAGGTAGAGATTACCTCGTCATTTGGAATGAAATTTGTTATTATATACTTTTTATCATTGTTCTGTTTACCGATTAAATGTGAACTCAGTCGATAAGTTGCATCTTAGAATATTGCACCAAAGTTATCGTTCCTGAAAAATAAAGAGAGCGAGAGAATATATTTTATATTAAATAAATCTCTACATCATTTGAGCACTTTATTGAAATCAAAAAATACTTTTAATGTTATCTCAAAAAATAATCTTTGTAACCATTTGTTTATTAAAAGTAATAAAATTTACTTAAATATACATAGCTATTTAGGTATATTAAGTATACAAATTATGCTTTGTTTATACTAAAAAAAATATACATAAAATATCGATAATGCTGAGATAAATCGATAGCATATTCTTGTGAATCATAACAAAAGAAAAAGTGTGAAAACAACAAAAATTTATTAAATAAAATAGTATAGAAACATTAGAAATAATTATAAATAATGGCCGCAACTCTTAAACCATATTTGACAGCTGTTCGTCACTCACTTACCGCCGCCATGTGTCTACAAGATTTCCCATCACAAGTTGTGGAACGTCACAATAAACCCGAAGTAGAAATTTGCTCCAGCAAAGAATTAGTGTTAACGCCCGTCGTTGTATCTCGCAATGAACGAGAAAAGGTCCTTATTGAACCATCTATTAACTCTGTACGGGTTAGTATTGCTGTAAAACAGGCAGATGAAATTGAACGCATTCTATGCCACAAGTTTACACGTTTTATGATGCGTCGTGCCGAATCCTTCATCATACTTCGGCGAAAACCTATTGATGGATATGACATTAGCTTCTTGATCACCAACTTTCACACGGAACAAATGTATAAACACAAGTTAGTTGATTTCGTTATCAGCTTTATGGAGGAAATCGATAAGGAAATAAGTGAGATGAAGTTAGCCGTAAACGCTCGTGCCCGCACTTGTGCTGAGGAATTTTTAAAACGTTTTTAATAAGCTATTGAGTAATGCTTTTTTAAAGTATTCACTGCCTTTATTAATTTTATACAATTTTTTCTAAAGCTTTGTAAAATTGTCATTAAAGTGTATTCATAAAACATTTTTTTGCGTATGATTCCCTTTTTTTAATTCTGTTAAGCATAAAAAGACATTACTTAAGTTTGTATCGTATAGTAAAAACTGTCAAATTTATTGAAAGCCAAATGCATATTATTCATTACAATTCTTGATAGCAATTAAAGTTTCATACATTTGAATTGTAAATTGTGTTGAAACTATGTAAATCACACAAGTTCCAAAAAGTTAAAATAAAGGTTAATTGAATATCAAGTATGTTGTTTTAATTTTATTTAATAAAACTATAATATTTTTTTATAAAATGCATACTATATCTATAAGTACAATTTACTGTCTATCATTTTAAATTTTGGCGCTTCAGTGTTGGATAACATATTAATTCATTGCAATATGCAGCACTGTGTATAACATGCCTGTCTCACTGAACATCAACAAACACAACACGCGGACGGCGCCAGATTGGACTTGCGGTCAATTTAATAGTTTAAAAGACGTTAGTAAAAATGGTTGCAAAAAAACAAAAAAGAACAGATACAACTCAAAAAAGTGAAGAAGTTGGCTCCCACGATAACGCTATTGTCAGCAAAAAAGGTTGGCAGAAAGTTAAATTAAAGGGCCACGTGATATCCGACGATTGCAGTGGTTACGAGGGTCTCATTGGCTTGGAAGTACTGAAGGACTATGATTCGGCACTTGTGAAGTCAACATTTAAATCAAACAGCACACGGAATACAGAAACTACAATAAAAAACAAAAGACGTAACCAAAACAAACCCGATATTGTATCTGAATCTTCGTCAAGTGATGAGGAAGAAAGCGAGAGCGAAGATGACGATGATAACTTAAATGCACCGGCGAAGGCCAGCAAGAAAGCACGATTGGCAGAGCGTCATGCACAAAAACTGTTGAAACAACGTGAAAAACGCGAAAAGCGAAAGGAACATCGTAAAAAACAGAAAGAAACCTCTAAAAAAGGGAGCAATAGCGTTAAATCTAACGAATCGGACTTCACAGCTAACGACGAGTATGAGCCGGATCGTTTTGCACTTCTGCGACCCCTACCGCCAGACAGTGATGAAGAAGTAGTACCAGAATTAGTACCTATTGACACAAACGTCGAGCAGGATATGTCGAACTGGAATGGACTGGGAGTGCCACCTCCCATTATGAAAGCTTTGGCCGAGCAGGGTTTCCAAACGCCCACACAAATTCAATCCATGACACTTCCGGCGGCCATACATGGAAAGAAGGATATTCTTGGTGCTGCTGAAACTGGCAGTGGGAAAACCTTGGCATTTGGTATTCCCATTGTAACAGGCATTATGGAGCTGAAGCAACGAAATGATAACTCGAGTATACGTAGGGCACCAAAAGTCAAGGGAGACAAGCAAGTGGAGGAACCAGCTCCCATTAAAGATAATCACGAGCTAACGCCGCCTCCAGAAGAGTTAGACTATGTTCCTGGGGCAAGTGATGACGAGAGTGACACTGATGAAACACAACAAAAACTTAGACATCGTCCACTCTACGCGCTTATCCTAACACCTACCCGTGAGCTGGCGGTTCAAGTAAAGAACCACTTGGTCGCAGTGGCGAAATACACTGGCATCCGTGTGGCCACCATATTTGGTGGTTTATCTGTAGCTAAACAGGAACGAGTCTTGCGCCAGTGTCCTGAAATTGTCGTGGCCACACCAGGTCGTCTCTGGGAGATGTACGCACAAGGCAATCATCATCTCAGCAAGATTGAAAACGTTAGCTTTTTGTGCATCGATGAGACTGATCGCATGGTGGAAAAAGGACACTTTGAGGAGCTACGCAGCTTACTCAAAGTTCTCAATGCGGATGAATCCCGCAAGCAATTACGCCAAAACTTTGTCTTTTCCGCCACCTTAACTCTCATCCATGACCTTCCGGAACATATGCAAAGTAAGATATTTGGGAAACATGAGAACTTCCTGTTCATCTCCAATTTATGCTTTCAGAACGAAACTTGGGCAAACGTCCTAAATTTGTTAAACAGACGGTAGATCAGAAGATTGAGAGCCTAATTGAAGAGTTGGGCATATCGCAGCCAAAGATTGTGGACATAACCAGCAGTCAACGTAAGTTACAAATTCTGTAATCTATGAATTATAAATTATTTTTAACTTTGTTATTTATCCATTACAGAAACATCTCAAACCCTGACTGAAAGCCGTCTTCTGTGTGCAATCGATCAAAAGGATTACTATTTGTACTACTTTGTGCAACGTCATCCTGGACGTACCATAGTTTTTTGCAATTCCATTGACTGTGTCAAACGTTTGGCTACTCTATTCGGACTGTTGGAATGCAATCCGTTGCCACTGCACGCAAATATGATACAAAAGCAGCGCCTCAAGAATCTGGAACGCTTCAGAGATAGTCCGATGGGCTTGTTGATAGCAACTGATGTAGCAGCCCGTGGGTTAGACATCCCTAATGTTGAACATGTAATACACTACCAAGTGCCGCGCACTAGTGAAAACTACGTTCATCGTTCAGGACGCACAGCGCGCGCCAATAAGTTTGGAATTACAGTTATGTTTATGGAACCTGGCGAGGTGAAGAGCTACGTGAAGCTTTACAAGACACTGGAAAGAAGTAAGTAGCTTATTATTTTTTTTTTTAACAATTTTCTAATGGAACCTTTCAACAGCCGAGGATCTGCCGCTGTTCCCCATATCAGAACGATTTCTGGGCTCTGTCAGGGAGCGTGTGGATCTTGCCCGTCAGTTGGATAAAGAAGAACTTAAGCTGCGTCGTACACAAAGTGAGGAGGGCTGGATGAAAAAGCATGCTGAGGAAATGGACATGATTATTGATGGCTATAACGATGAGTCGTAAGTGTAATTAGTGTCCTTGTGGCTTTAACTATATAAGTCTAATATTTACAGCGGCAGCGATCAAGACGAGGATCCGTTTATTATTGAGCGAAGACGGAATCGACTGAACGTGGATTCAGTTCGTGCCCAGCTGTCCGCCTTGTTGGCAAAGCCCATTTTCCCGAAGGGATTCAGTTTTAAATACCCCACAAGCACTGGTCAGCTTCTGGCGGCCTCCGAATTGTCCACTAGCAATGCCAAAAGCGCTGTTGAAACAATGAAAGCAGCCATAGAAGATAACAAGCTGGCCAAGCAGCAACGGAACAAGCGTAAACGCAATGCGTAGTTTCATTTAACATAAGTTTACTGTACAATAAGTATATTGATGCATTCAATGCTTCGAAACAAAATAACGTGTGCCTGCCTCGGTAAGTGAACGCGCGTGCTTCGCCAGCAATGTAGATACAGAGAGCGTCGGTGTAGTGAAGCACCTACAGGAAGAGCATTAATTAATATTTTTTATTTAACAATAAAAATAAACTATACTTACTCCATGTATGGCTCCATCTCATCCAGGGTCCATTTACGTTTTGTTTTAAATAGTGCACGCATGCGATCATTTATATTTGACGGAAGCTGCTCCTCAGCCAAGGAGCGTATACATGGCTGGGCGCCTTCCTTGTCCAAGATGCCGAGACCTCGTAGATATATCAAGTTACAGGACATACCCTCTGGCATCGCTTCCTGCCAGGTGCACATAAACTCCTCACTGCGAAACCGGAGGCCTGGCTGCAAGATATTCTGTGCAACAATACGAGCCACTAGTGACTCTTGGTATTTAAATTTGTTAGGACAACGATCACTTGATTTAGTATATATATCAAAAAGACCGGTTACAATAGGCTCGGGTGCGATTCCTTGTAGTGCATTAATGGTCTCTTCACGTTCCACCTCATCCAACGCCCAAGAATTTTCACTTATCAGCCCGAGCATTAGGTTAATTACTCGATATTCGTACTCGTACTCTAAGACCCGTATGTGATGATTGAGCTCCAGGGCACGAAATTGGGTTAGACCTTCGACGAACTGTGCTCGGCTGCACTGAACTGTATCTAATAATTGTTGAAAATTAAACAGTAATTTATGCTCAATACAATATTCGTTCTCCGGGCCAGAATACCGCGTTAGCTGAAGCAGCTCTCCTAGCTTGCGAAAACGTGGACGTATTTCACGGCATTCAAGGTACTCGTGAAAAATGCATTTTACTGCTCGCTGTTCTAGGGTTCGTGGAACCTCTAGGTCATCATCAGCACTATCGTTTAAGCTCCGCTCCAATGAGGCATTGGCATTTCCAGTTCGAGGACTTTTAAGAGGCGAGGTGCTTGTGGCGGCAGCATATTTTAAATCAGGTACCAATAATAGGCTGTTGGAGATTTCGGCGCCCTTTACATCGTACGTACGTTCATCCGTACATAGAACAACTTTCTCATTTAATCCTCCTTTAAAAAAAAGCGACTGTCCGACGCGAATTTGCTTAAGCATGTGATCGTCGAGTTCCAATAAGCGCAGGTTGTCACTCGCAACATCGGCCGACGGGTAGTACAGAGCCTGTGTGAGTTGAGTTAACTGTCGCTCGTCCATTTTCGCATGTTTAACAATAATCCTAACATCTTCCGGTGTCCGTACGTATCTAATATTAAATGGGCATAGAATTTAATGAAGGTTGTACAAAATTTATTATAAGCTTACAGCTGTGGATCATTTTCATCTACTTCCATTGTTTATGTACTTATTTACTTATATTAAGCGCGCCAAATGTTTATCAACAGAATATTTGCACTTTGGCGTTGCCACATTGTCTCACATTTCCAAGGTTGCTTACGATAAATGCAGCTATATAAAGGCAAAATTATATTTATGGAATATTATAAGCACTTGACCTATGTATACAAAAGCAATGCTAAGATTTTGTAATGTTAACAGATTTTGTATTATTCTTTGTTTTTAGTTTTAACTATTGAACATATTCGTATTGACCGCCAAATGATTACGAACATACCGTGATTTTTGAGTGATTCAGTAACAGTTTCCCCTACTGGTTATTAGAGACAGGCACCTGTGTGGCATGTGCATATTGACTTTTGAAACATACAAAACATACAAATCAAATGGAGAACCTTGCGATGAAAAAAAGCTGGACGGAGGAAGAACGCTTAGAGTTGGCAGCTCAGCTGGATGCTGAGCTGGATAGCTTTATCGATGGGCTGGAGAAAAAACGATACGAGGAAGGATGGCCAGAAGATCGCTGGCAAGAGGAAATGGACAAACATCCGTTTTTTATGAAACGAACACCACAGCCAGGTGATGAAGTACATCCAATGTTCGAGGGATTACAAAAGCTTAAGTACGATCCTGAGGAGAACACGCAAGACGAGCTGGCACTAAATTATAAGGAGGATGGAAACTTCTATATGAAACATAAAAAGTTTCGCATGGCCGTCTATTCCTTTACCGAGGGTATCAAAACAAAATGTAACAATCCTGACATTTTAGCCATTCTCCACAACAATCGTTCCGCGGCGCATTTCTTCCTTAAAAACTACCGTTCCGCCCTAATTGATGCACAACGTGCCCTCTTTTATAAGCCTGACTACACCAAGGCGCGTTGGCGGGCGGCACAGTGCGCTTATGAAACTGAAAAGTTCGATGTGTGCACAAAGCTATGCGAGGAGATGCTTGAAGTTGAAATTGACAACAAAGAAGCTAAGGCACTGCTGTATAAGAATAAAATGAAGAAGGTTGGTTTGTGGAACACAAATATGTTTAAAATCCTTTAACATTATTAAGCTTACATTTTCAGCTGGATAGTGAACGCAATCAGCGCAGAGAAGCAAACGAGTCCAAACGTCGCTTGGTCCGTTTCGAAAAACTCCGGGAAGCTCTGGAACAACGTGCTGTTAAATTCAATGACCAGCCACTTGGTAAAATGTCCAAGATTACAGAAGAGCTGTTGCGTCCAAAGTTCTTACCTTTGGAAGACTACCCAGTGAAATTGAATGATGATGGCACCACCCTGATCTGGCCAGCTGCCTTTTCATATCCAGAATTTCTGCTTAGTGACTTTCAGCAGCAGCTGCTAGAAACAGACACCATTGCAGATTGTCTGAACACGCTTTTCGCGGAGCCGCTTCCTTGTGATAAAACCCAAACGTATCGTCCAGACAGTGTCGAGGTGTATTACGAGAACCAGAGAGCAGCCTGCGTGCACAAGGTGGACCACAGCAAAACGCTGCGCGAAGTCATCAACGAAAGGGGTTTCTTTGTTTCGGGCGGGGCGCTGCTCTTCTACGTGGTACCTAAGAACTCTCGTGTCGAAAAGGAGTTCATCCAGCAACAGCGACGACCCCTCGTCTACAGTTAGGTCAATCCCTGCCCCTGCAAACATACAAATCTTTTCGTTTAGGTTTTTATTTTACATTAACAAAGCGTTGGATTAATTTTACGGGTTTCGACGTTATTTTTGCGGGCAAATATCAAATACTGGTTATAATATCTTAATCACGGTACAATTGAGCTCTGGTTACGCTACAAAGAAGCTAGCAATATGCAGTGAGAGGACATCCTTGCAGGGTAAGACGATAAAATATAATCCAAAAAGCGGATACTTTGTATAATCGTAGCTATAAAAGATGTACACACGTTGGCGGCAGGCATGTACATTGAGTTTAAAATCCTAGTGCTGCAAGGATACGTGCTCTTCGGCTTGCCGAAATAGTTCTTCTCTTCTTCCCATTCATTTTCTAACTAATTTCGACTTACAATTATATAATGATATGTTTAAATGCAAAGCGTAGCAATTCACAATAAATTGAACTTAACTTACAGTCTAAAGGATATGCGCGACTTGAGGTGTCCCTTCCAAATATTGGATACACAGGTAGCCTTTACATGTTATGGAACGCAGATGAGGCTTACATAAATACTACAAGCTGCCTTAACAATGAACCTAATTAATACTTCGTAAAATAAGTCAACAATAGTTTTTTGTATACATATAAAAATATGAATTAAAGCGTAATGATAGTTTTTCCATGGTTGAGCTTGTGTTTCTGAGGATACTATGCATAGAGGGGTGACGGGGGCGGAAACACGGTGTGTTATTGTAGCTGGCAAATAAGGACTAACACATCAAAGGCATTAATGCATCATCATCAGCGAGGGCAGATCGATTAATTGCGTGGAAGGATATAAGCCAATTAGACGCGGCGACAGCTTTGTTATTTATAACATAAAAATAAATCACATGCAGGACATACACTACGGCGATGGAAACTTAACTCAAACTGTGTAAATTAAACTAATAACAACAAGGACTAACAAGGATTACTGTGGCGATTGTGCAGCTGCTGTGGGATGACGCTGGAGCACATTGTTGAGACGCAGCTTGAGTGGCGAGAAGTCAATCTTCTTGAAGCGCGGCAACGAGGCGAACTTTTTCAGGCTATTCGATGTCGGGGTCACAGTCTGGAGATGCTGATCCAGAGGATCCTGCTGTTGCGGTGGCTGTTGTTGCTGCTCCTGTTCGTTCGTGGAGTTGGTAACCGTCTGCGACTGTGTCATTGCTGCCTTTAACTGCAGTTGCTGCTTGGTAGGCGAATTGCCAAACTTGGCCAAAGTTGCATATTTGTGCAGCATGCGTGTGGCTCGCTCAGCCGCCTGGAAGCAGTTCTCGTATTCGTCCTCTAACTGGCTGCACTTCGACTTGGATTTGGACGTGAAGCCGTCGCAAGTGCTGTTGCTGCTTGTCTTGGGCGCTTGGCCGTCGTCAAACTTAAAATCAATGTTCTGCAGCATGCCTAGCTGGAGCAGCTCCTCCTTGCCAGCGTTTATGGCTTGTATATCATTGTAGTTGGTATTGTTATTGTTGTTGTTGTTGCTTAGATTGTTGCTAGTGCGTTTTCCTGCATGGGTGACGGCATAAACGCCATCTGAGATTTTATGGGCGGCAGTCTTTTTGTTCAACACTTTTGCTTTGGTTGACGTTGATGAAGTGATTCCGGTTTGAGATAGTGACGATGACGCTAATGGTGATGAGGATGAGGACGAGGATGACTTTTGACGCTGTTCGATAATTTGTTGTGGCGATGAAATGTACAAGTTTTCCTTGCGCTCCCGACGTTGTCTGGAACTGATCAATTGACGTATACCACTCGATGCATCACTGCTACCAGGACTACGCCTCTTCAACTTGAGTGTGTCACAGCTGTTCGGATAATATGAAGGAATCTTGTCATCGACACTGATGATGGACTTTCGAGGTGTTTGATAATAGTCTTCCTCCTGCTCCTGTTTCTCTGCTCCGGGTGTCTGTTGCTTTGGTGGCAGTGCTGGCAGTAACGGCGATTCGGTGGGTGTACTGGTGCTAAGTCCAAAAGCCAATCCGAGCTCCAATTCTTGAGATGCTTTCACGGCCAGCAGATTCTCATACAGATGCTCAGCCAAGACTCCGTTGCTGTTCACAGAACTAACATGCATTGACTCGTAAATATCACTCTCATTTTGTCCTTCTCCACCGACAACAACTGTTGCCGGAATATGTGATGGCTTCGCCACTTGATCCTCTGTGTTGCAACTACTGGAGGATGAACATTGGGAACCTGTTGAATAGCCAGACGAGGTGGATGCCGTATTTGTGCTGGATTTCTTCTTCTCTCCCAAATTTGTATCCCCGTTGCTGTTGACCTTCCTTATAATGGGTGCCATGACACAGTATCCATTGAGATCGTCCACTAATACGTTTTTCTTCTTTTTTTGGAGAAGCTGCACATTTGGTTGGGGTACAGCACCATGGGCGCCAATAAGATTAATAGTGGACGTATTGCACGCCGAAAAGTTAAAGTTGTGGGGCAGCTGCTCTGATACATTCAGACTCTCCAGCGAATCCGCTCGGCTCAGTTTTCGTGTGATTTCAGTAATAAGTCCCTGGCGTGGGTTGGGCTCTATTATAGATTCTTCAAGGCTGATGTTTAGCTCATCAGTAGATAATGCTTCTCCAAGTAAACTGGAGAAGTTAAGATTCGAAAGGTCTGGACTGGAGAAGCTGTTGCGTTGAGCATTTTTCAAGTTGGAAGAAGTTCGTTTCGGTAGTTGAGCCATTTCTGGGGTTGGTGCATTCTCGTAAATTGCTTGCTGAGGTTGTTCCTCGCAAGGTGTGTTCGTTTCACCAAACCTAGCGCTACCTGATCGCCGTTTCTGTCCAAAAATGCTGTCCAACATATTTTTGTATTTCTTTTTCTTGGCCAGTTCAGACTCCGGATTGGTATTAGAGCGCGGTATTTCACCCGGATGGCACTCAAATGTGTTAATGCGTTTCCGATGGGCAGGTAGCGGTGGTACAGTTGGTGGTACATCTGGGCCAGATACCCCAAAGGACACAAGATTCATTTCCTCATAAATTCCTGACGCAATTGATGCCCGCGACACTCGACTTCCATCAAAAATTTCCTCGTATATTTGCGAAACGCGTGGTGAGAAGGAGAAACTATTAACATCCAAGTCCAATCCAAAAGAGTCCGGTAAGGTGGGTAAGGGGCCAAGAATTTTCTGTGCACTATAAATAAAAAATATGATAAGATTTCAGATATTAAGTCTAGTGGTAATTAAACAAAAACCTAAAAACGCTTGGAAGTCAATTATATTTATTTTACCTTGTATCACGGCTGAGTCTGCGTTGTTCCAAAAAAACCTGCCTGTAAAGTTCTAGATTTTTAATTGACTTTTTTATCCATTTCATGTGGCGTCGACATGATGTCTCCGTCTCTAGTGCAAAGTATATAAAGCAATCTCGTCGATTTTGTGTCCAAAACAATCCATATGAATGCTGTTTGGTGCGCGAGGTGGCCAGACTGATGTTAACTCCAGGCACATTAACCGAGACAATGAGCATTTTATGTTGAAGATGTGGTTCATCATCGCTTAAACATTGAAAACTAAGTCTCAGAAAGCAAGGTACACATTTTATTGCCTCAATTTTAACATGGCACTTGGTCCATGTCTTGTACCGTAAGGCAATAGGGCGCTTGTCGTGGGTATCCAATTTGACGTCCATGCACATCGATATTTCGTTATGATCCATATTGCAGTTAGTGTTTGGTGCTATCTGATGGTCTGGGTGGGTATTGGTATGGTGATGAATGGGTAATGAAAATGCAAACTAATATTTTATGCACTTTTCTTTTCACATTTTTCCTTTCGCTTTTTTTTTTCGTTATACTCCTTATAAATGGCGAGGGTGGAGCTCAGTGCTGGCAAATTATTTTGAAAGTACAAAAAGTTTATGTACACACTGATCCGAATTTAAGCGATAGATTCTTAGTGCAAAAATTACGATGGTATTCGCTGCTTATGCGATCAAAAAATTTGCCGGTATTATCTTGTTTTTTCTCAACGGTCACATTATCAGCAGTTTCTGCATTTTTGTGGAACGTTGTCATATTTGTCGTCTTTTCTGAATTGATCATAACATTCGTGTTTGAATTTGAGTACACGTCTTTCCAGAAAAAATTTAAAATAATTAATTAAAAAAAGCCAGTGTTTACAATAATTTGAAAAAGTCCGCATAAAATTCAAAAGTGATTTTTACTTGTTTGATTTACGCAACAAAAGCAGCTGCGTTGACAAGAGAGAAGGTGCCTGTGACGGACAGTAAAATAAGGCAGGGTGGCGCTCACAACCCAAGAAGCAGCGGCGCAAAACGAAATCAAAGTCTGCGCATAGAAACAAAATAAAAAATAGAAAATAAAAAATATTGATTTTTTTGTAATAGTTGGTGAATAATTTTGTACAAAATGTCACGCTTGAAACATTTGTAATTTGAATTGCATTGTGTAAAACTAAAAATTAAAAACCATATTTATTTTACGTTTTGTTGGTAAGTAAAAATTGACAAGCTGATTTATGCATATATATAAATTTTCCTAGCGCCTACGTCACACACCTTTTTGCGTGGGTGTTAGGCACTTTTAAATATATATATATGTACATAATTTCTTTATATACATATATTTTGATACGGATGTATTTTTAAAAAATTTCAACTGTTTCGTGTTGCTCACGAACATTTGTTGATGCATTCTTGCTCATTTGCTAGCACACGTGCGATATTCTAGTTAGACACAGTTGTCTAGTTGGTCCAACTGGATATCAAAATACCAGAAGTCGATGAGAATTTTTTATTGCAATAAAATGCAACAGTTTAAGTTTGTCGTCTTTTTTTAAAATTAGTCTTCTGTCTTTGTCCCTTTGTCTATTTGAAATTGGTCTGTTAGAAATTGCACACAATTGTAATTTAACTTGCCGGCCGTATAATTTGAGCTTACAGCAACTGATTCATAACTATGGTTATAACAAAAACATAGACGGCGAATGCAATGCATTAACATATATACATACATGCGTACGTACATAGGTAGCTTTCAGCCGGTGTAGCTTTTGCAGGCAGCTCGATACTTAGAGAACAAAAGCTTTCCTAAATTATTTTTAGGAACTACTTGCATTGAAAGTTTATTGACTTGCCATAAAAACTGCATAGAGAGGACGTTCTGGGCTGTTCGCATGACGTATGCCCAATAATTCATGTATGCGAATGCGTTCAAAAGAAACGAAGTGCCTTGGACCGTTATTTGGGGGCGAATTTATGAATGAAATGAGAAGCAGATTTTTCACATGATGATGACATCAGTCAAGATATTAACGTTTAAATTCCAAAATTGTAATAATTAATTTTTACATTAAATTTTTTATTGATATTTTTCCAAAAGTCGTTTTTAATTAATTTTCCTTTTATTTTTACTTTCAGAAACGGATTATCAACTTATATAACTATTTAATTGAATATATTATATGTTTCAAAATGTCGCGTTCAAGTTTATCGGTGTATTTAGTTTCTAGTTTAAAGACTAAACAGTTTAATTAAACAAAGAAAGAAAAAAGAAATAACCAGAAGCTTTAATTAAAAAAAGAATAAAAAAAAAGTTTTATATTTGTGTTTGTGATTTGCCAGTCGAACGGCGGAAAAATAAAAGTTTACGTAAAAGAAGGTTGAAAGTGAAAAAAAAAATAATAGTAATAAAAGTTAGAAACTTTTGTACACAAATTTTACATTCCACGCGCTCTCTGAGTCCTTCGTCCTTGTTGTCTTACCCTTTGCTCTCTTTGCATTTGTTATTTGTGGAAATCGGTCGAGTGCCTAATGGCAAGTTCGCTAAACAAGACGAGACACAGGCGCAGATTGGCTGCGATCTCGTTTCTATCGAATATCTCATTAGATGGCACACACAGGGACACAAAATTCGGCGCAACATTCGGCAGCAGCATCTGCACGCAACAGCAGCAGCAGCAGAAGCAATTCAATAATAACAACTGCTGCGGCATCAGCAGCAGCAACACCACCAAAGGCAACGCAGCGGCAGCGTTGGGACTCGGCGCCGGAGGATATCATCAGCATTATCAACGAAATCATCATCAACGCAGCAACCAACAACCTCAGCATCAGCAGAAGCAGCAGCAACATCAAAACCAACAGCAACAACAACAACAACCACAACAAAATGGCAAATGCGGTGGCAGTGCTGCTTTTCTTTTATGCAGCGCAGATGTCCAGATGGGCAGCGGGGGCGACGTTGACACCGGATTTACTGGGCTGGATGATGGCAGTGGCGCAACAGTGGCCGGTGCCAGCGATGGTGATGGTTTTAGTGAAACTGAAAATATGGGTCAATACCTGATGAACTTGGTCGGGCAGCCCATATACAATGCCTCAAACATTGTGCAGGCTGAGAAACGCAATATAAAGCGGCCCAATTCCGGTGGCCGTCAGACCTCGCAGCAGCAGCAGCAGCAGCAGCAGCCGCAGAAGCAGCAACCGACGTCGGGAACTGTCAACAATAACAAGCAGCTACATCAGCGCGGCGGCAGCGGTGGTTCTGGTGCTGAAAGCGGGAGCGACTCGGACAGCGTCAAGATACCGCTAAAAGTGTCCAACTTGGGTAATGGCGGCGGCGTTGGAGGTGGAATTAAGCTTCTACCGCTGAGAGAACGGTAAGTGCAACTGACGATCACCTTTAATTCACGATTCTTATGCAATTTGTAGGCGATTTCAAATTATTGACAGCAGTTTTTTATAGACTTAAGGTATTTAATATAAATATAGTTTTATATGCTTTTAAGCAGACTTTTTACATTGAATTGGAGCATTGAAACCTTGCCTATTAAATCGTTAGAGTTTCCGATTAACTTAAGCCAATTTGCACCTGGTGGCAAATTTGTTTACAAGCTCACGAATTAAAAACAAGCCACGGCTTATAAAGAGAAATATGCCTAGCGTTGTAAGTGTGTGTGAGTGTGTATGAGTGTGTACGTGTGTGTGATCGAATGACTGCACACACATATTTGCAGCCAAAGCTCTTCGGCAGCTGTTCGGTCAATTTAATATATATTTTTGTTCGCACGATTTGACGTGGTCGCTTGGGACTTGGCAGCGGACAGACCGATTTTCACAGCTCGCTAAATAAAGAGTCTAATTTCGGTTCATAGAATAGAATCTGGCGCTGTTCATTGAAATAAGCGACGTGTGCCTCTTCAATTACCGCAAATCAAGTAAACAAATTGACTAATTGAAAAGCGTTCCGCAAAACAAGCAACGACAGTCTCACAATGTGCGGTGTCCATTTGATTAAAGCTTTTCATTCTGACAAATTAAGAGATGATGGGTTTGGGCACGAGCAAAGTGTTTTTGTCAACTGAATTACCTTACTTAAGTCAACTAATTTTCATATTAAGTCGCCTGCCGCTACTGGGGCATGCAAACAACTTGCACAATTAAATTGTGCACGTGTGTGTGTGTGTGTGTGTGTGTGGATGTTTATACACATGCATATGTACATATTGGGTATTTCGTTACACGTTCGTTTTAATGTACGGCATAGGCAGAATTCCGATTCAAGTCAGCAGTGTGTTATTGAGCCCCATGTTGTCAAAAGCGCAGACACTTATAGAAAATGCATTCTAGTCACAAACAAACTGCCTTGAACCCGAAAATCACTAGCTTATGTGTTTGTCTCCCTCACACTCCCTACTCACAGTCTTGCCTAAGAAGCTTTCACTTCCAATGTTAAGTTTCGTTAAACTTGTCTAGACGAATGCATATAACTGCATGTGGCTCGCCATAGCTGCCTTTGCATGTACAACGCTTACACCGTGACGTTGAATTTTCTTGACCGTGTTTTTCTTATTCGCGCTCTACTAATGCTTCGACATTTCGTATTATTTGCTCATATCATATTATTGTTTTTTCTTTTACTTATTTATAGTACTTCTGTCACAAACAACTTTTTAAATAGTAATTGGGTGTTTATCGATCTATATTTATTGTACGAGCACTCACATGCCAATGATAGTTGTGTACTGACCGCAAGTTAAGAGTTTTGATATTATTTTCATCTATTGACTTTACAAAACTATTATTATCTGAAAATTTAATAATAAAATAAACAGCTTCATATTTTATTTTCGTAATAATCGAAATCGACTCTTCGAAAACATAAACATTTTATATTGTTATTCCTTTTATTTTGATATTCTATTATTTGTACGTGGAAATATACAAGTTTGTTATTACTTTTTATTTACTTTATTTACCTTATTTTTTCAGTGGTCAGCAGTATTTTTTGCGAAATTTACAAATTGCATTACCACTTCCCGTAGGAAACAAATGTTTGTATGTATATTTGTTTATGCTTTCATATAAAGTAACTGCGCCTGCGTGAGAAATGTATTTCCAAGTAAAGAATATAAACAACCGCTTTATGTCTGTATTCGACTACATTATATCTTTTACACAACATGCATTACTACATTATAGCATAGAATTTATAACGGCAATATGCCCTCTGCCTTCGTTTATCAAAACGACCGACACAGAAAATTACGACGCAAAAAACAAGGCGACTCAAAGCGCAAACTTCTTTCTTTTTTTTTGTGGCATTTCTTGTTGTTTATGTATTCGTTGGGTGTTTGTTGTTTTGAAATCCGATACTTGGCACCGTTGATAAATGACCAAGGAACGAAGCAGAGCACAAAACGAATATTTGGAAAAAAATTTGCCGAACATCAAAACGTAAACAAATAGTTGGTCGGCATTCTTGCCGAAAAGTCGAAAACTTCCGATTACTCCATTCTCGGCACGAAGAGCTTTTCAAAAGTTACGGCATGTGTTGTCTGATTTATGTATAACGCATTGCTCTTTGCTTTGCTCTGGTTTCAATGTCAAGAAAAGCCGCCATTGCTCTGACTATCTGGCAGCTCCTCCATTCGCTCTTTTGTCCTGATTTGTTCAATGTCAATGTCAGAGTCAGGGTTGACCAAAAACCTGTACCTGTGGCGATATACGCAACGCTTTTATCCCTCTCAAGGCATTGCTTGCTTCTTGGCCTTGGTCCTTGATGCCGCATTTGCAAAGTGGGTAACCTTGAGCCAAAGTTCTTGTTCCTTTTTGTTATGCTGTTCGTTAGCGGCGACGTAATAGAAACCGGTTAACTTATGGTTTGTTTTGGTCGCTTCGATATTCATTTTCGGCTTAAATTTGATTCCTTTGGCGAGAATAAAGTCCTGTTGTCTTCCGCATGTTATTTGTTTTTATTATGTTTGCTGTACCTTTCAAAACATTTCAAGGTCGCTTAAAGCTCTTCTGGGCAGGGTTGAAAATCCAAAGATATGATTGCATAACATTTTATGTGTCAGTGGACCAAGAAGAAGAACTGCGACCATCTATTGGCATTTGAAATGTATTTTATTTTTAGAAACAGGAATAAATTACCTTTATGAATAAAACAAGAATAATTGGTTATGTGTGCAGGTGTGTGGATATTACATACAATGTATAATCTTTAAATAATGTATTTATTATAAAAATGATTATATGTATAAGTCATTAGGTATCTTAAATGAATTCCTTCGTGTTTAATTATTTGCTTAGTAAACAAGAAATACAAATTTTAGCCCCGCTCTACCTTTGCAGTAATTGATTGTCTAAAGAAAACGATAAATAGTTGAATAGTTGTTTTGCTTTTTTTGTGCTTTGGTCATCGTTCGTCTCTTTGTGCTGATTCATATAAGTGCGCCATTCCCTGGCTTCAAAATAAAAACAAAAATGAACGAAACGAAACGAAACAAAACAAAACAAAAGAAAAACTCGATGAAACCGCTTATAACCTCTTTGAGCCGCCTGCATACACTTCAAATAAAGTTAGCAGCAACAAAGCCTGTGGACTCTCCGATAAGCGACGGTTACAAAGAGACGACTTGTCACACACACACACACACACACATATATATATATATATATATATATACATGCATGTACAAACATATGTACATAAATTCGTAAAATGTCGAAAGTTTATACGGCAATGGGGTATACACACAAAAACGTATACTTGATAATACAGTGATTACTGTAGTTACTTTTTAGCTTATCTTTCAACCTTTGTTAAACAAGTTATACTGACGACTTCTAGGTACTTAATATATTACCCAACGAATGATGCCACTAAATTATTTTAAATCTTGTCCAAATTTACATTTTAAATGAGAAATGAATTATTTTCTACTTATTTACTATTTATTTATCTGTATTTTTGTTTTGTCTACGCAAATATTTTGGTACATAATCGTGAAGGTCTAGAACTTTATTTCTTTGATTGAGGTAAATATTTAAGTTGAAGATTGGAAGCATTGCTAAATTATTTTTGATTTATGTAGAGTTTTATTTACATAATCAAACTCTATTATCTTCTAACTTATAAAAACATAAACAAATTTTATTTCAGCCAATTTAAGCAACTTTTTACTGATAGAGTAGCTTATCTGCGTCAGTGCTCAGTCAAGTCAATTCCGCATTATACGAGCTCACGCAAGTTGAAATCAAAATATACCTGAAATCCTCCTTCACCTGTTCACATTTTAATCAAGTTTTGGAACTGCACGTGAGGCACAAGCCACATGCCCGATAATGACACACACATACTTTTAATTGTGTTTATTTGTGTGTCAATTCGACACGTCTTTCAATTGTCCTGATAAACAAATTTGATATAGAAAATAATCTGACAACTAATTCTCTAAGTTCAGGAAAATACAAGGTATTTAAAAGTTTGGTTTACCCAACATCAGGATTTATACGTATTTAATTGCATATGCCCATATGTTTATATTATTTATAAAGGGCATATCACATCATACAACAACTTATAAACAGAAACAAATGTTTGCAAAGAGTTTACACACGTTAATAACAGAAATTATAAAAATAACAAACATATAGGCGATAATGCAACGTGAGTTGATCTCAAATGGCTTGGAATATCTTCATAGGAGTTTCTATGATTTCATTGTAGAGATTGTGTATTTTTGGGCTCAATGCTACGAAACCTATCATTGTACGCTTAAAGATATAAAACACTTGCAGAGACAATTTATATGTGTTGGGGCTGTGTCTGCCTTTATCACCAAAACTGTTATAATAGGTGCTACGTAATATAACAATGTTTGTAAATAAAAAATTCGAAATTTTGTCTTCAAAATTTTCTAAAAAATTTTCGAAATGTTTTTTCGATATTTAAATGTGGTTTGTGCATCGCATAGGCGCTCAGCGCTTAGTAGACAAATGAAACTCCAAAAAACTAAAAAAAAAAAAAATAGTTTCTCACGCACACACATATTGTGTGTAGACAACAAAGGCATCAAAGGCACCACCTGCACCAATGTTCCCCTGCATTATCACCATCTTATCTCTTCTTTCACATACATTTGCTTGTACCACAAAATATTCTCTGTAAATGTTGTTCACACACACATATTCTTTAAAAAGAGCCCATAGCTACGTAGGCCTTTTTTTCCGTTGCTTCATTATCTCTCTGTGTGTTTATATATTTTTGTATAATTTGTAAGCAAGTATGTGTGTCTGTGTATCCATTTGTATTTCAGTGAAATTTTGTAACCTTTCTTTGAACTCTTCGGTGCGTGGCGTTTTGTGGATTGTTTTCCTACTGCCAGTGTTGTGCGCCTAGTAGAATACCCCAACTAATTAAAGGGTTATGACATCTTAGGCGCCACTTCATATTTAGTTCTTTTATGTCATCGCTTCATCATATCTTTTTTACATAGAAATGGTGTTAAAATTTCTAATTCCTTAGCCCCAACGCACATGCGATTAAAGACCACTCCCTAATTGGAGCTAACAATATCGATCCAAACCAATTATCTCAAGGCGAGTGCCCAGGCGAACAGAAAATTTAGAAAGAAAACTGCCCTTAAACATTTTAGGCCTATTATCTACTTGCGTGTGTGCGTGAGTGTGTGTGTGTGATTCGAATTTCCACAAACATTTAGTCAAATACATAGTATGTATATAAAAGCAAGCAAAGGGAGACCTGCTTATTTAACACTGCATTCGATCGTCGATGACCATGAAAACGACGACACTCAAAAAAACACGAATTGTTACGAAGACGCACCACACATCAAAAATAACACAAAAACGCGGCAATGCTTTTACTGCAAACTGCTGAGTGCCTGTGAAAATGTAGATCAACACTATTAACATGTGTGTGGTTGTAACTGTGGAAAAGTACTATATAATACGAGAGACAAGGACAGACAGAGAGTAGCCGGCTAAGCAATGTGTGCCATAGAAATGTGCATTTTATTTTTTTATACGTATTTCTGTCTTTGGAGTTTGTAGGTAGTAAGTGGTGCCTTGGCGATTTCGTACATATTTCTGACTATTGGAATATTATTATCATTATTTTATTCTATATAAATTAATGGTTTTGTTTTATTTGTCTTCTTTTTTCATTACAGAACCTTTAGCAATGGCGCGAGCGAGCAAAGTTTGCAGCCAGAGAGAAGGGCACGATTGAATACTGCGCCGGGCATGCGGGGAGGTGCTGCTGGTAACAATGTGAATGTCATTGCAACTGGTGGCGGCCTTAAGCGCAACTACAACATACGCAGCGGCTCGAGCGTCAGTCATATCACGGATGACAGCAGCACGGAGAGCCTAGCACCTGCCGGCAACTATGCAGGCAGTTTCCGAAATAGTGTAAGCAAATCCGTACAGATAATCGATGGACGCAGGGGCCCAGGTCCTGGACTGGGTCAACGAGATGAGCGCATGGTCTTGGTATCGCGAAAAGTACCATTTTTAATATTTTCAGCATTGCCCTACTACAAGGGCAAGAACGGACGGTAAGTGGATATGATTTTCATTATTAAAACTATTTTTAAATCTGTTAATTTCGCTGCAGCGCTGAGTTCCGTAAGGAGGATCGCCGTCGTCGCAATCCATCAACTTCACGGCCTTTGAGCTCTATAAATGATGCGCCCTTTGATCCCTTTGATTTGATGGGAATACAGAAGGCGGAAAGCGGTCAGGTTGGTAATCCCATTAAATAACTTTAAAGGATGAAACAATTTAAGTTTTTGTCTCTTAACTTAACAGGACATTTCTTATGGTCACTTGTTGATACCATCACGCCAATATGAAAAGGAACGCAAGAAACATGGGAACACATCCACCAATCCCTCGATTTTCGAGAACCAAATTGAAATAACGAGTACTGCGGCCCTTAGAAACCATGGCATTGCAAGGTTGGTGTCTTTTCAGGTTCAGTTCAAAGGATTTATTGTCGATATACATCTATTGTATTCCATTGGCATACACACACTCCAATACTTACACATATTCCATAACTCAAAGATCACATGCTTTCATTACATAAACGACACACACATAAATCCTCAAGTATCTAACTTCATCATTAATCCAAGCTCCAAAGTGCTAACTACTTGAGTGTCCAATTCATCGTTTGTCATGGTTTCAGAATCTTAGCTTAACCTTGGAATTAATTCTGCAAAAATGTAAACACCTTAAGATTAAGATTATACCCCAAGCCAAGTAATACAAGTGTAATATATTCCTTATATATAGTGTGTATATAGAAACATAGGATATCCTTTCCCACCTTAAATAATGAATCGCTGAGTAATGTAAGTATGTCCGTCCGAGCGGATATATTTCTGAATAACTAGAATATGAAGTATCCATGTTCCTATCCATGTAAGGTCTCAAATAATGTTAACCCTGGAAACCGGAATAGCTTTTCCTTTAAGACCTTTGTCCTTTTTCAGCTTCCCTAGAATTTAGTACTTAAAAGTATTCCTTACCGTGTTTATTTTATTTTTTTTAAATATCTAAAACGCTATTCAGCAATATGTTGAATAAGTGAATAATTTATAACATTACGTAATAAAATATGACGTAATAGTGAACTTAATGTACCCGGCGAGGCCTTCGGAAATAGCTGACTCTGGTGGCCTATGCAATTGGAGAGTCAAGCAAAGGCAGCAAATACTACGTTGAAGACAATTACTTTTTCCCAATCCCATCCAGTCCCAAAACAAAAATGAATACATAACTACCATTATATAACGTTTCGATCCATTTTGTACCATTAACTATTGCTAATCATAACGCTTTGCACTACTTCGTTTCAGCACAAAAACCATAACTAAACGTCAAGGCAAATGGTAAATTTTTGCAACAGCTTTTAAGTAAAATTTGTGGGCGATGATCTCAGCTATGGATGGAGCGGCGTATGCCCATAGCTGGGATTAATTGCCGGTATTGTGGCTATGATTTTTCCGCATCTCACTAACACACACTTAACATTTGCACACACATTCAAAAACTTGCAACGCTTTTATTAACGTTTCTCACACGCATTTCTTTCGCAACTGAGGCCTTTAGTCCGCCGATTCTAAAACCAAATACAATGCATTTTCAGGTGCTTCACCTATGAGAACAACAATCGCAATAATGCGGCGAGTCCCACGCCAGACATTAAGCTGGACATGGATATGGAGAGCATTATTCTCGGAGGCGATGGGGCACGTGGATTACCAGTAAGTAAATCCCGTTAAAATGCGCTTGCAGCTTTGTCTTATATTTAAATCTTTTTTTTTGAACAGCAATATTCGGCAAGCATATTGGATGATCCTGAACTGATTGCCGGAAAGCATCGCACGCTGTTGACATTCACCTCCTACATGACCTCGGTAATCGACTACGTGCGTCCCTCGGATCTAAAGAAGGAGCTCAATGATAAATTCAGAGAAAAGTTTCCAAGTATTCAGCTCACCCTAAGCAAATTGAGAAGGTATGATATGTCAATTAATTAATATTATTACTCTTATTATTAATATTATTATTATTATTTTTATTTTTATTATTTATTATTTTATTATTTATCATTATTTTATTTCCATTATTGCTTACTTTATTTAATTTAGATATATTTAAAAAGAATTATTATCGATTTCTTTAAAATTCAATTCGATAAAACGATAACAAAGAATATAGAATAAATTTAATTTAAAATAGAATTAAATTTTGTATATTCTTTATAAATTTAATTTTTTAATATTTCCATCAATTTAATAATCTATTTATTATTTTCAGCATCAAAAGGGAAATGCGGCGCATCAACAAATTGGACACACGCATTGACCTTGTGACCATCTCACAGGCGTACGTTTACTTTGAGAAGCTCATCCTGGCCAACATGATTAACAAGAGCAATCGGAAGCTGTGCGCCGGGGCATGTCTGTTGCTTAGTGCCAAAATGAACGACGTTAAGGGCGATGCCCTTAAGAGCCTTATAGAGAAGACGGAGAGTGTGTTTCGGTTGAATCGCAAGGAGCTCATTTCATCTGAGTTTGCGGTGCTCGTGGCACTTGAGTTTAGTCTCCACGTGCCGATGCACGAGGTGCTGCCACATTACCAGCGCCTTCTCTACGAATCCTAGAGTTGGCCAACGCGCTGGGCCGAAGGACGTCTTTCGGCGGCAGCGCAGGCAGCGGTCGCTCTGGCAGCCTCTACGACGCGCCATCACTTGCGTCGCAAGGGCAGTCGCAAGTAGTGCCACGGACGTTGCATACTTTTCGGCTATGCAGGAGCTTCCTTGTACTTATATAGCCTATCTTATGGTGTTGGTGTTTTTTATTTTGTTTACAATCAATTAAGAGTTTAGTATTAAATAAGTTTTGCTATAAGATAAGTTTCCACAATTGACAAAAAATTTATAGAATCTATCAATAACAAACTTATGAAAAATAAATGCAATAAATATAAAAGGTATATTAATTAAAAATAAAAATACCCGAAAGTAGGTGCTTCCACAATACACGTTTTATAGCTGTAAGTGCTTATGCCTTAGCAAATAACTAGATCAACTATTTGTTCATTTGTTTTTTTGTTAAACATTCGAAATGGCAGTTTAATAAAGTATCAAAAGCGTTACGTAATTGTTTTTATACAATTTACACAATGCAGCGATAAACCGAATTAAAAAAAAAAGACTACGCTTATCAAATTTCTGTTTGAATTTATACCCTAGACCAACGAGGAAAAGCTTATGGAGTTATAACAACTGGAGATTTGCACAGCGCTGGACAGTGGGGGTGGACTAACAAATCTGCATATAAGGGATTACCATAGAGATCAAATTATAGTAAAAAAAAAATATGCGTGGGCGTCTGCGCCTCTGCACTTGACGGGCTCCGAGAGAGTATCTTGCAGTCAACCACTGAAATTATAAACAATTTCGTTTGTTGTCACAGTTGGAAAGAAGCCTTTACAGCATGGAAATATTCAAATTGAATCGAAAGCACATATCCGAACACTCGATCTCTGCCTACACACATTTCTGCTGGCCGGATGAGCAAAGCTACCTAATCCGCCCAAGGGAAGTCACCTGTTAAGAAGCTTTATTGTTTCTCGAAATCCGAGTGACCTGGCAGGTAAAAAGAATCAATATGTCAATTGCCTCTTCCTCATTATCGTCATCGTCTATCAATCAAAAATCAATAAATAACCTGCGATCGATTATTTGTCATTGTACCAGGAGACCAGCAACTGGCAGCTAGTAACCATCAGCGCACAGCACACAACCCCAGAAACCCCATAGAGTTCTCTGGAAACGTATATGCAATACCGCTCGCTGGCCATGATAACCCAAAAAAGAAAACAAAATAATCAAATAAATTACACACACACACACACACGCACACAAATGTATTGAGCTGGTCATGGAGGGCATGTTTATTACACTGTTTGATATTTTTGTTAACGCAGTTACCCATTGTATTCCCCTTGCGTCCCTTGTTGCATGGGGTATATACAGTATATAAAAAATATGTTAACCTGTTTTCATTGATTGATACTGAATTATTTGCCATTAAATAGCGTAAAGATATAGTATAATGATTTTGTTAACTTATATATAAATAGTTAACACTCGAAAGAATTGCATTTCTCACATATATCTATTTACTGTATAAGAACATGGCCAATATACTAAAATTTCATTGTTTTAAACTCAGTTTTAGTGTAATAGTATATACTAGACTCAATTCTAGTATATATGAAATGATCAAAAACACAAAACTTGACATAAGCTCGAAGCTGTGTGGTTCAACTTATAGGGTATTATTTAGTCAATATCCATCTTTGTAATGTTCCTTCTCTGTTTTGATAAGCATTCGTTTTGTTGTTGTTTTAACAGATTTGGGCAACCAGAAAATACGCATAGGTCGCTACTGCACCGTTTTGTTCGTGTTTGAGTGTGTGTTGTGTGTCTCGAGTGCATGAATTCTTGGAATTTATTTTGTTTGGCTGCCCTGCATACTTTCATAGGTCTCACATGCATACTACACATATATATACATGCACACTTATTTATACATACACCCATATTGTTTGTTTTTTTTTGCTTTTAAACTTATTCATAAGCCGATCACATACTTTAACCACAGAATGTAGCAGTAGCGAGTCTCTAAATTAGACTCTTTAAAAGTATACCTGTAGAGCTTTGTATTATAACGGGCATATTAGGTTTTAAAGTTTTGAAGATTTACTCATTCGTTCGTTTTTTTTTGTGTAAATATATAAACCGTATTTGCATCAAGTTCTCCTAACAAACTGAACTTCCACTATTAAATGTTAATTCTATGCAGAAATCAGATGCAGCTTCTTGTTGTTAGCACACACACATGCATCTTTACGTTGGTGTTTATTTAAAGAAAGGTCGCTCTTGCTGTCCTTGTCGCGCTTAGTCGCTTAGCAAAAGCTCACTTAAAAGAAAGAGGATCGAGAGGAAGACAAAAAAGGTCGAAATAAACGACCAACTTTTAATCAAATTATCTGATTTGTAACCAAATAAACACTTATTTAGCATGAAGTAAAACGTAATTTAATATTTGTATTACATATTATGTATAATTATATAGTTTGTATATGTTTTATATTATATATATTGCCGTACTTTAAATAAAAATAATTGTACAAATAAAAATACACATAACTTGTGTGCGTTTCATTTCGTACAGATGTAATACAATGTTAAACTGTCAATGTTCCCGGACTGTTTCTTGATACGCGCCACATGCCGCATGCCACATGCGGCATGCTGTTGCATAATGGAATTGCTCAAAACTAATTAACGCAAAACCAACGCCGGAGCCAAATATGTATGTCCCCCGCATCGTGTTACACTCTCCTTCACTTACACTTGTTCACTCTCCCTCTCTAACACACTTTTACATCCCTTCCTGCGTTGTCGACTGTCTGTTGTTCTGTTCGCCTGCTATGCACGTCTGCTGCTTGCCTAGATTGTGGCAGAGCAGCACGAACTTTATTTATTACTCATTAGCACGCAAGCCTAAGCGCCGTTGATGGCTTTTGCCATCTTTAAGCTCATTTATTAAGAATAAGTCCAGGCACACACACACACACTAGCACTGGCTTATAAACGCAACTGACTTCAACCACGCACACGCATACACACAAACACACATCACAGGCACGCGCAATATTTCACCCCGCATCCACAGTTAATGTTTTTCATTAAAATTTCGCTTTTATTTCGTTCATTAAGTGGCTAGTTGCTTGGCTTCCCCATTTCTCGCTGCCCTCTGCCCTCCGCCCTCTTCCTTCTGCCCGTTCTCCACACTCTTCAAGACTATCCATATACATATGTACATATGTACATATGTTTCGCTTGTGGCTTTATTGTTCGCTAACAGTTTTAGTTAGTGCCTTACTTGCTAACAGTTTTTTTTTTTGCCAACACCGTCGAAGTTGCCCTCTACCTTGGACAAGAGCTCCACGCTGATTGGAAAGTTCTGTCTGCGTTTTCAGTGGCGTTCGCCGCTGACGCGTTTCTTTGCTTTCGCTGCTTCTGCCGATGTTGCTGCTTCTACTGTTTTCATTGCTACTAGTGGTGTTTCTGCTACTGCCGCCGCTGCTGCCGCTGCTGCTACTTTTGCTGCTGCTGCTGCTGCTGCCGGTGCTGCTGCTGCTGTTGGTGGTGCTGCTGTTGACTGTTAGCTGCTGCCTGTCTGCTGGCTGTGGTTTTCTGTGCGCCTGATACTGTGCGCTGAGTTAATTGGTTTGCAAACAAATTAACCAACGTGGGTGTGTACGTTTCCTAATTAGCAGCTTTTGTAATTAAATATGCCCGCAGTCATTCACATTCACACGCACACACAAACACACACAAATATACATATATATACATATACTCGGACTCATACATACGTACATGTATAAGGTCTCTCTTTCTCTGCGAGTGTGTACAATGGCATAACGGTTCACGGACTCAACACGCAGTGGCAGCCACTGGGGGCTGTCTAGCTAATGAACAGAGGTCATCCCCTCTCCAGTGCGCCCCAGTCACAAGCTGGAAGGGAAAGCTGAGAAGAGCAGTGGTAACAACGCTGACGTCCCGAATGAAAATGCATTTTAATTAGGGGTTTTTGTTGGCTTTTGTTTTAGTACTTTTTTCGTAGGCTTCTACCGCTGCTCGAAGTGCTGCGTTGCTTTGACTCGTTCATTAGTTGAACGCAGGGAATTGCGTCGGGTTGTCAGGTTACCTACATCTGAATAAATGCCTAATAAATATTTAAATATTATATATGCCATTAGTGAAAATAGTTAAAGTAAATAGTGATTATAATATTTATATGTATATAAAATAAGTAAGATAAAATTTAAAAAAAAATGTTTAAATTTAAAAACTTTGACAGCCCTGACAACAGCGAGCGATAAGCTTGCTAATAGGACATTGCATAAGCGGGTGGCTGGATGACTGGATGGCTGGGTGGATGTGTGTCTTCGATTGTTTTTAGCATGGTTAAGGCGGGTGGCGAAGTGCCCCGTTTCCCGTTGCCCCTTCCCTGTTCCCTGTTCCCTGTTCCTCGTCCCAGGGTAATATGTAGAGCCGACTACCAACTAGCTATGCACAGCCGGTTTTTGCCATCCATTTGATTGTTCTTTTTGTTTCTCATTTCAATTGAATTGAATTCAATTTGAGCAGCGCCGCACTGAAAAAGGGTCCAATTAAAAAGCCACAACAATTAACGAGCCAAGTGAGTTAACTTGGCATAAATGGCATTTTAATTGGCAACATGAGAGCGGCAGTGGCAGTGGCAGTGGTAACGGCAGCAGCAACAGCAGCAGCAGCAGCAGCAGTCGGCAGTCGACAGTCGACAGTCGGCGGTCGGCAGCCAGCAATCGGCAGCAGCCAGTAACCAACAGCCAACAGCCCAACAACCAAGCAACCCAATGAAAAGAGCCAACAGGCAAGAACAGGAGCAGCGAGTGACTCGCTGAGTGCCGATAAGTGCTGACTGCAGCAGCGGAAGGAGTGCTACAAAGGAAAAGAGACAGAAGCTGCTCGTTACGAGCCGCGAGTAGTTAAGTAAATGAGCATTTTGTTTCACTAATGAACACTAATGAATGCCAGAGACAACACTTATGTATGTACGTACGTACAAGTGTTTGTGTGAGTATGTGTGTGTGTGTGTGTGTTTGTTTGTTGTTATGTGCTGCTGTAGCTGCTGCTGCTATATGTATGTATGTATGAGCGTATATATGGGTGTATGCGTGCCTTTGTTGGTTTGGGGTTTTGTGTTGTTAATTAATAAACACGAAAGCAGTCCCGAGCCCAAGCCCAATTTGTGTGTGTGTGTGTGTGCGTTTATGTTGGTATGGGTGTGTGTTTGCCCAGTTTTGAAGGGGTTAAAATAAGCAATTAGTTGGATTTTCAACTAGGCGCACAGCAAACACAACGCTGTTGAAACCGAGAACAGGCACCGGTGGCAGCATTGGCAGCAGCCTCGCCAGCAGGCCAACAGGCAACTTTGGGAGCCAAGCCGACAACATGAAAAACTTTCAAACTGTTGCCGACCAACGATGCCGACATCGCTTCTTCTAACGAGCGGCGGATAGGAACCGCCGGCATCAGTGTGAGGAATGAGCGCTGTAGCTGCTGCGCTCGCTGCTGCATCTACTCTGCACACACAGTCACACATAAGCCTGTCACGCATTCAACGAAAGGCTGTGTGGGTGAAGCGGATGGAAAAAACTTTTCTTCCGACCTATGCGGTTTTTTGTTATGAGTTTAATTAGTGTGGCGATGGTGAAGGCGATGGCGATGGTGAGGTGAAGGCGCGGGCGACACCGATAACAACGGCTGCAGTGGCTTTGCCATCGAAATCTGACCCATTGGTCGAACATTTTTTTCTCCGGTTATATTTTTTTTTGTTTTTTCATGCACCTTCAGCGATTGAAAATTGTTCTGCAGTCGTAAGCTCGTGAAGTAATTATTCTCAATTGTGAAATTGTGCAAAAGTATGCAACAGATATCCCCAAAAGGATAAGTTCGATATTACCGTATGATATGAATAACATGAATATAAACAACGTTAAATCATGTCTGTCTCTCAATCCGTCTGTATGTCTCTCTGACTGTCAGTGTATCTGTCTGACTATATGTCTGTTTGTTCGTCTATCTGTCTCTTTTCTTTTCTGACTGTCTGACTATTTGGCTGCCGCCTGACGGACGGAAATCTGGAGTTTTCTGGATGCATTAAGTTTCAGCGAATCTTAAACTCCTACAGTCTATAGGAACAATAAATAATAAATTGAAAATACTGTTAGTAACATTTAGTAATAAGTTCCCATTTTCTAATCACAGTTTAACGACGACGACTCAATTTAACTTCCAAAACTAAATCAAGTTTAATTTAAAGGTTGGAATTTTTTGAATAAATTTATTTTAAATATCTTATATAACATTTATACGAAAAATTATAATTTTTAAAGTGGAAATATATAGATAACTAAAATGCATTTATAAATCCTTTTATTACAATTGACAATATGAAAAATATGGAAGTTTCATCTGATATGTAAAATTTCAATTTGTTTTTTTAATTATATTTTCCGCGTTTTATCAAATAAACAACAATCTACATTCAAGTTTTTTTATGCAAAATCTTTTTGTTTTATTTTATTCTCGACAAAAAACTTCCCTTTATTTAAATTCGAAATTCCATTTAAAATATAACTACATATTTTATATATGTATGTAATTAAGTCGAGGGTCTAAAGTGATTATTTTTGGTATATTTTAAGGTATAAATTATGATCATTTTTGTTCTTTTTGAGTAGTTCCAGGGTATAAGAAGAACATTACTTCACATGTTCGCCCAGGCGAACCGAATGATTCACTTAAATGCAGGCAATAAAAATCCAACTGTTTATTAGATGAACTAGACAAACTGAAATGGCAAGTAGGGGAAACAGTAGGGAAGTGTCAGGTTTGGTGTTTAATTCAGGGTCTTATATGGTAAAGCGCCGGAGACTGACACTTTTATATACAAGAAATATATGTTCGTGTGTGTGTGTGTGTGTGTATATTTGAAAGCTGTGGAGGAGGCTGCTCATTGCTGACACTCTCAACCTGTTTCCACCAGGTGAGGAGTGAACTGCCTGACGTAATCGATTCAAAATATGTGTGGGTCGCTGTCTGGGCAAATTGTTGTCAGTGGCAAACTGGCAAAACAATAACAAAGGCAGAAACAATAATTTACATTTCACGGCGAAATCATATTTTAGAATATCACGTCTGCTGAGACAAGTCAATAGAGTTTTGAGTCGCGTTCGGCGTGCATCGTTCCCCATTTTGAAGCGGAAGTTGAGCTGTAAGGAAAGAAAGAAAATGGCGCTACGCAAAAAGGACGATTATATTCCAATTAAATGTGAGGGATGGAACGGCAAGTTTCTCTACCAGGACGGTACAATGAACAACGTATCGAAGATCCGTCGTCAAAATCAGAATGTGACCAACGCAAACAACTTTTATGGCTTTAACACAGAACCAACAGTTTTGCCCACAGTATGGGATGGAACGTTCGTGAAAGGCGGCGAGGTGCGTACTAAGCCTGAACGCAATCGTTCCGACGACCAGGACTACTTTGACTATAATACGGATCCTACCATGTTGCCCACGACTTGGAGCGGCGAGTTCGTGACCGATCCGAACGATGTGCGCATTAAGCCTGAGCGCAATTTCTCCGATCCTAGGGATTACGCAGAGGCAAATCGATTTAAATTGGTCCAACAATAAGTGAAAAAGAAGTGAAAGTAAATGTAAGAGTGACTCCTACTAATAGCTGACAGTACAATAATTAATTATTTTGCAACTTTACTAATAGCAATTTATGTTATGTTCTTTTCTGTTGTTTTACATTGGAACACTAACCTAAGCGTTTTAGTTGAGTTATAATTTAAATAATATAATATTTATTTTTATATTTATAATAAATCAAACCGTTAAAAAAAACCTAAGCTTTCATTAATTATTTAAAATATTTTGCCTCGCTATCGATTAATAGATAAATGCGGCAATTAAATAAATTAATATGTGGCCGTTATTATTAGATACTTTCGAGTGGGTGTTGCAAAAACTTTCAAATACCTTTTACGGTAACATTGGCTTGTTACTTGCTATATATATTATATATGATAAAATACAGGTTTATGTATATATAATTTAAAAATCAGAAAATGTTATACAACATTTTAATTTATAAACAAAATATAAAGCTTCCATTATACAAACAGAAAACACTTTTATAATTTATGTAAATACAATTCTATTTACTGATATATAGAATAAAAAAATTAATTAAATAATTAAATAACTTTTAAAAACTCATCTTGTTTTGGCAAATATAACTAGCGTTAGTCACAATATAAAATTAAAAGACTGTATGTATACACGCTCAAGATGAATGAAGGCTTTCAGCAATATAGCAAATGACGAAAATAGAGCTAAAAATCTATTATATGATGAGATCTACCTACAAACATACGCATATATGTAAAAGAAAAAAAAATAAATGCTTCTTTTTTAGTAAACAATTTTATTCATTTTGTATAAAAAATTATTTCCAAGTTGACCCCGACGTGAATCGAACACGCAACCTTCTGATCTGGAGTCAGACGCGCTACCGTTGCGCCACGGAGTCCTCAAATATTATGCTATAAATTGCGTACTTAGCCTAACGTTGCCACACTTTACACAGTTACGAGTCAAAGTAGCGCTGTTTATGTAGCATAATTTTAGGCTGTCACAACGCCTACATCGGTAGCACTTTTAAAATTTACTTGATATATTTAAAAAAAGCCATTTGCTAAACAAATAAATAAATTTTAAAATCATTTTATAAATGTTGAATGTATCTATTTCGCAGAAGTTATTACATTACTTATTTTTTTTAAATAGTTGTTATATGAGAATATTATAACAATTGTGTTACCTATCGATAAGTCTTTTATAATCATCGAGTCAGGGCTAGTAAATGCAACTACTCGATATTTAAAGCATTCCGTGCGTTGCTAATCACAGCCAACTTCACATCAACGCGTTCTCGGTATTGGTTTTAACTATTATTTATTCGCAATAAATGCGAATGCAATTGCGAAAATTTGCCTAATTCGCTTTCTTTGCGAAATAGTAGTAAATCGGCAAGTTTGATAAAACACGCGCCATTTTCGTATACTCTCAACTTGCTCTTTTCTAAGTTTTCTTTCCGCCTTAATCGTGAGCGTGAGTGAGTGTGTGTATATATTTTTGTGCGTGACGCGCTGCTGCCGCCATTCAAGATTGAAGCGAAAAAATGGATTTGGCAAAACTGGACAAAATGAAAGTGGTTGACCTGCGTACCGAGCTCCAAACTCGTGGTCTTGATACGAAAGGTGTAAAAGCCGTGCTCATCGAACGACTCCGGGCACATGTCGACGGTACTGCCGGCAGCGGTGATGGAGGTAAGTTTGTGTGTGTATGTGATCCCGCTTGCTCGTATAGCTGTGTTTGTGTGTTTGTGTGTTTGTGTGTTTGTGTGTGTGTGTGTATGCATGTGTAAAAAGGGCACTATTGCGCTTCTTTGTTGAAATGTGTGTGAGAAAAGCGTACGACTTAAACGTTTATACATGCATGTGTATTTGTATGTATGCACTTTGTCGGTATAAAATTTTATTAAATATTATTTTAAAACGAATTATATAAGATAAAAGTTGTGGTTAATATAACATTCTCAAACCAACAGATGGTGCACCACTAACACCAAGACGACAACGTCGAACACGATCGATGTCTCGTTCACCTTCACCGGTTGCCTCAGCCCCCGTTGCAACCGAGCCAGATTTGGAAACTTTACAAGAGGAGGAACAGGCATCAGCAGAGGCTGAAGCTGAAGGTGAAGTTGAAGCTGAGGCTGAGGTTGAATCGGAGACCACTGAAGCTCATGAGGTGAAGAATTCAGAAGAACTCGAGGAAGAAGAACATGAAGAGGAAGAAGATGAAGAAGAAGAAGAAGTAGAAGAGGAAAAAGAAAAAGAAAAAGAAGAAGAAAAAGAGACAAAGCCCACTGAACAGGAGCCAGAGGTTGCAGAGGAAATAGATGCAGCTGAGGCTACTCAACCAGAAGATGAGCACGATGAAGATGTAGCTATGGCAGATGAAGCATCAAATAAGGAATCTGTGGATGGTGAGGAATCAAATGATGCCAGCCAAAAAGAAAAAGAACAAGAAGATTCGTCAAAAGACGAAGAAACTTCAGGAGATGCAAACGCGGTCACGTGCCAGTCAAATGGCAATAGTGACAACATGGAAGTGGATGAGGAGGAAAACACCGCAAAAACCGACGGTCAAGAAGACAAAGAACAAAAACAGGATAAATCCAGTGAACGTCGAAAGCGGTCGCATAGTCATACCCGCTCCCGTAGCAGTTCTCCAAAACGACGAAGCGGTGAAAAGCGTGATTCAAAAGCAGCAGCAGCTGAAGAACGCACAGTGGCTGAGGACGAGCCCACTATGGAGGATAAACAAGTCGGTCTAAGCTGGCGTGAGTACTTTTCTTTAGACTACATCATTTTGGAATGCCTTCCATTTTAGAAGTTACTAGTGGATAGCTAGTAATAAATTATTAAATTTTTTACATTATATTTTTTATTTTCGCAGTTGATTCCGACTTGCATCTGCGCATCGATGCGAGCAACTTTACATCAGCCAAACCTCTAGCTCCGGAGATCTATTCGTTGATCTGGTCGGGTGCACGCAGTAACTTTGGAGTACGTGAAGGGAAGGTGTGTTTTGAGGTGCGCTTGTCGGAAGAGTCAGTGCCGGAAAATTCACATCACTTCCGGGACGAAACGCACGTGCGAGGCTTTCGCGTTGGATTTTCCACGCCGCAGTCATCGATGCTGCTCGGCGAATCAGAACATTCCTATGGCTACTGCGAAAGTGGCCGCAAGGCCAACAATAGCGATTTTACAGATTATGGAAAACCGTATCAGCTGGACGATGTAATTGGCTGTTACCTGGATCTGGAAAGTACACCGTGCAACATCAAGTACACGCTTAATGGAGAGGACTTGGGCATTGCTCATGAATTTGACAAGAGTATCCTTGGCGATGATGGAGCTCTCTTCCCGCACATTCTAACCAAGGGATACGAGTTTATTGTTAACTTTGCAAAGGAAGATGAGCTTCTCGTTAACGCCGAAAGACCGACACGTAAGCGACGCAAGCAACGTGCTGAGTCACACAAAGATGATGACAACGACGGTGAAAAATGGAAGGTGCTCGACGAAGCAACCGCGGATGATGATGAATTGGAAAAGAAAGACGAAGATGACAAGCCTGACGCTGAAGAAGAGGAGCGGGAAAAGTCTGAAGAGAGTACGGATACTAAAACTGCGGAGGCAAAAGAAGCTGACGTTGATGAGGAGACCCAGTCGGACAAATCAAGGGATGCCAAATCGACGGCCACACCTGATGACCAGGATGACAAAATGGGTAAGTTGTTGGTTACATCCAAGAAAACAACGTCGTTATGACCCTAACATTTATTCTTTTTTCTGATTATATGTTTAGCTGAGGAAGAATCTTCTAGTAAAACCGTTGCCAACGGTAACAGCGAAACTAAGAAATCAGCTGAGGAATCAAAGGATGATGCCAAGCTAGATGGTTCGCCAAAGGAGGCTGTCAAGGATACAGAATCAACGGCCACTGCAGAGGAAGAGGGTGATGATGGACCTTCGCCTAACAAGCGTGTCAAAGTTGACTCAGAATCTGAGAAGGCCTCGAACGAAAAGTCTCAACCTACTGAAGATGAGTTTGAAGATGTCGTTCCCGTTCCACGGGAAGATGTTACTCTCCTTCCGGGATATGTTCTACTTGCCCTGGTACCAGTTGAGCAGCTGATTCCTGGACCCCAGCGTGCCGAGTCCCGCAAACAGTGCGAAGTTATCCTACTTGTCGGCCTGCCTGGTGCTGGTAAGACACACTGGACACAAAAGCACGTATCGGAGAACCTTGACAAGCGGTACGAAATTATTGGACCTGATTACATGATAGCCAAAATGACGGTGAGTTCACAAGTTTAAATATTATTACATTTTCCAACACATGTTCGTTACAAGATAAACTCTTGTAACGAACATGTGTTGGAAAATGTAATAATTGCTTACTTACTAGTCATTGTATAAAATTATCCAAACCTTTAAAACTTGGTTAAGTATTTTGTCCAAATATTTTGCTTATACATATATATTATATTAAATATTATTTAAAATATTTTATTTTATATTTATCCAATTTAACTTAAAACTGAAGTGCTAATAAGTTTAAAATAAATGTGATCGATCGCAGTGCAATCTCCGGTAGTTAAATTATCGATATACGAATAGATAATGGATGGCCTTACAATCGAAAGGATCCCTTTGATCAACTATTTAACTCAGTGATAACTTATTACTATGTTATATTTTTTTCAAATATAAACAATGAATGATTTTATATATGAGTTTGTAGATTAATAATTAAAAAAGCAGCAAGCAAAGAGAAACATTCTAAGCATTTTAAAAATAATTTTTATTGCACATTCCTAGCTATTAAATAATAAAAATAAATATATTATTTATTGACATTTTTGTTATTGGAAAATCAGATGATATCATTGCTTATTTTTTGTTACATATTTTCAGATTGACGGCGCATCGCGCAAAACCGTTCACAAGGGACGTTGGGACAAGGTGTACGAGATATGCTTGAACAGTTTGGGCGGCTTGGAAGACATTGCGATGAAGCGTCGTCGCAATTTCATACTCGATCAGGTAAAACATCAAGCAAATGACCTACAATCATACTGAAACGCCAAATACCAAATACAAATTACACACTCGCAAACAATTACACTAACGCACATATAAACACACACACCCACATATTTACAAACTCACACAAACAAACAAAAACCGAACGAAAACCATAACCACAAACAAGCGAGAATTATGCGTTGATGATGATACATACGCTCAAAGAGAAAGAAAGAAAGAAAGAGAGGGAGAGGAAGAGGAAGAGACAAGTCTCTTAATTTTTTTTGTTCATGTTTTTGTTTTGTACATTTGAATATGCATTTAATTGCTCTTGAGGGCCCAAGCGTCCCCAGGATGCCAACTGTAAAATAGATGGTCAGGTATGTGTTAGGCTGTAAGTTGATCTGATACTTAGATAAAATAAGTGTGCGGGCTGTAAGTAATTTATTTGTTATTTGTATTTGTATTGCGTAAGCTTAAGTTTTAGGTGCAACACTTAAAAAAAACAATAGATGAAGAAGAGAGTAAAGATGGATTGAAGGGCAGTGTGTGGGATTGGCGAAGATGATGATGAAGAGAGGAGCGTGCAGATGAAGTGTTTGCATACAAATGGGTCGTGCGGCATGGAAGCCACTGTAAGTAATAATAGAAAACAATATTAAACCACACACACAAATTCAAATCGAATTCTTCCAAACAACAACGAAATCGTTTAGTATTAGTTATTATTACTATACTTAAAAAATCTAAAAACTTTTTGAATCTTTCTGAATGTCATCAACTTTATGAGAGGCTGGCAAATGTGTTGTTTTATTGTATTGTATTATGTAACTATCATCATATGCATACATAGAAAAAAATAATTAAGTCAACTGTTTAATTGCTCCGCTATTCAGAACTGGAGCAGGGAGCAGGCGAACCAATTATTCTTGTTGTTGTTATTATTGTAGTCATCGAACGAACGCTACTCCCCGGCGGAGTTGTGCTGATACACCACACAATGCGCGCGTGTGTGTGTGCCTGCCCGCGATGGGCGTATGTATGTGTGTATGTATGTATATGCAATCACAGGTATGTTTTAGTTTGTAAGCGAGGGCTGCTCAACGTTGGCAATCATCAACGTCTTTCTCAACTGGCTTGCTACCCGACAACAAATTTATGTACAACCAACCAACGCAACATTTTCAACAAACAACCAATACCAATCAATCAATCAATCAACCAACCAAACAACTGATCCAACCGATCCAACCAACTGATTTAAATCAATCAACCAACAAACCAACCAATCAAACAACCAACCAACAACTGTAATATTCTTGTAGACGAATGCCTATGCCTCGGCCCAGCGACGTAAAATGAAAGGTTTTAGCGACTTCAAGCGTATTGCGGTTGTTTGCGTACCCGGCGAAGATGAGTTGAAACGCCGCATCGCCGAAAAAGAGGATAAGGGGAATGCTTTTACAGTTAAAGAATCAACAATTAATAATTTACGAGGTAAATATTGTTCTTCACCACCAACCACAGCAACGAAAAAATCAAACCAAAAATCAAAAACCTTATTTAAAAAAAAAATACATATAAATATATATATTTTCAAGTTATATTTTACTGTACAATCGAGATCTGCAATAATATGTGCATCAGAGAAAAAAAAAAATTAAAATATATTTTATATATATTTATGTCCACACGCAGTGTGGGGATATATATCTATATACTATATATGTTACATATATTGATATGTATATATAGAATACATAATGTATATATATATGCATATTTATATATCACAGACAAAATGCTAATATTGTAATGTGTATATACAAATATTTAGTTTGTAAGAAACTGCATTCTATTTTATGTATTTGTCAGTGTTCTCTTTATATATTATATATATAAATAGTCGTAAGCTAAGCTTCTGTTTCTTTTAAAACTTTACTGTCTAATTTCCCATTTTTATTAATTACCCAGAAAACTGTTATGAGAAATCAGCCACTTAACGTATGTCCGCAACATTCCAAGCCTTAAAATGCTTTCCTTTTTTCTTTTTTTTTTTTTTTTGTTTTTTTATATATATATTTTTGTCTGTGTTGAAATTCCGCCTTTTCCGATAGAAATTTAGCATTAATTTGCAACAGTCCTATTTTCACATATCGATATTCACAGTCGATAAGTGAATTTTGCCCAAAATATAAAAACCATTGGACTATCAATCGAACGATCGCTTAGGCTTAGATCAATTAAAATGACTTCTACGTTAACAGCTGAGCTTCTTATATCTTGATCCTAATCGTTATAAAATGTATTATTGTGTAAAAGTGATCAATTTCTGCCAATTGTGTTAATTGTGCTGTCAAAGTGTTAATACCTACTCAATGTCTTATTGCAGCCAATTTTACGCTGCCTTCGCTGGAGTTCGGGTGGTTTGACTACATTATATACACGGAGCTGAACGGTGACGAGGTCAAGGCTGAGGTCAAGAAGTACAATGAGAAGGGCAAAAAGGCCATTGATGCAGACAGATCCCGTGACAAGAGATCCCGCGGTGGCCGCGATAATTATCGTCGGGACGATCGACACCGTAATCGTTACTTTGACGATAGACGTCGCGACCATGGCGGCCAGCGTCACGATGGTCGTTGGAGTGACTCTAGACGCGGAGGTGGCGGCGGCGGCGGCGGAGGTGGTGGTGGTGGTGGTGGCGGAAGCTACTCCAGTGGTGGTGGAGGAGGTGGCGGCAGCGGTGGTGGCGGTAGTGGAAGTCGTGGATATGACAATCGCAATCGCAACTATGGCAGTGGAGGCGGTCAACAAAATTGGATGCAGAACAATCGCAGAAGCGGCTATGACGATCGTGGATACGGTGGTAGTAGCGGTGGCGGTGGTGGAGGTGGAGGCGGCAGTCGGGGCTATGATAATCGTAATCGCGGCTATGGCGGCGGCGGCGGAGGTGGTGGCCAACAAAATTGGATGCAGAACAACCGCAGAAGCGGATACGATGACCGTGGTTATGGCGGAGGCGGTAGTGGCGGCAGTAGCTCCCGAGATTATCGCGATAGAGATCGCGGCGGCAACGATCGCAATCGACAAAGCAGCAATGATCGCAATCGAGGCAACAGCCAGAGCAGCTACCGCTCCGCAGGTAGCAACCACCAACAACGGGATTTTCGGCATGGCCACCGCGACACCAAAGAAGATAGTCGCGGTGGCTATGAGCGGTCAGCTGCACCAGCGATGCCCAAATACGGTAACAACTCGGCGCAACCTGGCTACAATCAGTACAAACAGCAGTCGAGCAGCAGTCAGCAGTCCGGTTCCAAGGTGAGAAATTGCATCATTTTTATCATAAGATCCACTTATCTCACACTTGTGTATTGTGTGTCCGCGTGTATTGTAGTCCACCCTCAGCGGTAAATGGAGCACGTATGCACAGCATCAGCAGCATCAGCAACATCAGCAACATCAACAGCATCAACAGCATCAGCAACAACAGCAGCAGAGCCAACACCAACAGGCGAGTGTCTGGCAGCAACAGCAGCAACAACCGCAGCCGCAGCAACAATATCAACAGCAACAACAGACCGCAGGCCAGCAACAACAATATTGGAACTATAATCAAATGCAGGGTAGGTAGCGATGGTACCAGCGGACTATTTATTTGTAAGAGCTCGCTCAAATGTCGCGCCGCTAATAAAATTCATCCACAAAATTGAATGCAAGTTATTTTATGGTGGTGGTTCATGGAGCGAGTTTCCGTATAATTTGTTCAGGAATGCTGGAATAATGATGTTTTTGTATGTGTATGTGTGTGTGTATTACAAGCAGGTTATGGCAACCAGCAGCAACAATCGCAACAGTCCTGGCAAGGCACTGATTCACAGCAGCAGCAGCAATGGATGTCCTGGTGGCAGGTAAGCAGGCGGACCGCTGAATATCCGAAACGCCTTTAGATTTTTCTAAACCTTATGTGTCCCTTCCACTCCGCAGCAGCAAGGATCCGGAGGAACAGCGACCAATAATGCCAGTGGCAGTGCGTCTGGTGGAGGCACTGCGTCTGCAGCTGGTAGCAGTGATGGCGGTGCCACCAACCACTATTGGTCTCAATATTCATACTCTACACAGTCCAATGCGGGTCCCGACAAGAAATAGGAGCAATTCTGGATTAATAGTCGCCACTTCTAATGTCGCAAGACCGCTTTCATTTTCAGCAAAATATAAATTACAAAAACGAACACAAAACACAAACATAAACAAAAACAAAAAACAGATAAAAGATAAAAGATAAAAGGAAACAGAAAACAGAAAACAGAAAACAGAATATATTACAAACACACAAAGCAAGAAACTTTATATAATAGTTTTAAATATATATATATATATAACACTAAACAAACAGAAATCCAAGATGATTACATTTAGTTTAGACAGTTTTAATGAAGCGTCTGTACAACTAAACCCCAGAAACCCTAAGCCAGAGACTCCTCCCGATAATATATACATGTAGGTAATAATTTTAAACATTTGTATTTACAACAAGAAACTATGTCCTCTTTTATGGTGCATTATATCAAATGTTCTTTATTTAAATTCACACTTTCGTTCGAATTATAATTTTCTGATTCAAGCGGAATGTTGATTTGTTTATGATCGTTTAATTTTGAATATTGTTTAATTTTAAAATAACGTTATCGGAACTGGGAGGACTAACTAAGGATAAATTTCAAATTAAACAAATTAAATTCAAAATATACAACCCACAAAGCAAACTTATTTTTATTATCTTAGACGGGTTTGTGGGCGCATAAATAAACCTAGATTTACTCTTAAGTTTCGAATAATATTTTTATTGTTTATCTAAAAGCATGCAGACTAATTTACAAAGGATAACATAAAGTTTATAAACCTAAACTACTTTCTTAATGTTTGATTTAAGTTGCCCTTCATATGTTTGTGTGTAAATCAAGCTTTTAAATTATATAACAAAAATTAATTAAAAACTAAGAAAACTTTCACAACGTTTTTAAATGCTACATAACGTATTTCTTTTATTAATCAATTAATTTATCATTCTACACGTTCGCTTTTTTTATTCAATATAAATTCGAATTCGACAGAATGGGTTTTGTACTTTCGTTAAGTAACAAATTAATCGAAGATCGGGCCAAGTGCTTTTGCGCTGTTATCGTTTCCTATCGATAGAACTCACACCCATAGGTCGGCTGTTCTTTTATGAGCATAGAAAAAGCAAAGTTTTTTTTATTTATAGGGTAGACGGTTTTTATCTAAAGTCGCTGTCTTGAGATAAGAACGATAAAGTGAATTACAAGGTATGTAAATATGCATTTGTGATTAAATCAAATGTTCAAATGACGCATAAGTAGGAGTGCAACGTGACTCCAATTGATTTTTCGCAGTTGCGCTTCCAGGAAAAAGTTGACTAAAATGATTGGGATTCAATTATTTAATGAATTAGGGAGTATTTTTCGAAATGTGAGTGTACAGGCGAAATACAAGAATATAAAAGAAAATATTCTTAACCGGATTATTGTTATTTATAGACGCCGACTATTGCTCTAGTCTTGGAAACTTTACTGCTGATCACGGTTATTTGGCTGCTGTTACATAGACGAGGAGGTAAACGTTTAAGTAAAGAGCAGGAAGACTATCTAATTGAGCAATACGAGCCGGAGCCATTGGTTGGCGACACAGATCCAGAACATCCGTTACTTCGAACCCGCCTTGTGCAGTCGAAGGTTGGCAAGCGTATCGTAGTCGATGGACATGACTGCTTGAACCTTGGCTCACACAACTATTTGGGTTTTCTGGAGGACAGCAATATATTGGAGGATGCGTGCAAGACTCTGCGGAAGTATGGTGTCGGGTCGTGTGGTCCGCGTGGCTTCTATGGAACAATGGACGTACATTTGGATTTGGAGGATCGCTTGGCCAAATTTATGGGCTTGGAAGAAGCAATTGTGTACTCATACGGATTCTCAACGGTAGCTAGTGCAATTCCTGCGTACGCCAAGCGTGGTGATTGTATATTTGTGTAAGTTCAGTTATTCATTTTAAATTCCTAACTTTGCAAATTGCCACTTCTTTTTAAAGAGATGAAGCTGTTAACTTTGCGGTCCAAAAGGGATTGGATGCCTCTCGAAGTAACATTTTCTTTTTTAAACACAATGATGTCAAGGATCTGGAGCGATTGCTAATTGAGCAGGACAAACGTGACAAAAAAAATCCAAAGAAAGCACTAAAGACACGACGGTTCCTTGTTGCTGAAGGAATTTACCTAAACACTGGTGAACTTTGCCCTTTACCAGATCTGATCACTTTGCGCAAGAAATACAAGATGCGGTTCTTTTTGGATGAAAGTGTTTCTTTCGGTACATTGGGTAAGACAGGTCACGGTGTCACCGAGCACTTCGATGTCGACGTAAGTAGCACACAAACGTGAATTTTAATTTGGGGCATTAATTGAACAACTTTTATAGCGCAACGAAATCGATTTGATATCGGCGGGAATGGAAGGTTCCATGGCCACCATAGGCGGTTTCTGCGTAGGCTCGCACTTTATTGCCGAACATCAGCGGCTCTCTGGTTTGGGATACATTTTTTCAGCCTCTCTTCCGCCTATGCTGACACAGGCAGCCATTTCTTCATTGGATCGATTTGAACGTGAGCCACAAATCTTCCAGCAGTTGCAGAACACTTCATTGCTTGTGCAGAAGCATTTCAAGGGCTTTAGCAAATTGAAACTACGCGGGGACGACATATCACCAGTAAAGCATTTGTATGTGCGACAGGAGCGTGAAGACTTTGAAGTGGAACGCAAATTGTTAACTGAGATAGTAGATAAGGTAAGATAATAGATCAGGTAAAAGTAATTTTTCCAATTATTACAAGACAACTGTATTTTCCTCTTTTAGTGTATTGAACAGGGCATAGCTGTCATAGAAGCTGCCTATCTGCAAAACCGGGAACGTACGCCCGTGCGTCCAAGTCTGCGCATAGCGGTTAACCGTTTACTTGACGAATCGGACATCTTGAGTGCCTTTAAAATTATCGAAACCGTTTCCAGTGCAGTGCTTTAAGCTTTATTTGTTTTATCATCAATTACATTTCTTGCTTGCTTTTTTAGCATTAGGAAAACATGTTAATTACTGTTAGCGTCCGTGCACTCATATGCACTCACATATTCCTATTAAACCAATTTTGTATTAATAACAATAAAGAAAGTCCAGATGTGGATTTCTTTTGCTTTTTATAACGGGTATCTATAAAACTTCTCCTTTTTGTATAATGAAATACAACTGAAGCAATTATTAAAAATATACCGGAAAAATTTTAATTTATCGGCAATAAATCGATACACCGGTTTTTAAATGGACTATTAATAAATAGTTATTTTAAATTTATATTCATTGCATTATTCTCAGGACGTACTGTAACAATGAAAAAACCTGAAATTTATACAGTCGAAATAATTTTCAAAACATAAATAAGTATAAAAATGGAATAAATAAAATCGATATGCACAAGTGATATTTTTGTAAAATATAATTTTGGTCACACTATCCTTTAGAAACGAAGCCGATTCGGAACGAAAGCACGTCGCGCTGTGATTTTGTGTGCAATTTTGCATTTAAAGCTGTAAGAAAGTGTCAAAAAATAAAATAATATAATTTAACTTACAAATTAAATGGACTTGAATGAAATTGTGCAAATTTAACGCAATCAACATTAATTGTTCAATATAGTAACTCAATCTTAGAGCATTAATCGATTTTTCTCTTATGCCGGTGACGCAGACGCCGTCAAGTGTTACTTGCGTTCGTTTATGAGTGTGCGTTTGTGCTAGTGTTAAATAAATAAATGACATAATCGACATACATATATGCATATGTGTTGACTTAATTGACATAGTTTACATTGATCTTAGCAGAAAACCTAAAAGTGCCGCAAAAATTGCGGTCAAAGCGACAGGACTTGGTATTTCCCTTTCTACATGTGTGTGCGCGTTGCTGTTTTTTCATACATGCTTTGCTCCTTTTATTCGTTAAAGCGAACACACACGCATTTCCTTTTGAATTGGGCGTTGCAGGATGAAACAATTTCCAGTCCGCTTTGCAGTCATTTTCCAGTATGTGACCCGATAATATAGTTGTCACAGTCGCACTCTTGCACAAAACTAAAACCAGTAAACGAAACATTTTTAGGGCAATATTTAAAATATTTGTACCATTTGAAAACATAAAAAAAGGAAGTGAAGTTTTTAATATTTTGCTAAATTCAGTCACGATAACATTTCGTTTTTTATAAAGTTTATTCATAAAATAATTCAAACATACATCGCTAAACTCACTTGCCGTTTACCAACACTACTTCTATGTGAACGCTTCCAGTGTGAGCACATATTAACTCTTCTTTTTGTTGTAAACGTGCGCTTGTGAGCGACAGACGTGTGAGTTTCTGAAAAGGAATTTGTGTTAAAATATAGTTTGACCCGTCGTGTTAATGAAAACCAATAAAAAGGTTAAATAATTAATTTATAAAATTTGATTATCAAGGGTTTTGTGCAACAATAAAAAGCAAGTGCCGCAATAAAGACCCGCTAAAAATAAAGGGCGCCGAAAAAGAAAGCAAACAGTGTCTGTGTCACCACTTGCTTAAAGTGAGGATGATATCAATTGTTTGATGTTGTTCTTGTGTGATTTAAAAATTAAAGTAAATAAATGAAGTAATTTAAAAATTTTTCTTTCTTTCCCCATATATTTATCACGTATATTTATTAAGCAGCTAAATACCGTACGCGTGTAGTGCTTGTGTTCGACAAACTTGTGTATGCGTATTTGTATTTGTGTAATCGACGACCCAACATAACGCAATAAGAACGAAAAAGTAAAAAGAAACAACGGAGGACTACGTCAAAAATTTGGAAACAGAGGCAAAACAGACACTGTAAGTGCGAGACTCTGCTGTCTACCTTCTCATCAATTTTTTTTTATTTTATTTTGTATGCATGTTTGTGTGATATTAATTGTATTATGTACTCTAAAATCTCTGATGCTCGTTATATGAGAGAATATTTTTTTGAATGTGCGCTATTTACTGTTATGCGTGGCTGCTATTTGACCGGTGACGCCATCTTTTACTCAAAACCAAAAAGTATAAATTTTTTGGGATTGGTCAATCATTGTCCGAACCGAAGAGTAAATTGTATATATATATATTTTTGAAAAGAGCCCTGGGTTTAGCTCTTAATTTTACTTTTCTATTTTCTTTTGATTATTTCTCTGAGACTCCAATATTAAATTTTATTTGCTGGGTGGGCGGGTGCTTTTAAAATTCATAACGCTTTCTATTAGGTTTTGACACATGTTTAAATAATTGGTATATGCTTGCACACACAAAAACTCACCAAATCACATAGACAGACACATAAATGGAAATCTTAACGTTGACTCATGTTAAATAATGCATTGACTTCGTCGTTCACCCTGCTAAAACTGCTAAGGCGCATCTGTTTACAAGTCTAGTCTTACTGTGACCTACTTTTTCATATTTTTCTTTGCCGGTTTTCTTGAATAGCTGCCATTGGTTTGGTTTGCATTCAATATGGCGAAAAATAATCAAACTACATTTGTGTTTGTGTGTGTAAGAACAGTGATAAAAAGAATTGTAAATACTACAAACTTGTTTATCGAAGAACGACGTAAAATGCAAGGGGAGTTGACTGGTTAGGTAAAACAGTAGAAGTTGTTTTTCAACTTATTAACTTAGTACCAATAGTTTAATTATTTTGAAAATTATGCTTTGTGGGCTTGCCCTCTATTTTTCCTCTATCTTATCGCAATCTTTGCCATACGCTAACTTCTTTAAAGATGTGAGTGCAAAATAATATACAATCTAAAAAGTGCGTTTAAGAGCTTTGTGTGTGTATGTGTTTGCGTGCAATTATTTGTTACTCTTTAACAGTAGCCCCCTTTTTTCTGCTATAGCAAGTGAACTTTTATAGCCTTCAATTAGAGATATTTTGACAAAGGCTACTCAGAAGTTGAATTCTACTTTAACAAGTTTCTTTATTAAGTAATTGGTTTAATAAAACATGACAAATCTAGCGCAAAGGCTAGAAAAGCATTTAGACCTGAGAGATGTATTTTGTTATCTGATATTGTTTGCCGGCCACTCCTATCATATTGATAAAAAAAAATAAAAATAAAAAAAAATAATCAACCGACTGTTTGTTAGAGGCACGAAAAAAGTCAGGTAGTATTTAAGTAAATGACGTCATACGACCATTGAAATTTCGTTGCCTTTTGTTGCTAATTCTAATTTGCGCTTCCTTCTTACACATACATTTATATAAACACCCACACACTCATGCATAAGCGAAATTGCACACACAATCGCTAGTGCATACATATACGTGATGAGCTTTATAATTTATTTCAATTCTGTTTCTATTTTCGCTTTTATCAATTTTTCCTATTCAGCTTTTTATTTGAGTGGTAATGTATTGGCGTTGGTACGCTTGTGTGTGAGTTTATGTTTAAAATTGTTTATTCCCCTCTCTGAGTGGAATTGGTTACATTTTTTTTTTCTATTTGCATTCGGTCGTATTAAAATCACAATGTTGACAAGTTGAAAGAAAGGGATACTCTGAGGTGAGAACGACGTGTACAACAATAACAAAATAGAAATTTTGTTGAATGAATGCGCGAGAGCAAATTGAGGCAGACATGTGCATGTGCGTCTGCGTTTGTATTTGTGCGAGGAAGTGCATAGTTAAAACTGTAAACAATTGTGAGGTAACCTAGAAAAGCAACGGCATCGAATATTTGTATGTGAAAAATTAGTTTGGCTTTTGTTTGTTGGATTTCTTTGCGACGGAAGTCAAAGGTTTTTAATGTATATGCATTGGCATAAACACTAACAACTAAAAGTAAAATAATAGTCAGCTTATAATTAAAAGCAAAACCATGGTAGTGTTTCTGTTGATGGTGTTTTCTTATTATTATTATTATTATTATTATTATTTTTTTTTATTGTTCCCGTCTTCCTTTCGCCTTTCTTTTTTGCTTGGTTAACTTAAATGGAAAAAGAAAGAAAGACGCTGAGTTACTGATTAACTTATTCTATTCATTCTGCTGGCCCCTGTCTGTCGGAGATTGATTAATTGATTTAAAAAATATACTTCTGAAAATTGAGAAGATTAAGTGCAAAAAATGGGTCGTGAGTTGATTACTCATCAAAACAAAGTGGCAACGCTGTTGCTGCCTTCTTCCCCCTTAGCTAGTGAGCGATTTGCCTGTCTAGGCCCAAGCGTGGAAAATAAACGACTTAACATCAAACCAGCAGCAGCAACAGCATAGCTGCAGAGGGAATCAAACTTGTATTTGCCCCAAGCAATTGACAAGCCGCCTTAGCCTTAGCCTCAGTCAACACAACCACAGACACAAACACAGACACAGACACAGACAAATGCAACACAAACAAATATGTATAAAAAAGCACAAATACACGGCGAGAAAGAGTGACAGCCAAATGCATAAATAAAGAGGCGTCCGTGCCAAGCTTCTTTTGAGATATATACCCATATACATACACAAGAGATTAAATAGAGAGAGATGATGTTGATGCTGCGTTTGATGCCGTTGGTTAAACAACTGCAGCTCATCAATAATACAACAACAATCAAAACACGGACGTCAGACGAATGTACAGTTGCAACAGACAGACAGATGGGCCATGCAGGCAATTACAACAAAAAACAACAACAAAAGACAAGCTGCAGCGGCACATAAATCTCGAGAAGTAAAAAAGAGAGGGCCGCTTAGGAAAGCAAACAAAGCAAATCAGAATACAAAAGACAGGATAGAGACAACTGTTAAAGCTATGACACGGAGGACGACTATTGGAACTTTTTCATTTACAAATTAATTAGTTTTAAAAATATGAAAAAAATATATTTTAAATTTTCTTTTATTTATATGACTTTATAGTAAAGCTTCAACTTTTATTTTAAAATAATTTATTCAAAATGAATTACTGAAAATATTAAATAACAGACGTTTATCGATGCCATAAACCATAAAAGTGGTCGCCATATTGAAAAACAAATATGTACTACACAGATTTTGTGTTGTGTTATGTTAACTTTTTTTTTTTTATTTATTTAAAATTTTTTTTGGCAAATACATAAAAAGGGAAACCTTTTATTTTTATTTGGTTACAAATGGCATAATAAAAAGCAAGCATCACATGCACACAACAATAGACACACCGGGCAACAAGTCAAGAGAGTTGGCAAACAGAAACAAAAAGCATGTTGAAAGAGAAAAAACACGCAAAAGCCGCAACTTTATTGTCTTACATAATATTTTTTTTATATACATACAAAGTAAAATACGTATATCATTCCTCAACGTGTTGGCAGGCCAAGCCCCCTTTATAAAGCAGAAATCATGCAAGAGACGAAACTTAGACTTTAGTCTTTTTGAATCGCATATTGTTTTTAAGCAGACATCATTTTCTTTAGATATCGTTGAATGGATTTTCGTTTTTATTTAATTTTAAGTTTATGATTATAGCATAGGGTTGATCGTACATTTTGTTACCAAATTCTCCACTTAGGATCTAGACATTTAAATAATTATAGCTATTACATAGTCTAATTATTAAATATGCAAATGCGTGCAAGTGAAAACAGAAATTTAATACAATTGGAAAAACACATAAAAGCAACCCTTTTATGGCACGTAAAACATTACCCGTTCCGATTGTGCGGACGTCTGTCGTCTAGGCTACAAATTACAAGGGCTTCAATTATGTTGCTTTGTTTGCTTTGGGTGCGCTCCCATCTCTTCCTTCCGCCTTTCTCCACCACAAGTATAGCACATAAAAGTCAGGAGTAATATGAAAATATTTGAAATGCGCGCTAACTAAAAATATTTGCATGACATCATTTAGCGTCAATGCTGAAAAAAAGAGCCGCTAAGCAGCGGTAGTAGCGGCGGCGTCAATAATTCTCTCTATCGTCGGAAAAAGCGTAAATTTTTATATGCGTGTGTTTGAGCTTGTATGCACGTTTACTATGAAAACTGAAAACTTTGCACTTTGTTGTTGTCCGAGTAGTAAAAAACTAAATAAACTTTTGGGCTCATTGAACTTTTGTAAAACATGAAATTTCATTTTCCTAACTCCTTTTGCTCTTTTATTTATGCGTTTTCTCTTTTTATTTGCAGGCTCTAAACCTCACGAAACAAAACAAAAGAGTATTAAACGGACAACAAATTCAGGTTTAAGGTAAGTTAAAACGATACACTTTTTTTATGCCATTCCTCTTTTCTATTTCCGCTTTTAAATCGGTAACACCTTGATTTAAAAGTAAACAAACTTCTTAAAAATCAAACATAACCTGACTTTCGTTCTTATCTATTTGGCAAATGTTTGCAGTTAAAAATGATAATTGTGCTCTACGCTCTTAAATCGTTGCACAAATTCTATTTTCTCTTTTTTTGTGCTCTTTTTGAAGCTTATATACCAGCTGACGAATTTACTTTTATTGTTTTTTATATTTGTCTTCCATTATCACATGATAAACATATCAAGAGAGTGAGAGTGATCACAACTTCACCACACCTTAAGTTACGCTCTCTCAAGCTCTCTTTAAGCTGAACGACATCCGTTTTTTATATTTTTCTTGCGTAAAAGTGTGTATACAATTGGATTTCTTTCTCTGTTTTGGAACGAAATTAAATTTGTATTTTGTTAAGAAGGAACTCAGGTGGAACAGACTTCTCAAGTTAATGATTTGTATTTTTAATTTTTTATTGTAATGAACTGAGACAAAATGATGTCACCTGGGAAAACTAGTTTGCGAGAAGCTTTAAGTTGTATTTAATTTAATTTCTCAAAAGTTTATAGAAAAATATTCGAGTTGCTTACATAGTTTGTGTCTTGTGCACAGTTTTATAACTGTATATATACAAATGCACTCACATGTACCGTACATTATAATCATCTCAAATTCAATTGGGGTTAGTCATGTAGATGACTGTTGGCTGTTTGACTTTTGCCTTTTGCCTTTTGCCTAGTGATCGCTGTTTGCCACGCAGAAATGTTTCTCTTTCTTTTTCGACTTGGTCACTTATTTATCAAAGTGTGGCTTATGGGGGCAAGCATACGTAGGTGTGTGGTGGAAACGAGTGGTAAATTTATTTTATGGGTGTAGTTGTTGCTTCTGCTTGTTTATCGTTTTCACTTCTGATGCCTATTTCTTTATATTCTTATTAATACAGCAAAAAAGTTGAACTTGAACTTTCGATATTTAATTTTATTCTAAGGTGAAAATAAACTTTTGCTCACATGCCCTGCTACTAAATTTCTTTTTATTGTAAATGTTTCGAATTTGTTATGTAATATTTGCTAACATTCATTATCATAACAAAAGCCGTCATATTTTTTAAGTTAGGTCTTGAATTTCTGTTTAATGTTCAATGTTCTTATTTCCATGAAACTAAAAAGAAGTGGGCGTTGAGTCCTCAAAACTCTGGGATGTGTCATGGAATAAACTTGATTAGCCCTGATTTTTTTGAATGATGAATTTATTCTTTACTAATATTAACTTTCTGATTATTTATTTTTATCAGTCATAAAGTCGATAAGTAAGTAAAGATAAAGTAAGCTCCACGATTTGAGTGTATCTAAGATCAAAGTCTTATAGTATCTCCTAGTGGTAAGCTTAGTTTAATATTTTTATTTTGCTAAGCCGACAATTTGTCAATGACCTCTGGAAAATCATATTTGGGCTATGACATCATCCTCTAGTACATCGCATGACCTCTTAACTCCACACACAACAAATAAAATTTCACCCTCATAGGCAGTGACGTCATTTCCTGTCATTAAGTCAAAACATAAACCCGCAAACCAACACTCCTCTCGCTAAGGATATCTGAACGAGTCGCGTGAGTTTTTCGTCCCCCAACCTCTTGCCTACTTTTATTGCCCCTTACCCCGTCTACTTATGTCCTGTCTACTAGCAAGTGGCGCCATCGTTCTATGTGTGTAGTGGTGGTGGAGCTGGCGCCGGCAACAAATTTTGTAATGACAACCGCCAAACAAACAGGAGTCGAGCCCACGAAATGTAAATGTAGGGTGACAGGAGAATAGCATAGAACACGCATGAGTTCCAGGAGTAGCGACTGCTGTCGGACAGGTATTTGCACTCCAATGGAAGGACGGAACTGCGCGTCATTGCTCTATTAGGTACTGTGCAAGTGTAGTGAACGGGAGGCATTGACTGGCTTTGGGGGTTGCTGGGTTGCTGGGTTGCCGACCAGCCCACTTACTTGCCCTTAAGGCCTTGGCTCGTGTCAATGAACCTGGCAACACACATATGTCAATGGAAGCTTTAAATTAGATGCGTGTTAACTTGATATTAAAGCCCTCATTATATAACCTCATATTTAGTTGCCGACCAAAAACGTGCAGGACGATGCTATCAGTTAAAATAAATATAATCAAACAGTAATAACTATAACCAAGTGCTTTAAATGACTAATCATATACGTAAAAAAATACTTTTTTTTATTTTTTTTTGTTTTTTGGCTGAAAGTGACTTAGTTAATTCAATGATTTAGTTAGCATAACGATCAAAAATTAAACAGACAGAGCAACAAGAAAATAATTGTTTCTTAACTTGAGAATTATTATTCTTATCGCTCTCTGCTTGTACCACACTTGCCATTTATTTTGCTTGGCATAAATCTGGTAATCTTGTAATTTACACGCAACGTCATGCAACCGTCTTTAAGGAGTGATTAATGTGGGATTGTTGGGTGCTGTAATTGAAGGCACGCGACTTCCACACGATGAGAATGGGAAATGGCATCTGCTTAACAAAACAAATATTACCAAGTGGTGTGTGGTGTCTATGAATGAAAAGTGAGAAGGGGCTTGCTATCTCTTTTTTTTTCGATTTAATTTGGAGCTCATTTAAAATGCAAGGTGTAAAATTCGACTTGACTTTTTAGGGAGATCGAAAAAAAAAATTTCAATCTGTTTCCGCCCGGGATCGAACCGGGGGCCTTCTGCGTGTTAGGCAGATGTGATAACCGCTACACCACGGAAACAGTTGGAAAACGGACTTCCAAGACCAAACAGCTTAAGTGAGGGACAACGTTAAAAACTAAAAACTAAAACCTTTATTTAAATCATTCATATAATTAAATATTTTGGAAGTTATATGTGAATGCGTCGGTCTCGCACTGTGGTTATCTAGACCAAGCGTTAAGTTAAGCATAATTAGTCACAGAGCACCAAATACTAGAGGGGTCCACTCTTGTAGTTTAACACTCTGATTTATGTAAACATTGTTTAGACTTTTATTTTCTACAAGTTTCTGGAGCCCTTTAATTTCGAGTACTAGTAACTTGCTTGATTTAATTGAGTGGTGAAAATTCTTTATTGTTGCCTAAGAGCTCTAGAAATTCGGTCTGCTTACCTCTACCAAAAATATTTAAATTATATTTTTTATTACAGTGTATATCGGCTATATGCAAATATTGTTTAAAAGCAAAATAATGTTATTTTTAAACATTATCATAACATCAAAATTATTCATTTTAATCGCTTAAAAGGAAATATCGCATATATGCAAACTTTTGTCCGCTTTATAGTTTTTGCTATAAGCGGTATGTACTGTATTTTCATAAAAATTAAAGAAAGTCGATTCATTTTTCTTTCTTTTGACCTTCAATCCATCTAAAATAAAAAATATATTTTGTTTTGTATAGCTAAGCAAAATTAAATTTTTGTTAAATATTAGTTATTTGTATTTTCTAACCCAAAAAATAAAAACTTTGTCAAAAAAATTTCCTTATGTTTCCGCCCGGGATCGAACCGGGGGCCTTCTGCGTGTTAGGCAGATGTGATAACCGCTACACCACGGAAACGGATGAATATTCCAGTGAATTAAAGGAGGCAGGTGTTAGTCACTTCTAAGGAATATTTCTTTTATATTATTTTTATTCTCTATAAGTTCCTATTAAACGATGTGGTGGGTGATGCTGATGCTTTATCAGTAGCTATGTTCTGATTATAGATTGTAGGCAATAAATCTTTTACCTTTTACTAGAAGCATTTCTGCTCTAATTTCTTGTACCAAAATAATTTACGCGTGGTGCGATCAGTTCGCGGTGTTCTTTATAACAGTGATAAATAAAATGGATTTAATTTCACTTTAGATTTGCAGCCATAAATACGTTACGCTTACTTAAATATAAAACTTATTATTATTTTTTTTGGGTCTTTTGATTGACTAAATTAAAAAAAAAAAGTATGAAGGGGTGCAAAAATTATTTTGTTCAAAAAAAGAAATTCCAAAAAATTTTCAATCTGTTTCCGCCCGGGATCGAACCGGGGGCCTTCTGCGTGTTAGGCAGATGTGATAACCGCTACACCACGGAAACAGCTGGTTGTCCAGCGGATAGTGCAGTATGTCTAAAAAGCTGCGTGCCACTTATGTAGTGAGGTAGAAACTAAAGTTTGCCAAAAATTTAACCAAATAATAAAATTATTAAAAGGTTTAAGTTCAATTGAAAAAAAATAGATATTTAATTGTTAAATATAGTTTGCATCTTTGTTTTCTCTGATATCCATGTGTATTTCCGTACATTTGTAAACAACGTCCTTTTGTATATTTGTTAATTGTTTTACGTTGTTTATATGTCATTTAAGTTGTTTGCAGATTTCGTAAGAACAAAAAAATAAATATACGAAAATTCATTCATTCCACCATACAAAAAAAATAGGACTCAAATAATCGCAGCCGGTAGGATTCGAACCTACGCTCCCAGAGGGAATCTGATTTCGAGTCAGACGCCTTAACCACTCGGCCACGACTGCTTATGTGCTGAGAGATTCTAAAGTGTTCTATGTGCTAGTCACCATGGTTTCTGTTAAATGTTTGAACATTGAGTGTAAATTTTCATCAAACAACAACTTTAACTTTTTAAGTTACTGGTATATTTTTATCATTTTAAATACAATGTTTTTAAGAATTTTCTGCATTGGATAATTTATTCTTAAATGTGCACTTCATCCTCCCGAGGTTTCTCTCAGAATAAGAAATACAATAAGTATCTAAAGAATATGCAATCGTTCCAGTGACTGACTGACTGACTTTCATAATCGCATTAAAAGTGAATGAAATGATTTACTTGATTTACTCATTGATGATGCTTAACTTGACGATGATGACGACAACGACCTCATTGTTGGCTGTCAGAAAGATTACGTAAGATTTCTTTAGTTGCGATAATTGAATACATGAGAAATTTAATTAACGCCTGAGTATGTGTGAAATATAAGGAGGATGGGAATTGTTTGCGTATGGGTGTATGCGTCGGGGTTAATTGAACGCGCCTTCAAGAGTCAGTGGAAATGAACACTGTGCAAACGGATAAGAGCATAATTTGAATTTCATTAAATTTAAAATATATGAAAATATGGAAAATGTTTTGAAAACTAAATTAAAAAAGTTCCTTATAATTTAACTAATTTAGTTGTATATAAAAAAAGGAAAATTAAACATTATTAAGATCCAAATTAGCTTTTAGGTAACATTGCAAATTGAATAATAACTTAATTTGATTTACTTATTTTATTTTATTTTTTTTATGGGCAATGTAATCCGATTAGACATGCAGCGGTGATTAACAGGTGTGTCATTGACAAAGTTCAATAAACTGCAAACTTTGCAAAAAGTAAATAACTACAACTTAGTGCCTAAAATCGAATTTGTTGATGACCT